>OZ034811.1:16151384-16738884 GCA_964028335.1 Altica lythri | reverse complement strand
GGGAACCATTCCGTTTGTATGATCGTCATTTATCGGAAACATGGTTAATAGAAACTTTTTTTAATGATAAATTTTAATAAATTTCTTACTTAAATCAATTGTATAAAAAATTCATGAATTTATTCTTGAAATTAACTATTTCAATTCTATTGATAGGAATTTTAAGGAGATTTGTTTAAAATTGATTAATTTCTTCATTAAGTTGACAAATTTCTTTATAAAATGACGAATTTCTTTATAAATTTAACGAATTTCTTTATAAAGTTGACGAATTTCTTAATAAAGTTGACTAATTTCTTTGTAAAATTGACAAATTGGACGAATTTCCTTCATTAAGTTAACCAATTTCTTTATAAAATGACAAATTTCTTTATAATGTTGACGAATTTCTTTATAAAATAACGAATTTCTTTATAAAATTGACAAATTTACTAAAAATTGGACGAATTTCCTTCATTAAGTTGACCAATTTCTTTATAAAATTAACAAATTTACTCAAAATTGGACGAATTTTCATCATTAAGCTGAGCAATTTCTTTATAAAATGACAAATTTCTTTATAAAGTTGACGAATTTCACTATAAAATTGATGAATATCTTTATAAACTTGACGATTTTCTTAATAAAGTTGACTAATTTCTTTGTAAAATTGACAAATTTACTCAAAATTGGACGAATTTCCTTCATTAAGTTGATCAATTTCTTTATAAAATGACGAATTGTTTTAAAAATTGACGAATTTCCTTTTAAAATTGCCAATTTATATTACAAAGTAACGAATTTCCCTTAAAATTAACAAATTTCTTTTTAAATTGACGATCTTCTTCCATAAAATTGATGAATTGCTTTAAATATTGACGAATTTCCTAACAAATTAACGATTTTTCTTTAAAATTGACGAATTTCTTCCATAAAATTGACAAATTGCCTCACAAAATTGACGAATCCCCTCTTAAAATTGACAAATTTTATTACAAAATTGACGAATTTCCTTACAAATTACCAAATTTTCTTTAAATTGACAAATTTTTTCCATAAAATTGACGAATTGCCTCACAAAATTGACGAATTTCCTCTTAAACTTGACAAATTATATTACAATAATAAGTTTTGTTTTTGGTAGAAGATTTATTAGAACCATAACCAATCTTCTTGAAAATTGACGAATTGCTTTAAAAATTGACCAATTTCCTCTTAAAATTGACGAATTTCCTAACAAATGAACGATTTTCCTTTAAAATTGACGAATTTCTTCCATAAAATTGACGAATTGCCTACCAAAATTGACGAATCCCCTCTTAAAATTGACAAATTTTATTACAAAATTGACGAATTTCCTTACAAATTAACAAATTTTCTTTAAATTGACAAATTTTTTCCATAAAATTGACGAATTGCTTAAAAAATTGACCAATTTCCTCTTAAAATTGACGAATTTCCTAACAAATTAACGATTTTCCTTTAAAATTGACCAATTTCTTCCATAAAATTGACGAATTGCCTCACAAAATTGACGAATTTCCTCTCAAAGTTGACAAATTTTATTACAAAATTGACGAATTTCCTTATAAATTAACGATTTTTCTTTAAACTTGACGAATTTCTTCCATAAAATTGACGAATTGCCTCACAAAATTGACGAATCTCCTCTTAAAATTGACAAATTTTATTACAAAATTGACGAATTTCCTTACAAATTAACAAATTTTTTTTAAATTGACAAATTTTTTCCATAAAATTGACGAATTGCCTCACAAAATTGACGAATTTCCTCTTAAAGTTGACAAATTATATTACAATAATAAGTTTTGTTTTTGGTAGAAGATTTATTAGAAACATAACCAATCTTCTTGAAAATTGACGAATTTCTTTATAAAGTGGACGAATTTCTTCACGAAATTGACGAATTTGCTTACAAATTAACGAATTTTCTCTAAATTGACGAATTTCTTTCATAAAATGACGAATTGCTTTAAAAATTGACCAATTTCCTCTTAAAATTGACGAATTTCCTTTAAAATTGACAAATTTTTTCCATAAAATTGACGAATTGCCTCACAAAATTGACGAATTTCCTCTTAAAGTTGACAAATTATATTACAATAATAAGTTTTGTTTTTGGAAGAAAATTTATTAGAATCATAACCAATCTACTTTTAATTTGCCGAATTTCTTTATAAAGTGGACGAATTTCTTCACGAAATTGACGAATTTTCTTACAAATTAACGAATTTTCTCTAAATTGACGATTTTCTTTCATAAAATGACGAATTGCTTTAAAAATTGACCAATTTCCTCTTAAAATTGATGAATTTCCTAACAAATTAACGATTTTCCTTTAAAATTGACGAATTTCTTCCATAAAATTGACGAATTGCCTTACAAAATTGACGAATCTCCTCTTAAACTTGACAAATTTTATTACAAAATTTACGAATTTTCTTACAAATTAACAAATTTTCTTTAAATTGACAAATTTTTTCCATAAAATTGACGAATTGCTTCACAAAATTGACGAGTTTCCTCGTTAAATTGACAAATTATATTACAATAATAAGTTTTGTTTTTGGTAGAAGATTTATTAGAATCATAACCAATCTTCTTTTAATTTGCCGAATTTCTTTATAAAGTGGACGAATTTCTTCACGAAATTGACGAATTTTCTTACAAATTAACGAATTTTCTCTAAATTGACGAGTTTCTTTCATAAAATGACGAATTGCTTTAAAAATTGACCAATTTCCTCTTAAAATTGACGAATTTCCTAACAAATGAACGATTTTCCTTTAAAATTGACGAATTTCTTCCATAAAATTGACGAATTGCCTCACAAAATTGACGAATTTCCTCGTTAAATTGACAAATTATATTACAATAATAAGTTTTGTTTTTGGTAGAAGATTTATTAGAATCATAACCAATCTTCTTTTAATTTGCCGAATTTCTTTATAAAGTGGACGAATTTCTTCACGAAATTGACGAATTTTCTTACAAATTAACGAATTTTCTCTAAATTGACGAATTTCTTTCATAAAATGACGAAGTGCTTTAAAAATTGACCAATTTCCTCTTAAAATTGACGAATTTCCTTTAAAATTGACAAATTTTTCCCATAAAATTGACGAATTGCCTCACAAAATTGACGAATTTCCTCTTAAAATTGACAAATTTTATTACAAAATTGACGAATTTCCTTACAAATTACCAAATTTTCTTTAAATTGACAAATTTTTTCCATAAAATTGACGAATTGCCTCACAAAATTGACGAATCTCCTCTTAAAATTGACAAATTTTATTACAAAATTGACGAATTTCCTTACAAATTACCAAATTTTCTTTAAATTGACGAATTTCTTCCATAAAATTGACGAATTGCCTCACAAAATTGACGAATTTCCTCGTTAAATTGACAAATTATATTACAATAATAAGTTTTGTTTTTGGAAGAAAATTTATTAGAATCATAACCAATCTTCTTTTAATTTGCCGAATTTCTTTATAAAGTGGACGAATTTCTTTACGAAATTGACGAATTTTCTTACAAATTAACAAATTTTCTCTAAATTGACGAATTTCTTTCATAAAATGACGAATTGCTTTAAAAATTGACCAATTTCCTCTTAAAATTGACGAATTTTTTTTAAAATTGACAAATTTTTTCCATAAAATTGACGAATTGCCTCACAAAATTGACGAATCCCCTCTTAAAATTGACAAATTTTATTACAAAATTGACGAATTTCCTTACAAATTAACAAATTTTCTTTAAATTGACAAATTTTTTCCATAAAATTGACCACTTGCCTCACAAAATTGACGAATTTCCTCTTAAAGTTGACAAATTATATTACAATAATAAGTTTTGTTTTTGGTAGAAGATTTATTAGAATCATAACCAATCTTCTTTTAATTTGCCGAATTTCTTTATAAAGTGGACGAATTTCTTCACGAAATTGACGAATTTTCTTACAAATTAACGAATTTTCTCTAAATTGACGAGTTTCTTTCATAAAATGACGAATTGCTTTAAAAATTGACCAATTTCCTCTTAAAATTGACGAATTTCCTAACAAATGAACGATTTTCCTTTAAAATTGACGAATTTCTTCCATAAAATTGACGAATTGCCTCACAAAATTGACGAATTTCCTCGTTAAATTGACAAATTATATTACAATAATAAGTTTTGTTTTTGGTAGAAGATTTATTAGAATCATAACCAATCTTCTTTTAATTTGCCGAATTTCTTTATAAAGTGGACGAATTTCTTCACGAAATTGACGAATTTTCTTACAAATTAACGAATTTTCTCTAAATTGACGAATTTCTTTCATAAAATGACGAAGTGCTTTAAAAATTGACCAATTTCCTCTTAAAATTGACGAATTTCCTTTAAAATTGACAAATTTTTCCCATAAAATTGACGAATTGCCTCACAAAATTGACGAATTTCCTCTTAAAATTGACAAATTTTATTACAAAATTGACGAATTTCCTTACAAATTACCAAATTTTCTTTAAATTGACAAATTTTTTCCATAAAATTGACGAATTGCCTCACAAAATTGACGAATCTCCTCTTAAAATTGACAAATTTTATTACAAAATTGACGAATTTCCTTACAAATTACCAAATTTTCTTTAAATTGACGAATTTCTTCCATAAAATTGACGAATTGCCTCACAAAATTGACGAATTTCCTCGTTAAATTGACAAATTATATTACAATAATAAGTTTTGTTTTTGGAAGAAAATTTATTAGAATCATAACCAATCTTCTTTTAATTTGCCGAATTTCTTTATAAAGTGGACGAATTTCTTTACGAAATTGACGAATTTTCTTACAAATTAACAAATTTTCTCTAAATTGACGAATTTCTTTCATAAAATGACGAATTGCTTTAAAAATTGACCAATTTCCTCTTAAAATTGACGAATTTTTTTTAAAATTGACAAATTTTTTCCATAAAATTGACGAATTGCCTCACAAAATTGACGAATCCCCTCTTAAAATTGACAAATTTTATTACAAAATTGACGAATTTCCTTACAAATTAACAAATTTTCTTTAAATTGACAAATTTTTTCCATAAAATTGACCACTTGCCTCACAAAATTGACGAATTTCCTCTTAAAGTTGACAAATTATATTACAATAATAAGTTTTGTTTTTGGTAGAAGATTTATTAGAATCATAACCAATCTTCTTTTAATTTGCCGAATTTCTTTATAAAGTGGACGAATTTCTTCACGAAATTGACGAATTTTCTTACAAATTAACGAATTTTCTCTAAATTGACGAGTTTCTTTCATAAAATGACGAATTGCTTTAAAAATTGACCAATTTCCTCTTAAAATTGACGAATTTCCTAACAAATGAACGATTTTCCTTTAAAATTGACGAATTTCTTCCATAAAATTGACGAATTGCCTCACAAAATTGACGAATTTCCTCGTTAAATTGACAAATTATATTACAATAATAAGTTTTGTTTTTGGTAGAAGATTTATTAGAATCATAACCAATCTTCTTTTAATTTGCCGAATTTCTTTATAAAGTGGACGAATTTCTTCACGAAATTGACGAATTTTCTTACAAATTAACGAATTTTCTCTAAATTGACGAATTTCTTTCATAAAATGACGAAGTGCTTTAAAAATTGACCAATTTCCTCTTAAAATTGACGAATTTCCTTTAAAATTGACAAATTTTTCCCATAAAATTGACGAATTGCCTCACAAAATTGACGAATTTCCTCTTAAAATTGACAAATTTTATTACAAAATTGACGAATTTCCTTACAAATTACCAAATTTTCTTTAAATTGACAAATTTTTTCCATAAAATTGACGAATTGCCTCACAAAATTGACGAATCTCCTCTTAAAATTGACAAATTTTATTACAAAATTGACGAATTTCCTTACAAATTACCAAATTTTCTTTAAATTGACGAATTTCTTCCATAAAATTGACGAATTGCCTCACAAAATTGACGAATTTCCTCGTTAAATTGACAAATTATATTACAATAATAAGTTTTGTTTTTGGAAGAAAATTTATTAGAATCATAACCAATCTTCTTTTAATTTGCCGAATTTCTTTATAAAGTGGACGAATTTCTTTACGAAATTGACGAATTTTCTTACAAATTAACAAATTTTCTCTAAATTGACGAATTTCTTTCATAAAATGACGAATTGCTTTAAAAATTGACCAATTTCCTCTTAAAATTGACGAATTTTTTTTAAAATTGACAAATTTTTTCCATAAAATTGACGAATTGCCTCACAAAATTGACGAATCCCCTCTTAAAATTGACAAATTTTATTACAAAATTGACGAATTTCCTTACAAATTACCAAATTTTCTTTAAATTGACAAATTTTTTCCATAAAATTGACCAATTGCCTCACAAAATTGACGAATTTCCTCTTAAAGTTGACAAATTATATTACAATAATAAGCTTTGTTTTTGGAAGAAGATTTATTAGAATCATAACCAATCTTCTTTTAATTTGCCGAATTTCTTTATAAAGTGGACGAATTTCTTCACGAAATTGACGAATTTTCTTACAAATTAACAAATTTTCTCTAAATTGACGAATTTCTTTCATAAAATGACGAATTGCTTTAAAAATTGACCAATTTCCTCTTAAAATTGACGAATTTCCTTTAAAATTGATAAATTTTTTCCATAAAATTGACGAATTGCCTCACAAAATTGACGAATCTCCTCTTAAAATTGACAAATTTTATTACAAAATTGACGAATTTCCTTACAAATTACAAAATTTTCTTTAAATTGACAAATTTTTTCCATAAAATTGACGAATTGCCTCACAAAATTGACGAATTTCCTCTTAAAGTTGACAAATTATATTACAATAATAAGTTTTGTTTTTGGAAGAAGATTTATTAGAATCATAACCAATCTTCTTTTAATTTGCCGAATTTCTTTATAAAGTGAACGAATTTCTTCACGAAATTGACGAATTTTCTTACAAATTAACGAATTTTCTCTAAATTGACGAGTTTCTTTCATAAAATAACGAATTGCTTTAAAAATTGACCAATTTCCTCTTAAAATTGACGAATTTCCTAACAAATGAACGATTTTCCTTTAAAATTGACGAATTTCTTCCATAAAATTGACGAATTGCTTCACAAAATTGACGAATCTCCTCTTAAAATTGACAAATTTTATTACAAAATTGACGAATTTCCTTACAAATTACAAAATTTTCTTTAAATTGACAAATTTTTTCCATAAAATTGACGAATTGCCTCACAAAATTGACGAATTTCCTCTTAAAGTTGACAAATTATATTACAATAATAAGTTTTGTTTTTGGAAGAAGATTTATTAGAATCATAACCAATCTTCTTTTAATTTGCCGAATTTCTTTATAAAGTGAACGAATTTCTTCACGAAATTGACGAATTTTCTTACAAATTAACGAATTTTCTCTAAATTGACGAGTTTCTTTCATAAAATAACGAATTGCTTTAAAAATTGACCAATTTCCTCTTAAAATTGACGAATTTCCTAACAAATGAACGATTTTCCTTTAAAATTGACGAATTTCTTCCATAAAATTGACGAATTGCTTCACAAAATTGACGAATCTCCTCTTAAAATTGACAAATTTTATTACTAAATTGACGAATTTCCTTACAAATTAACAAATTTTCTCTAAATTGACGAATTTCTTTCATAAAATGACGAATTGCTTTAAAAATTGACCAATTTCCTCTTAAAATTGACGAATTTCCTAACAAATGAACGATTTTCCTTTAAAATTGACGAATTTCTTCCATAAAATTGACGAATTGCTTCACAAAATTGACGAATCTCCTCTTAAAATTGACAAATTTTATTACTAAATTGACGAATTTCCTTACAAATTAACAAATTTTCTCTAAATTGACGAATTTCTTTCATAAAATGACGAATTGCTTTAAAAATTGACCAATTTCCTCTTAAAATTGACGAATTTCCTAACAAATGAACGATTTTCCTTTAAAATTGACGAATTTCTTCCATAAAATTGACGAATTGCCTCACAAAATTGACGAATTTCCTCGTTAAATTGACAAATTATATTACAATAATAAGTTTTGTTTTTGGTAGAAGATTTATTAGAATCATAACCAATCTTCTTTTAATTTGCCGAATTTCTTTATAAAGTGGACGAATTTCTTCACGAAATTGACGAATTTTCTTACAAATTAACGAATTTTCTCTAAATTGACGATTTTCTTTCATAAAATGACGAATTGCTTTAAAAATTGACCAATTTCCTCTTAAAATTGATGAATTTCCTAACAAATTAACGATTTTCCTTTAAAATTGACGAATTTCTTCCATAAAATTGACGAATTGCTTCACAAAATTGACGAATCTCCTCTTAAAATTAACAAATTTTATTACTAAATTGACGAATTTCCTTACAAATTAACAAATTTTCTCTAAATTGACGATTTTCTTTCATAAAATGACGAATTGCTTTAAAAATTGACCAATTTCCTCTTAAAATTGACGAATTTCCTAACAAATGAACGATTTTTCTTTAAAATTGACGAATTTCTTCCATAAAATTGACGAATTGCCTCACAAAATTGACGAATCTCCTCTTAAACTTGACGAATTTTATTACAAAATTGACGAATATCCTTACAAATTAACAAATTTTTTTTAAATTGACGAATTTCTTCCATAAAATTGACGAATTGCCTCACAAAATTGACGAATCTCCTCTTAAAATTGACAAATTTTATTACAAAATTGACGAATTTTCTTACAAATTAACGATTTTCCTTTAAAATTGACGAATTTCTTCCATAAAATTGACGAATTGCCTTACAAAATTGACGAATTTCCTCTTAAAGTTGACAAATTATATTACAATAATAAGTTTTGTTTTTGGTAGAAGATTTATTAGAATCATAACCAATCTTCTTGAAAATTGACGAATTGCTTTAAAAATTGACCAATTTCCTCTTAAAATTGACGAATTTCCTAACAAATTAACGATTTTTCTTTAAAATTGACGAATTTCTTCCATAAAATTGACGAATTGCCTCAGAAAATTGACGAATCTCCTCTTAAAATAGACAAATTTTATTACAAAATTGACGAATTTCCTTACAAATTAACAAATTTTCTTTAAATTGAAAAATTTTTTCCATAAAATTGACGAATTGCCTCACAAAATTGACGAATTTCCTCGTTAAATTGACAAATTATATTACAATAATAAGTTTTGTTTTTGGTAGAAGATTTATTAGAATCATAACCAATCTTTTTTTAATTTGCCGAATTTCTTTATAAAGTGGACGAATTTCTTCACGAAATTGACGAATTTTCTTACAAATTAACGAATTTTCTCTAAATTGACGAGTTTCTTTCATAAAATGACGAATTGCTTTAAAAATTGACCAATTTCCTCTTAAAATTGACGAATTTCCTAACAAATTAACGATTTTGCTTTAAAATTGACGAATTTCTTCCATAAAATTGACGAATTGCCTCACAAAATTGACGAATCTCCTCTTAAACTTGACAAATTTTATTACAAAATTGATGAATTTCCTTACAAATTAACAAATTTTCTTTAAATTGACAAATTTTTTCCATAAAATTGACGAATTGCCTCACAAAATTGACGAATTTCCTCTTAAAGTTGACAAATTATATTACAATAATAAGTTTTGTTTTTGGTAGAAGATTTATTAGAATCATAACCAATCTTCTTGAAAATTGACGAATTTCTTTATAAAGTGGACGAATTTCTTCACGAAATTGACGAATTTTCTTACAAATTAACGAATTTTCTCTAAATTGACGAGTTTCTTTCATAAAATGACGAATTGCTTTAAAAATTGACCAATTTCTTCTTAAAATTGACGAATTTCCTAACAAATTAACGATTTTCCTTTAAAATTGACGAATTTCTTCCATAAAATTGACGAATTGCCTCACAAAATTGACGAATCTCCTCTTAAAGTTGACAAATTATATTACAATAATAAGTTTTGTTTTTGGTAGAAGATTTATTAGAATCATAACCAATCTTCTTTTAATTTGCCGAATTTCTTTATAAAGTGGACGAATTTCTTCACGAAATTGACGAATTTTCTTACAAATTAACGAATTTTCTCTAAATTGACGAGTTTCTTTCATAAAATGACGAATTGCTTTAAAAATTGACCAATTTCTTCTTAAAATTGACGAATTTCCTAACAAATTAACGATTTTCCTTTAAAATTGACGAATTTCTTCCATAAAATTGACGAATTGCCTCACAAAATTGACGAATCTCCTCTTAAAGTTGACAAATTATATTACAATAATAAGTTTTGTTTTTGGTAGAAGATTTATTAGAATCATAACCAATCTTCTTTTAATTTGCCGAATTTCTTTATAAAGTGGACGAATTTCTTCACGAAATTGACGAATTTTCTTACAAATTAACGAATTTTCTCTAAATTGACGAGTTTCTTTCATAAAATGACGAATTGCTTTAAAAATTGACCAATTTCTTCTTAAAATTGACGAATTTCCTAACAAATTAACGATTTTCCTTTAAAATTGACGAATTTCTTCCATAAAATTGACGAATTGCCTCACAAAATTGACGAATTTCCTCTTAAAGCTGACAAATTATATTACAATAATAAGTTTTGTTTTTGGTAAAAGATTTATTAGAATCATAACCAATCTTCTTTTAATTTGCCAAATTTCTTTATAAAGTGGACGAATTTCTTCACGAAATTGACAAATGTTCTTACAAATTAACGAATTTTCTCTAAATTGACGAGTTTCTTTCATAAAATGACGAATTGCTTTAAAAATTGACCAATTTCCTCTTAAAATTGACGAATTTCCTAACAAATTAACAATTTTCCTTTACAATTGACGAATTTCTTCCATAAAATTGACGAATTGCCTCACAAAATTGACGAATTTCCTCGTTAAATTGACAAATTATATTACAATACAATTACAATCTTCTTTTAATTTGCCGAATTTCTTTATAAAGTGGACGAATTTCTTCACGAAATTGACGAATTTTCTTACAAATTAACAAATTTTCTCTAAATTGACGAATTTCTTTCATAAAATGACGAATTGCTTTAAAAATTGACCAATTTCCTCTTAAAATTGACGAATTTCCTAACAAATTAACGATTTTGCTTTAAAATTGACGAATTTCTTCCATAAAATTGACGAATTGCCTCACAAAATTGACGAATTTCCTCGTTAAATTGACAAATTATATTACAATAATAAGTTTTGTTTTTGGTAGAAGATTTATTAGAATCATAACCATTCTTCTTTTAATTTGCCGAATTTCTTAATAAATTGGACGAATTTCTTCACGAAATTGACGAATTTTCTTACAAATTAACGAATTTTCTCTAAATTGACGAGTTTCTTTCATAAAATGACGAATTGCTTTAAAAATTGACCAATTTCTTCTTAAAATTGACGAATTTCCTAACAAATTAACGATTTTCCTTTAAAATTGACGAATTTCTTCCATAAAATTGACGAATTGCCTCACAAAATTGACGAATCTCCTCTTAAACTTGACAAATTTTATTATAAAATTGACGAATTTCCTTACAAATTAACAAATTTTCTTTAAATTGACAATTTTTTTTCCATAAAATTGACGAATTGCCTCACAAAATTGACGAATTTCCTCTTAAAGTTGAAAAATTATATTACAATAATAAGTTTTGTTTTTGGTAGAAGATTTATTAGAAACATAACCAATCTTCTTGAAAATTGACGAATTTCTTTATAAAGTGGACGAATTTCTTCACGAAATTGACAAATTTTCTTACAAATTAACGAGTTTTCTCTAAATTGACGAGTTTCTTTCATAAAATGACGAATTGCTTTAAAAATTGACCAATTTCCTCTTAAAATTGACGAATTTCCTAACAAATGAACGATTTTCCTTTAAAATTGACGAATTTCTTCCATAAAATTGACGAATTGCTTCACAAAATTGACGAATCTCCTCTTAAAATTGACAAATTTTATTACAAAATTGACGAATTTCCTTACAAATTAACAAATTTTCTTTAAATTGACAATTTTTTTTCCATAAAATTGACGAATTGCCTCACAAAATTGACGAATTTCCTTACAAATTAACAAATTTTCTTTAAATTGACAAATTTTTTCCATAAAATTGACGAATTGCCTCACAAAATTGACGAATTTCCTCTTAAAGTTGACAAATTATATTACAATAATAAGTTTTGTTTTTGGTAGAAGATTTATTAGAATCATAACCAATCTTCTTTTAATTTGCCGAATTTCTTTATAAAGTGGACGAATTTCTTCACAAAATTGACGAATTTTCGAAAATTGACGAATTTTTTTTATAAAGTGGACGAATTTCTTCAAGAAATTGTCAATTTTTTTTTATAATGTGAATTATGAAAATTTACAAATTTCCTTAAGAAATGTATCTAAATATTTTTTTTTTATTTAATTTAAATATGATGGTTGACGAATTGTTTTTTGAGTGATAAATTGACGAATTTCTAAATTGGTTAAATTGGTATTTTTTTCGTGAATTGCTTTCTAAACAAAATGAATTGAATTGATTTTAAGGAGCTTATTTATTAGATTTGATCATTAAAAAAAAGGAAAAATTTTCTATTCACCCTGTATATACACTGTAAATATACACACCCCACACTGTTTGTACATTAAATAATTCAGTAAATAATCACTTTTTGATATTGTAAAATTCAAAATTCCACCGTATTTATCACCAAAAATGGTTCCCAAACAAAAAGGCGTGCAATATAAATAAGTATACAAAACAAAACTAAACAGATATCGAACATGTTGCAACATGCTATCAACTACGATTTTTGTTATTATTAATTAAGTTTTTCGTTCACCAGATGACGCTTTTGGTCTTCCTCATAAAACTCGACAACGATCGTCGTTTTTTTTCGGAAAAAAAAACGAAAATAAATAAAAAAATGGCCACTAAAAAATATATATATATATATATGTCATAGTTTGGCATCTAAATTTCTGGAAATACAACTGAAAAAAAGTTGTATGGATATTGAAAATTTTGAATTTCCCACTCATTTGGCAATGGTTCATAAATATTTTCGGATAAAATTTTTTTAAGTAATTTACAGGACGGTGATTTCTTTAAATAATGATAATTTTTTGGATTGTATACGAAATCATTAAAATCGATAGAAAGGGGGGTGAGGGAAGAGTGGGGAGGGATGTGGATTTTTCTTATATTGGAAAAATATTGAATTTATCTCACTAGTAGGATTATAAAATGACTAAAATAAAGGGGGGGAGGGGGGGGATGAGAGGGGGGGGAAGAGTGGGGATGGATGTGGTTTTTTTTATATTGGAAAAATATGGAATTTATCTCACTAGTAGGATTATAAAATGATTAAAATAAAGGTGGGGGGGGGTGTGGAGAAGAGAGGGGGGGTGAGGGAAGAGTGGGGGGGATGTGGATTTATCTTATTTTGGAAGAATATTAAATTTATCTCATTAGTAGGATTATAAAATGACTACAATAAAGGGGGGGTGAAGCAGAGAGGGGGGAAGAGTGGGGAAGGATGTGGATTTTTTTTATATTGGAAAAATATTGAATTTATCTCACTAGTAGGATTATAAAATGACTAAAATAAAGGGGGGGGGAAGATGAGAGGGGGGTGAGGGAAGAGTGGGGATGGATGTGGATTTTTTTATATTGGAAAAATATGGAATTTATCTCACTAGTAGGATTATAAAATGATTAAAATAAAGGGGGGGGTGGAGAAGAGAGGGGGGGTGAGGGAAGAGTGGGGAGGGATGTGGATTTTTCTTATATTGGAAGAATATTGAATTTATCTCATTAGTAGGATTATAAAATGACTAAAATAAGGGGGGGTGAAGAAGAGAGGGGGGGAAGAGTGGGGAGGATGTGGATTTTTTTATATTGGAAAAATATTGAATTTATCTCACTAGTAGGATTATAAAATGATTAAAATAAAGGGGAGGGGTGTGGAGAAGAGAGGGGGGGTGAGGGAAGAGTGGGGAGGGATGTGGATTTTTCTTATATTGGAAGAATATTGAATTTATCTCATTAGTAGGATTATAAAATGACTAAAATAAGGGGGGGGTGAAGAAGAGAGGGGGGAAGAGTGGGGAGGGATGTGGATTTTTTTATATTGGAAAAATATTGAATTTATCTCACTAGTAGGATTATAAAATGACTACAATAAAGCGGGGGGTGAAGCAGAGAGGGGGGAAGAGTGGGGAGGGATGTGGATTTTGTTTTATATTGGAAAAATATTAAATTTATCTCACTAGTAGCATTATAAAATGACTAAAATAAAGGGGCGGAGAAGAGAGGGGGGGTGAGGGAAGAGTGGGGAGGGAAGTGGATTTTTTTATATTGGAAAAATATTGAATTTATCTCACTAGTAGTATTATAAAATGACTAAAATAAAGGGGGGGAGGTGAAGAAGAAAGAGAGGGGGTGGAAGAGTGGGGAGGGATGTGGATTTTTTTTATATTGGAAAAATATTGAATTTATCTCACTAGTTGGATTATAAAATGACTAAAATAAAGGGGGGGTGAAGAAGAGAGGGGGTGAGGGAAGAGTGGGGAGGGATATGGATTTTTCTTATATTGGAAAAATATTGAATTTATCTCACTAGTAGGATTATAAAATGATTAAAATAAAGGTGGGGGGGGTGTGGAGAAGAGAGGGGGGGTGAGGGAAGAGTGGGGGGGATGTGGATTTATCTTATTTTGGAAGAATATTAAATTTATCTCATTAGTAGGATTATAAAATGACTACAATAAAGGGGGGGTGAAGCAGAGAGGGGGGAAGAGTGGGGAAGGATGTGGATTTTTTTTATATTGGAAAAATATTGAATTTATCTCACTAGTAGGATTATAAAATGACTAAAATAAAGGGGGGGGGGGGAAGATGAGAGGGGGGTGAGGGAAGAGTGGGGATGGATGTGGATTTTTTTATATTGGAAAAATATGGAATTTATCTCACTAGTAGGATTATAAAATGATTAAAATAAAGGGGGGGTGGAGAAGAGAGGGGGGGTGAGGGAAGAGTGGGGAGGGATGTGGATTTTTCTTATATTGGAAGAATATTGAATTTATCTCATTAGTAGGATTATAAAATGACTAAAATAAGGGGGGGTGAAGAAGAGAGGGGGGGAAGAGTGGGGAGGATGTGGATTTTTTTATATTGGAAAAATATTGAATTTATCTCACTAGTAGGATTATAAAATGATTAAAATAAAGGGGAGGGGTGTGGAGAAGAGAGGGGGGGGTGAGGGAAGAGTGGGGAGGGATGTGGATTTTTCTTATATTGGAAGAATATTGAATTTATCTCATTAGTAGGATTATAAAATGACTAAAATAAGGGGGGGGTGAAGAAGAGAGGGGGGAAGAGTGGGGAGGGATGTGGATTTTTTTATATTGGAAAAATATTGAATTTATCTCACTAGTAGGATTATAAAATGACTACAATAAAGCGGGGGGTGAAGCAGAGAGGGGGGAAGAGTGGGGAGGGATGTGGATTTTGTTTTATATTGGAAAAATATTAAATTTATCTCACTAGTAGCATTATAAAATGACTAAAATAAAGGGGCGGAGAAGAGAGGGGGGGTGAGGGAAGAGTGGGGAGGGAAGTGGATTTTTTTATATTGGAAAAATATTGAATTTATCTCACTAGTAGTATTATAAAATGACTAAAATAAAGGGGGGGAGGTGAAGAAGAAAGAGAGGGGGTGGAAGAGTGGGGAGGGATGTGGATTTTTTTTATATTGGAAAAATATTGAATTTATCTCACTAGTTGGATTATAAAATGACTAAAATAAAGGGGGGGTGAAGAAGAGAGGGGGTGAGGGAAGAGTGGGGAGGGATATGGATTTTTTATATTGGAAAAATATTGAATTTATCTCACTAGTAGGATAATAAAATGACTACAATAAAGGGGGGGGGTGAAGCAGAGAGGGGGGTGAGGGAAGAGTAGGAAGGGATGTGGATTTTTTTTATATTGGAAAAATATTGAATTTATCTCACTAGTAGGATTATAAAATGACTAAAATAAAGGGGGGGAGAAGAAGAGAGGGGAGGGGGTAAGGGAAGAGTGGGGAGGGATGTGGATTTTTTTTATATTGGAAAAATATTGAATTTATCTCACTAGTAGGATAATAAAATGACTACAATAAAGGGGGGGTGAAGCAGAGAGGGGGGTGAGGGAAGAGTAGGGAGGGATGTGGATTTTTTTTATATTGAAAAAATATTGAATTTATCTCACTAGTAGGATTATAAAATGACTAAAATAAAGGGGGGGAGAAGAAGAGAGGGGAAGGGGTAAGGGAAAAATGGGGAGGGATGTGGATTTTTTTTATATTGGAAAAATATTGAATTTATCTCACTAGTAGTATTGTAAAATGACTAAAATAAATGGGGGGGGGGTAAAGAAGAAAGGGAGGGGGGTGGAAGAGTGGGGAGGGATGTGGCCAATTTCTTTATAAAATGACGAATTTCTTTATAAAGTTGACGAATTTCTTTATAAATTGATGAATTTCTTTATAAAATTGATGAATTTCTTTATAAAATTGACAAATTTACTCAAAATTGGGCGAATTTCCTTTATTAAGTTGATCAACTTTATAAAATGAGGATTTTCTTTATAAAGTTGACGAATTTCTTTATAAAATGACAAATTTCTTTATAAAGTTGACTAATTCCTTTGTAAAGTTGACTAATTTCTTTATAAAATCGACAAATTTACTCAAAATTGGACGAATTTCCTTTATTAAGTTGACCAACTTTATAAAATGACGAATTTCTTTATAAAGTTGACGAATTTCTTTATAAAGTTGACGAATTTCTTTATAAAATTAATGAATTTCTTTATAAAGTTGACTTATTCCTTTGTAAAGTTGACTAATTTCTTTATAAAATCGACAAATTTACTCAAAATTGGACGAATTTCCTTTATTAAGTTGACCAACTTTATAAAATGACGAATTTCTTTATAAAGATGACGAACTTCTTTATAAAATTGACAAATTTACTTAAAATTGGACGAATTTCCTTGACCAACTTTATAAAATGACGAATTTCTTTATAAAGTTGACGAATTTCTTTATAAAATTAATGAATTTCTTTATAAAGTTGACTTATTCCTTTGTAAAGTTGACTAATTTCTTTATAAAATTAACAAATTTACTCAAATTTGGACGAATTTCCTTTATTAAGTTGACCAACTTTATAAAATGACGAATTTCTTTATAAAGTTGACGAATTTCTTATTAAAATTGATGAATTTCTTTATAAAGTTGACTAATTCCTTTGTAAAGTTGACTAATTTCTTTATAAAATTGGACAAATTTACTCCAAATTGGACGAATTTCCTTTATTAAGTTGACCAACATAATAAAATGACGAATTTCTTTATAAAATTGATGAATTTCTTTATAAAGTTGACTAATTCCTTTGTAAAGTTGACTAATTTCTTTATAAAATTGGACAAATTTACTCCAAATTGGACGAATTTCCTTTATTAAGTTGACCAACTTTATAAAATGACGAATTTCTTTATAAAGTTGGCGAATTTCTTTATAAAATTGATGAATTTCTTTATAAAGTAGACTAATTCCTTTGTAAAGTTGACTAATTTCTTTATAAAATTGACAAATTTACTTTATTTATTTATAAAATGACGAATTTCTTTATAAAGTTGACGAATTTCTTTATAAAATTGATGAATTTCATTATAAAATTTGGGGTCGTTGGAAGGGGCGTTTTGGGATTGTCGGAGGGGGCGTTTTGGGATCATTGAAAGGGACATTTTAGGATCGTTCAATGAGGTAATTTTGGGTATCTTCAGAGGTCGAAGTAAAAGACGTTTTGAGCATTGTAGGTTTCCTTTTAGGTCGCTAGAAAAGATGTTTAGGAGTCGTTAGAGGGGCCGATTTGGGGTCATTAAAAGGGGCTTTTAAGTGTCATTGGAAGGGACTTTTAGTTGTTTTTAAAGGGGGCGTTTTGACGTCGTTGGTTGGGGAATCCCGTTTGGTAAAAGGAATATTTTGGGAAGAGTATAAAATTGATTTTTCTATACAATCCAAAAAAATGTTTAATACTAAAACCTCCTGTAATTACAAATCGTGGATAAATATGTGGTCAAAGTTGTCGGGATTAGGTCATTGTCACTCTGGTGGTAAGCGCGCCACGAGGCTCCGATTGTAAATTAGAAAATAAGAAAAGTGTGTCGATAGAATCGAATAAGATTGTATATTTAGTACAAAACAAAAAGCGAGTTAGCTCAAAATTATAAATTTCTTAAAAACACACGCCGCACATCACTCATCCACCATACCAAAACAAAAAAAAAGTTTATATGTGTAAAAAAATTTGATGATGAGATAAGAGTATTTTTATATTTATATTCGTGTAAATCAAAATTTGGTATTGACAAAATTATTGTAGAAATTTTAGGTTGATACAATTTAATAAGATTTAGGAATTTTTAATAAATGAATTTGTATATATAAAATTTATATATAATATATATATAGAGAATTTGGTGTGGTGGATAGAATGATGGGGTGATGAACGTAAAATGAAATAAAATAAAAATAAAAAAAAAATGATGCGTTTGAATGGACGCGTGGCGATGATGACGTATGACGTATGACGTATACTATACTATATACGTACAAAATAATCTAGTGTGCTATGAAAAGAAAGCACTTTTTCCTACGTTGCTTTTTTTGTTTTTCTTTAGCGTGTGCCGTATCCATGTTACATTAGACAATTTTACTATTTGGTGTACAGCAATTTTTTCGGCAATTCAGATATCTGAATTTAGCCGGAATGTTGTGACTGTGTTTTCATTGAACAGTATAATAAATATATACATTTATTTGGAATTTTTCTCAGAGTTTTATTTATATATACCTAACCTACTACCTAACTCCGCTGCAAATTTCCTTTTTTTGATGTGAAACATCTATAGCGGACGTAAATCAGATTTCTCGCGTGGTGACGGTGACGTCATGACGTAAAAAACCTAACGCATCGATGATAATCGATAAGAGATGTACTGATATCTTATATGAAATTGGTGTCATGTTTTGAGCGACGCGACGGTGGCGCGCCAACAATAGGGGGAAAAAGCTCATCGATTCAAAAATTTGGCGGGACAGGGTATGAATTGTTTCATAAAAACCTAACTCGATTCCGCCTACTATCTATTCTATATATCTAAAAATGTTTGTTTGTATAGGCAACATAATATACCTACATATTTTGCTGACCTGTAAAATGGACAGCTAGTCAATCAAAATTGATTGTTGGTGAATAGTTGTCATATAGTTGTCCGCGTAAAATTTGTGTATAAGTTTTAAATATGAATAAACAAAGTGTTAATAAAGAAAGTGATGAAAAAATATTGAATAAAAACGAGTGAGTACCTACCTACTCTATATACATTAGGGTGTCCGTTATTTCCCAAATTTGGTTTTGTTCTCCAAACACCCATCAAATTTTTAGATTATGACCTAACAAAAATTATCAGACCCAAACCAGCCCTTAATATTCACATTAACCCGTGCCTAAATCATAATACATTTCCCATTTAAATACCGTTTAAAAGTTATTCAACGATAAAGTTGTATTCATAGTTAAATTCATCATTTTCCTATTTTTTATTTAGTACCGCTTTTTGTTTGTACTAAAATTATGAAGTAACTACAATTATATTAATATAGTAACGTACTTCTATATAAATTTGTGTTTTAATAATTTCCTTTTTTAAGATTATTGAATTTAAGGCAATTAAATAAAAAGCTAAACGAAATCACTTTTTAAATTTATTCAATAAATAGTCATCGTTATCTGGAAAAAATTGTAATATTTTATTTTATCATTATGACATATTTAGTTCCTATCACAATCTGTTCTTTTCTGCATATTACTTTTACACAATAATGTCGATGTTTCACATCTGCCAGGCGTCCCGTGACGGCTCACATTTTTTTTTAAGATTTTTAATTGCAATTTTTATTAGTATTGTCACATACGATAATAAGGTAGTTTAATTGTTTTAGATTTCATTAGTAGAAGGGAAGCCACTGTAGGACACTTTGACCTTTGAACCCTGTGAAGTCATCTGACAGCTTTAGCGTCAAAAAAATGTTCTTTTATCGTTACTAAATTTATGAACGTCACAGTTCCAAATGTGAAACGTCAAAACGTCAAAATAGCGCTAAAATTTGTCGCAATAACGGTTTAAAAAATTTGTAAGAAGAAATTTTCGATTTACACGTATTTCTTAAGGAAAAACGTCTTTTCAAAGTGACAAATTTTAGCGCTATTTTGACGTTTTGGCGTTACACATTTGGAACTGTGACGTTCATGAATTTAGTAACGATAAAATAACATTTTTTTAACGCTAAAGCTATCAGATGACGTCACATGGTTCAAAGGTCAAAGTGTGCTATAGTGGCTTCCCTTCTACTTTCATTGTATTATTTTGTATTGTAATTACTCAGGCCAAAGTCAGTACGTTAGATTTCAAGGCGACCTTATATAGTTTAATTCTTATTCTTACGTAGCGTAAAAATTGGCTATAAAAGAGCGTCGTTGAGGTCGCAATCGAGGAGTTCGGAGTCTGAGGTTGTCTGTAAGGGTCACGCTTGGGTCTGGGCCGTTGTGACTCTTGACGTATTTACGTGAGTAAAAGTGACATGCCACCATATAGTTTCATTTGGTAAGATTAGTTCGTTATTCATATTTTAATTATTCATTGTTATTGCTTGTTTCTTTGTTAATATATTTGTTGTTTGTTTCCTGTTGTTTATCTCATCTTTCCCTTGGTTAGTTTTCTGCCCTCAGCAGGATACCTAACCAGGAGTTAGATAACCACGATCTGGGTGGGAAGTGCCTTCAGTAAACTACCCCTCATCCCAAAACATTATGGCACATTCCTTAGATCCCCCAGGCGTGACAGTATTACCTAAAGTACTTCCTAACTCAGCAATTTCCAATGGTTTTTGACGTGAAACATCTTTAAAATCGCGCCGAAACATACGAGTACCAGGTTTAAAAAGTCTAAAAGGTCTATATCATCGTACCTTAATAATTAGAAAACTATTAGTCCTAGAAACAAAAATGTGGTGTGAATATTTCACTTACATGGTCAGCTCACTATTATTACCTTGAGTTCGAGTCTGGGTCGAGCGAGGCGGCGGGTACTGCGTTAACTGTGCGAAACTGGTGCTCTCGCTCGTTTCTATTCAGTGTAACTCGTTACTCCGACATGATAGCGCGATGATTCTTTCGTGAGTTTATAAAGATTATAAAACCGATTTATTTATACAAAAATAAGTGCAATTTGAACAGTATTTATATTAAAAATAACCAGAAAGTGATAAAAATATATATAAACATTTGCTATGTCGGCTTCAGCTCGTGCAAGAGCTAGCCAGAAATATAAATCGTTGGAAAGAAGGGGCTACTGGTACTTCAATGTCCGGCGCCGACCGAGCGAGACAGTTTCGGGAATGTCGCAAAGCCGCTGCCGACGAAAACGCCGACGCCGCGAGGAGCTTTGCTGCAGCCGCCAATCTCGCGAGCACCTCTACCACTGGAATACCTGTACTTATGGACGTAACGAATGAACAGACAATAGATATCGCTGACATACACGTTTCACGTGAAAACCAACGGCTGTGTACCCTAGCACAGCCCTACCCGATTTTTTTGGTAAAAATATTATCAAATTTTGATAATAAAGTATTAAAATTAGTCAAAAATACAATTTTTCCTAAAAAATATACAAGGATGGTCGAAATATTTGCAGATTTCATAATTTATTGTAAAAAATTATAATCTAGTTAACGCTATATTTACAGAAAACTGTAATCTGGTTATCGATATTTACTAATTAAGAAGATTTCTAACGGGTTTGTTTCATCGGAGTTCATCTTCGCCTTTTAATTTTGGATTTTGAGACAAACCTTTTATTTCCAACTGGGCCATCGAATCCATTTACGTTTTGGTGGGTTATTTCGTGTCCAGTGGGAAAAACCACATTGTGGGATTTGTAGAGAGATTTTTCTGAGTCGGTAAGTGAATAATATCGTAAAGCATATGGCAAAATTATTCTTATTGCGATTCCCTCGACTCATAGATATAGCAAAAACACACTGTAAACTGGCTTAAATACTCAAATACCAACGATGAACAAGGCCGTGAGGCAGAATCATTCGCGATCAGTTCTGGCTTAACTCAACTCGTAGAAGAACCAACGCGGATACCAGACCGAGATGGTGATTTTGTTAGTCTGTTGGATCTTTTTTTGACATCAAACCCAGACCTATACACTATCTCCGTTCAGTCTCCGCTAGGATCTTCCGATCACAAACTTATTTCAACACTAAGCGAGCTACCAATTTGTTCTGAGCAGCCTCCTAAACCTCGCAAGATTTGGCATTACAGATCAGCCAGGTGGGAAGACCTGAAGAACCATTTTCACACTTTTCCTTGGCTGAACGTGTGCTTTTCTTCTGATGATCCATCCGTTTGTGCTCAAGAGGTCTCCGATGTCATTCTAACTGGCATGGAAGCCTTTATTCCTTATTCTAATAAGCGCCATTCTAACGGCAAGCCCTGGTTTAGCAAAAACTGCGAGCGCGCAATCAGATCTAAAAATCTAGCTTACCGACATTGGCGTAAAAATCCAACGGCTGAGAATCGCACCACCCTTGTTACCGCTCGAAACCAGTGTAAGCAAACGATAGATCAAAGCAAAGAGACGCATAACACGAGGATCAAAAACAAACTTCTTGCCAGTCCTAACGGATCTAGGTCTTTTTGGTCAGTCGCTAAGGCCGTCAGTCAAAATTTTACCAAATCAAATATTCCACCTCTAACACGTTCCGACGGCACAATAGCAACCACAGCCGGAGATAAAGCGATCTTACTGGCAGAACTATTTTCTTCTCATTCCAACGTAGACTTTCAGGGAAAAACACCACCGAACATTCCAGCAGTTCAATCGGAAATGACTGATATCGTATTCCGTCAGCGTCCTGTCAAACGAATTCTTAAAGGGCTCGATGTCAGGAAGGCTTCTGGTCCAGATGAAATTCCTATTATAGTGCTCAAGGAATGCGCTGATGAGCTAACACCAATATTTTGTAGACTTTTTAACCTATCCTACAAAAAAGGAATATTTCCATCTTGCTGGAAGAAGGCAAGAGTTCAGCCTATACCAAAGAAAGGCAAGAAAACCATGCCAAACAACTATCGACCTGTCGCATTGCTTTCAGTTATATCAAAAGTGATGGAGAAAGCTATTAACCAACAACTTCTAAAGTACCTAGAGGGCCTTAATATTATCAGCGACCATCAGTACGGCTTTTGTAAGTCCAGATCAACAGGAGACCTCCTAGCATATGTCACCCATCTTTGGAGCAACGCAGTCGAACATCATGGAGAGTCCCGGGCTATTGCACTGGACATTTCTAAAGTATTTGATCGTGTCTGGCACGAGGGGCTCCTAAGTAAACTGCGATCCTACGGTATGCCCGGTCGATTCTGTTCATGGGTTTCTAGCTTTCTTCAGGACCGTTCTCTGCAAGTGGCGATTGACGGGTTTCTCTCGGACACCTTTACCATCAATGCTGGTGTTCCTCAGGTGTCCATATTATCCCCAACCCTCTTCTTACTATACATTAACGACCTTCTAGCGAAGACAGAAAATCCAATTTATAGCTTTGCTGACGACAGCACACTTATCTCATCGTTTACTTTGAATTCTCGAACATCGGCTGCTGACGCACATCTTCGCAGACAGCATGAAGTATCACGACTCAATAAAGACCTAGAAGAAATTTTGTCTTGGGGTGACAGTAACCAAGTCGAATGTAACGCTAAAAATACCCAGGCAGCAGTTTTCTCTAAGAAGGTTAACATTGCAGAACCAGATATAGTCATGGCAGGACACGCAATTCCACTGGCTTCGTCTATTAACTTACTGGGTGTCAATCTGGGAGGAGATATGTCTTGGCATAATCACGTGGTAACAATCGCCAGGACAGCTTCTCAGAAACTCGGAGTACTTTTCCGTACCAAAAAGCTGTATACACCACAACAACTTTTGACACTCTACAAAGCCCAGATTCGACCATCACTGGAATACTGCTCTCATGTCTGGAGTTCTGCACCGAAGCATACCCTTCGGTTGTTGGATTCCATCCAAAGGAGAGCCATTCGCCTGATCGGTTACCACGAGCTAACCAAGAACCTCGACAGCTTAGAACATCGAAGACAGGTTGGTGATTTGACCCTCTTTTACAAATATTTCCATGGCAAGTGTTCCACTGACATTGCCCGCTTGATTCCACCTAGAGCAATTCATAGCAGAAATACACGACAAACCACTTCCGCCCATCCCTATGTGGTTCAACTTAATACTCCTCGAACATCATTGTTTAAGAACTCTTTCTTCTGGAGGACATCCTCTTTGTGGAACGGCCTTTCTGAGGCCGTATTTCCCACCGAATATAACCTTCAACGATTCAAGAACAATGTGAATTGCTTTCTTCGCACACGCACCGCTCTCAGAGCGCCTTAAAGGAATTTTCCTGCAGTGCTTGTGCTTGACCATAAAAAAAAAAGACAAAATCAACGTCCCAGGTTATTGGAACAACACAGAGTTGCAGTTTTTTACTTTTTTAAATTTCTTTGACAGTTGACACGATTTCATCGCCTAAAAAACGACGGTTTATACTTTGCCCGATTGCGAGTTGTATTGCAATTTCTACCGAAATCGCACGATTTACTTTTTGAACAAAAAATATAAGAATAAAAGAAATGGGAATAAACAAACGAAAAAATAGGATAGAATAAAGAAAAAAAAAGAAAAAAGGGGGAAAAAAAAAACAAAAAATCAGCTTGAAATACACGAGAAAAGGAAAATTATTAATAAAAATTCCTGGAGTTGTAAACAAATTGAAAAAACGAGAAAGAACGTTCTACTTTTAAAACGCCACCTATTTGCTAATATCAAAAACGTTAACACACTGTTTAGTAGAAAATTTTCGAATCTTTGTAAAAATTAAAGCCATCTATAGAAACACATGTAATATTTTAAAGCTTGTAGTATAAAGTTTTCTACTTTATCTCTTGACAAACATCAATTTCTATTTTATCAACAATGTGATCCCTAGCGACATCTGTCGAAAAGTTTCTGTATGGTATTTAAATAAAACTTTAAATATAAAAGCGACATCTGTGTAAAGTTTTATGTAATAGAAATAATAAAAAACAGTTGTTTACATTAATAATAATAATAGAAATCTATTTTATGTGTATTTATGATTTGGTTCTACGAATTCCAAATAGATGGCAGTGTTAATTTATCAATAAAGAAAATCTATATCATCGTTTAACATTTACATTGTAGAAAAACTCGGTAGATGGCTTTATATTGCAACTTCTGAAAGTAGGAGGAAAAATTTTTAAATTCATGAAAAATCAAAAATTGTGATAGTACGTAGAAAAATAGTGAAGTATGAGGAAAAATGCTAAAATTCATGAAAAATCGAAAAATTGGGAAAGTACATAGAAATATTGAGAAAGTATGTGGAAAAATTGTAAAAGTGTGAAGGAAAATTAAAAATTCATGAAAAATCGAAAAATTGGGAAAGTATATAAAAAGATTGTGAAAGTACGTAGAAAAATTGTGAAGTACAAGGAAAAATATTAAAATTCATGAAATATCGAAAAATTGGGAAAGTACATAGTAAGATTGTAAAGGAACGTAAAAAAATTGTAAAAGTGTGAAGGAAAATTAAAAATTCATGAAAAATCGAAAAATTGGGAAAGTACATAGAAAGATTGTAAAAGTATGTGGAAAAATTGTAAAAGTGTGAAGGAAAATTAAAAATTCATGAAAAATCGAAAAATTGGGAAAGTACATAGAAAGATTGTAAAAGTATGTGGAAAAATTGTAAAAGTGTGAAGGAAAATTAAAAATTCATGAAAAATCGAAAACTTATGAAAGTACGTAGAAAGATTGTGAAAGTACGTAGAAAAATTGTGAAGTACCTACGAGAAAAAATGCTAAAATTCATAAAATATCGAGAAATTGGGAAAGTACATAGAAAGATTGTGAAAGTATGTAGAAAAATTGTAAAAGTGTGAAGGAAAATTAAAAATTCATGAAAAATCGAAAAATTGGGAAAGTACATAGAAAGATTGTAAAAGTATGTGGAAAAATTGTAAAAGTGTGAAGGAAAATTAAAAATTTATGAAAAATCGAAATCTTATGAAAGTACGTAGAAAGATTGTGAAAGTACGTAGAAAAATAGAGAAGTACGAAGAAAAATGCTAAAATTCATAAAATATCGAGAAATTGGGAAAGTACATAGGAAGATTGTGAAAGTATGTGGAAAAATTGTAAAAGTGTGAAGGAAAATTAAAAATTCATGAAAAATCGAAAACTTATGAAAGTACGTAGAAAGATTGTGAAAGTACGTAGAAAAATTGTGAAGTACGAGAAAAAATGCTAAAATTCATAAAATATCGAGAAATTGGGAAAGTACATAGAAAGATTGTGAAAGTATGTAGAAAAATTGTAAAAGTGTGAAGGAAAATTAAAAATTAATGAAAAATCGAAAACTTATGAAAGAAAGTACGTAGAAAGAATTTGAAAGTACGTAGAAAAATTGTGAAGTACGAGGAAAAATGCTAAAATTCATGAAAAAACGAAAAATTAGGAAAGTACATAGAAAGATTGTGAAAGTATGTGGAAAAATTGTAAAAGTGTGAAGGAAAATTAAAAATTCATGAAAAATCGAAAACTTATGAAAGTACGTAGAAAGATTGTGAAAGTACGTAGAAAAATTGTAAAGTACGAGGAAAAATGCTAAAATTAATGAAAAATCGAAAAATTGGGAAAGTATATAGAAAGATTGTGAAAGTACATAGAAAAATTGTAAAAGTGTGAAGGAAACTTAAAAATTCATGAAAAATCGAAAAATTGGGAAAGTACATAGAAAGATTGTGAAAGTACGTAGAATAATAGTGAAGTACGAGGAAAAATGCTAAAATTCATGAAAAATCGAGAAATTGGGAAAGTATATAGAAAGATTGTGAAAGTACATAGAAAAATTGTAAAAGTGTGAAGGAAAATTAAAAATTCATGAAAAATCGAAAAATTGGGAAAGTACATAGAAAGATTGTGAAAGTACGTAGAATAATAGTGAAGTACGAGGAAAAATGCTAAAATTCATGAAAAATCGAGAAATTGGGAAAGTATATAGAAAGATTGTGAAAGTACATAGAAAAATTGTAAAAGTGTGAAGGAAAATTAAAAATTCATAAAAAATCGAAAAATTGGGAAAGTACATAGAAAGATTGTGAAAGTACGTAGAATAATAGTGAAGTACGAGGAAAAATGCTGTGTCACCGAAGATGAGGAACCGTTTATGGTCCAAGGCCTCACACTCAAATAGAATGCGAGTTGCCGTCCCATCGTCCATGGCGCACAGTCGGCACGAGGTAGGTTCCTGTGTCAGAATCCCCATCCTCGAAGGTGTAGTCTGAATAGTCCATGCCCAGTGAGCAGGCCCACTAGTACTCTTATCTGACTCCTACCAAGATTCAGTATGTCAGACGTCAGTAGTGTAACAAAGACAGTTCTAGCGCACAGCTTCAAAATATCACCGCTAGATGTCGCCACGGGTGGCGCTGTTGGTTGAAATGGTTCGGAACTTGGCTAAAAAGCGCCAAATTTGAATTTTTAAATCTATAGGGGGCGCTAGCAGCCAATTCTCCTTTTTCAAGTGGCCTCTGACGTTTAACGCAAACAGCCAATTCTTCTTTTTCGAGTGGCCTTTGACGTTTGACACAAACAGCCAATTCTTCTTTTCGTATATTTTTGAATTTTTCGCGCTTCACTGTAATCGTACCAACTTTACATGCCTCACATTATCTCAACTCACCCTAACTCACACTACCACCCCTCATTATCAACCCCAGTGCCCAAATAGTTTTTTGGAGTAGCCTTTGAGCATCAGCTTCGAGTGCCTCAGCCCTACAGTGTTACTCAAGCGTTTGGTTGACTCTTCCCAGACCCAGTTCCTGACTTTGGTCCTTACCCAGCCTCTAGGCAGTCCCAATTCAGGTTCTGGACCAGTGAATCGTGTATCCGCTCCCTTCTTGGCCAGAAGGTCCGCGGTTTCATTACCTTCAAAACCTTTATGAACTGGTATCCTCTCCAAGAAGATACTGTTTTGTCTAGCCAGTTCATTGAGGTTTTGTATGCACTCCCAGATCAGCTTGAAACTAAACCGGAATTGTTTTAAGGCCAACAGTACAGCCTGGCTGTCTGAGAAGAAAATTATCCTCTCCCCTCTCCAGCCACGGCCTCGGGCGTGGTCGGCAGCCTTTAGTAAGGTGTATACCTCAGCCTGGTACATGGTTGACTCCGTTCCCAAGCTGAAGTGCTGCCTAAGGTTGCGTGGATTACAGACCCCTGCACTGGTTCCTTCTGAAGTGCGAGATCCGTCAGTAAAGTACTTGATCCCTGCATCAATAACACTTACATTCCCATTAATATAAAAACCAACCTTTTTTAATTCGTGCATCCTCGCAGTGATTACTTATGGTCTGGAAACAACTACGATGACCATAAAAGCCGTTAACAAACTTGAAACCACACATCTTTTAATAGATTGCAAGTTGTGTTGCAATTTGTCCCGAAATCGCGCAGACAAAACAAAGTTGAATACATAATATAATTTACCACTCGCTTGAAATGAATGAGGATGTAAGATGGACCAAATACATTATGAAGTGAAGACCTAGATTACATAAAAGACAGCAACTATTAGGTTTGTTCTAACAGATCAAAGAACCAATGTAGAACCGTCAGGGAACTGCGCAGAACTTGACTGTTGTTATTAGACAACTAACATTTAACATTTATCAGTTGACGTTTGTTGATATTTGATAGATAAAATGTAACAGTTAAAGTTTAAATGTAGATTTGTGACATTTGATCTTTAAAATTTGACAGTTGACATTTGGCAGATGATATTTGCCGTCTGAAATGAGACAATTGACTTTAACATGTAACATTTGACAGTTGACAATTGACATGTGACAGTTGACATTAAACAGTTGACATTTTACAGTTAAAATTCGATAGTTGAAATGTGGCAGTTAACATTTGACAGCTGACAGTTGTTATTTTCCATTTAAAGAATTTTAAATTTCTGTTGTAGTACAGAATGCGCTCCGATAGATGTCGTAAGTTATAAAATCCATATCGTATCAAGAAAATTTATAAAAATTCCCATAACTCTTATATTATATAAATTAATTTTTATTTAACAACCGTAGTTTCCGTTAAAAATCTTCTTTGGGGTTTGCATATGAAAGTTAAATCGTCTCACTATCTTTGGATATTTAAAAATTATGCCCCGGCATTTTACCGGCTTTCGTGTATCGATTTCGAATAAAAAATCCACACAACTTTTATGACTGAAACTATAAACTTGACAAGATTTATAACGGCCGTTTAGGATTTTCACAGTCGGTGTCCACGCTAAAATAATTAGTTCACATCAGTTTTTTCGACTCGTAAAATAACGAAACTTTTGAGTTGGATCATTATTTTTTTAAATTAGTCAAAGTAAGGGTGTATTTGTTTGTAAATATAGTCCATTTCATCGTTTTTGGCCGATTTGATTATAGAAACCACCGAAATAAGATTAAACTGTCATCCAAGTTACCAATGGCGGACAGTTTTTTTTTTCTAAATTAGGTCGTAAGTTTCACATTGGCATAGGACATGAAATGCAGTTTCCTCTTCCTCTTGGCAGTATCGACAAATGTCTTCATCTGCTAAGTTTAGCTGACTTATGTGTTTTCTGAGCCTACAATGTCCTGTCAAGAGACTGACAATCATTCTGACATCGTTTCGCCTTTGTGATAGCAGCTCTGCAGTAAACTTCGCCGAGTGTCCCTTTATGAAGACTTTGGCTTGTCGCTTGCCCGGTGATTTTTCCCACCACTCCTGGGCCTTCTCTAGCCTCCATTTCTCAATGGCTGCCTTTCTGAATGTATTAGCAACTCCGCTGAGTGGTTCCGGGCCAATCATTGGAGTATAAGCTCCCGCACGAGCCAATTCATCAGCCTTCTCATTGCCCCGAAACCCTGAGTGTCCTGGTATCCATGCCAGTGTCAGAGAATTTTGACTTGCGGCATGTATCAGGGCTCGAACGCAATCCCACACCAGCTGTGAGCTTATTTGTGCTAAGACTATCACCTTTAGAGCTGCTTGGCTGTCCGAGTAAATGACTACGGTTATACCCGTTATACCCTGACTTACGATCTCCGTTGCACAGTGTTGTATGGCCATTACTTCAGCCTGAAACACTGTGGCATATGCACCTAGACTTAGTTGAACTTTTATCCTGTGTCCTCTACTATATATACCTGACCCTGTGCCTTTCTGAGTCTTTGAGCACTAGGTATACCAGATTGACTCCCCTTGGAATGGGCGGCCATTCTTACATGAGTCCCTTTCCAGTATTTCTACTCGAAAGTTTCTCGCAAAGTTATACGTGGGGACTATCCTGTCTTGAGGCATGCTCGTTATTTGATCCGCCTTAACGCTATCATATAACTCTGCTTGCTTTTTTCCTTTTAATAAGGTAATGGGAGCCTGGCCATGTAGAAGCCTGTGAGCAGTTGCTTTGACCTGTCTGTAGATATGGAATGGTGGTAGCTTGAGCAGAACCTGTAGTGCGTCCGTTAGGGCACACCTCTGAACCATAGGTTAACATTGGCCTAATGACTTGTGTATACAACCAAAGGTTCATTATGGGGTTCAGGCCCCAGTTCTTGCCACACAATTGTCTACACTTACCAAGGGCTATTGTAGCTGTGCGTGTGACTGTTTGAATGTGTTGCTTCCATGATAGCCTCTGGTCAAACACCACACCCAGGTATTTGGCCTCTGTGGCCATTGGAACCAGCACGTTACTGAGCGTTATTGGTTTTAAGCCTTGCAACGCTCTTTTATTAGTGAAAGGGACAACTGATGCTTTTTGTAAATTGACTGTTAGGCTTTTATCCTTGCACCACTTGTACACCATATTCATTGCCGAGTGCATCTGCTCTGAGACTGTGCTCAGAAACTTTCCCTGAATGATTATGGCCATATCATCTGCGAAACCTAGTCAGTGAAGGCCTTCATTGAGGAGTTTCTTAAGGAGGTCATCCACAAGTGCTGACCACAGCAGAGGCGACAGTACCCCTTCTTGCGGACAGCCCATTCCCACTGTTGCCTCAATGGACGCTTCACCTAACTTGGACATTACGATCCTATGCGTTAGGTTCGCATACACCCATTGGCATATTAGTAGTAGGGGGGACTCCCCTTATTGGAAGTGCGTCGGTCACTAACTCGGGTCCACATTACTGAAGGCTCCTAGAATGTCATTAAACGCCACTAGGGCTACTTCTTTGTCTTCAAGTGACTTTGATTATAGCCTGTTCAAGTCATCCAGCGCTAGGTCTGTAGATTTTCCCCGCTGGTATATGCATATTGACGATTCTCCGTTAAGATTTCGTCCCTTATATATCTATCGACCAGTTTTTCCAGCGTTTTTGCTAAGAATGACGATAGACTTATTGGTCTGTATGACTTGGTTGTTTGGTCCGTCAGATATAAGACATCCACCTTCTGCCACATAGATGGTATAAATTTATAGGCCAAACAAGTCTTAAAGATTTTACACAGATGTGTTATAATTACATCCTGGCTGGGTCTGGGTATATTCCGTTAATTCCCGGTGTTTTGAATGGACGAAATGTGCTGATAGCCCATCTTATTTTTGCGGGTATGGTTATTTCGGTAGCTAGCTTCCAGTCATCCCTTGAGGGCCTTACCGGCCTTTGACCGTGGCTTACGCTATCCGATCCCGCTTCCATAAACCGTGAGCTAGGAAAGTGTGCCAATGTTAGCATTCTTAAACTTTCCTTCAACGTTTTAGTGTATGATCCGTCTTCCTTTTTTTTTTTGAGGAGGCTGACCTCTTTCGCTTAGCCAGGATCTTGTGGATTGTTGAACATGCGGAGGTCGTTTGCACTTCTTCGCAGAACCTCCTCCAGGAGTCTCTTTTGGCTTTTCGGATTTCTTTATTGTACAACGTTAACTTTTGTCTGTACTGTGGATTTTTGAAATTTGATATGTAAAATTTGACAGTTGAAATTTATTAGTTAAAATTTGCCAGTTGACATTTGGCAGATGACATTTAACAGTTGACATTTGCCGTCTGAAATTAGACAATTTGGTAATTGACATAAGTATCTGAAAGTTATCGTTTTTAAAATTTGTCTTTTTTTGTATTTGACAATTCTGACAGTTAACATGACATTTGACATTTGATATATTGATGATACATATTTTTACAGAACTTTCATATGTCACATCGTATATAGACCTTGGCAGTGACCCATTTGATTGAGCTGTAATTAAAATATTAAAGCTAAAATGGGATAAATTTTTTGTGTCTAATTTAAAATCAGGTAAGGTAACAAAAAAAGGGTTTAATTAAAGGAGAGTACGGGTAGTTTAATCGCGTCGCGTATCACAAAGCGCGCAACATAATTAAATTTGAGAAAATTTAATATGAAAATAAGAAGCATGTAATAAAATTCACTAAAGACTGTATATATACAACATACATACAGAGACTTACATTACGATCCCATAAACAACAATGCACACTAGCGAAATATATAACAAATAGAACAGAGTATCATATCATAAACGGAGCCCAATATAACCCTCTGGCATTCGTCGAATTGCAACAAAACTACTTTTGAATACCTGCCATCAAAACTCACTTCCCAACGTTATTACCACATAAAACACGGTTCTAAACTGCAGTCCTGCACATGCATTTACCCCACCGCTTAAAGTCGTAAATGATTGCCCTGCTTGCCCCTCCAAGCGCACTACTCATACACACACCGAAATGCAACTTATTTCATTCTCTCGTTCGTTGCAAGACTGACAGTTGATTTCGCGAACGGGCGAACGCGAGAATACTCAACACATCCACATGCTCGAAATCATCGAGTAACAGGACCTGTTGCATATACACACACATTTATCATTTATTTTTTCATTCACTATGTCCGACTCGCAGGAATTCGAGAATAAAATGGATGTGAATGCATCGAGTACATCGGTGACACCGAGAACACCCCCGAATTGTGCTCGATGTCGAAATCATCGAAAAAAAATCGCGTTAAAAGGACATAAACGTTATTGTATGTATCGTTCGTGTAAATGCGAAAAATGCCGGTTAACTTCAGAACGACAACGAGTTATGGCTATGCAGACTGCATTGAGGCGAGCTCAAGCTCAAGATGAAGCTATGATTCGTACCAATTCTAATGGAGTTGAAGAATTGGGATTGATTCCATTAGGACAACAAAGTCCACCATTGATTACCTCCTTAAAACGACGTGTTGATTGTGATTCTTCCGGGTCTTCGCAGTGTTCCGAGCAGCTTTCTTCAAAGATTATGAAATTGACACCGGTGCCGTTGATGCAACAAAGTCCTCCGATGATTACCTCGTTAAAACGTAGATTAGACTGTGATTTTTCCACTACTTCACATTGTGATGAAACACCATCCAAAATTATGAAGTTGAATACACCGAATGATATTCCAACTACTACTACTTCTAATATTGGCTCTAGTGAATGCCATTCTTCATATTCTGAATATAGAGGTAAGTTGCATTAGTATACTGATACGTATATTTATATAATTCAAAAAAATAAGTTCCATTGAGTACTGATACGTATATAAATCATGACAAATTTGAGATAGGTTACAGAAATCCAAAAAGATATCAAATCTTCCATGTCTTAATCCATATTATCGAAATCGCTAATTTTTATTATGTTAGTCTAACTTTTTTATTATTGCTTCAAACTATATAGTGCGACCACTCATTTTATGGTAAAATAGTCTCAAAAACCCAAAAAGATAACAAATTTTACCTATCTGCATCCATATTGGAGAAAAAGCTAATTTTCATCATTATAAACCAACTTTTTTATTCTTGTACCAACTTATATGCTCCAACCACTCATTTTATGGTAAAAAAGTTGCAGAAATCCAAAAATGCTACCAAATCTTCCCTATCTTAAACCATATTACCAAAAATTCTATTTTCATTATTGTTAGTCTAACTTTTTTATTATTGCTCAAAAGTATATACTCCGACCCCTCATTTTATGGTAAAATAGTCTCAAAAAGCCGAAATAGATAACAAATCTTACCTATCTTCATCCATATTGGAGAAAACGCTAATTTTCATCATTATAAACCAACTTTGTTATTCTTGTATCAACTTATATGATCCAACCACTCATTTTATGGTAAAAAAGTTACAGAAATCCAAAAATGCTACCAAATCTTCCCTATCCTAACCCATATTACCAAAAATTCTATTTTCATTTATTATTGTTAGTCTAACTTTTTTATTATTGCTCAAAAGTATATACTCCGACCCCTCATTTTATGGTAAAATAGTCTCAAAAACCCGAAATAGATAACAAATCTTACCTATCTTCATCCATATTGGAGAAAACGCTAATTTTCATCATTATAAACCAACTTTGTTATTCTTGTATCAACTTATATGATCCAACCACTCATTTTATGGTAAAAAAGTTACAGAAATCCAAAAATGCTACCAAATCTTCCCTATCCTAACCCATATTACCAAAAATTCTATTTTCATTTATTATTGTTAGTCTAACTTTTTTATTATTGCTCAAAAGTATATACTCCGACCCCTCATTTTATGGTAAAATAGTCTCAAAAACCCGAAATAGATAACAAATCTTACCTATCTTCATCCATATTGGAGAATACGCTAATTTTCATCATTATAAACCAACTTTTTATTCTTGTACCAACTTATATGCTCCAACCACTTATTTTATGGTAAAAAAGCTACAGAAATCCAAAAAGATATCAAATCTTTCCTATCTTAACCCATATTACCAAAAATTCTATTTTCATTATTGTTAGTCTAACTTTTTTATTATTGCTCAAAAGTATATACTTCGACCCCTCATTTTATGGTAGAATAGTCTCAAAAACCCGAAATAGATAACAAATCTCACCTATCTTTATCCATATTGGAGAAAACGCTAATTTTCATTATTATGAACCAACTTTTTTATTTTTGTACCACCTTATATGCTCCAACCACTCATTTTATGGCAAAAAAGTTACAGAAATGCAAAAATGCTACCAAATCTTCCCTATCTTAACCCATATTACCAAAAATTCGATTTTCATTATTGTTAGTCTAACTTTTTTATTATTGCTCAAAAGTATATACTCCGACCCCTCATTTTATGGTAAAATAGTCTCAAAAAGCCGAAATAGATAACAAATCTTACCTATCTTCATCCATATTGGAGAAAACGCTAATTTTCATCATTACAAACCAACTTTTTTATTCTTGTACCAAATTATATACTCCAACCACTCAGTTTATGGTAAAAAAAGTTACAGAAATCCAAAAAGCTACTAAATCTTCCCTATCTTAATCCATATTACCAAAAATTCTATTTTCAGTATTGTTAGTCTAACTTTTTTATTAATGCTCAAAACTATATACTGCGACCACTCGTTTTATGGTAAAATAGTCTCAAAAACCCCAAAAAAATAACAAATTTTACCTATCTTCATCCATATTGGAGAAAACGCTAATTTTCATCATTATGAACCAACTTTTTTATTCTTGTACCAAATTATATACTCCAACCACTCAGTTTATGGTAAAAAAAGTTACAGAAATCCAAAAAGCTACTAAATCTTCCCTATCTTAACCCATATTACCAAAAATTCTATTTTCAGTATTGTTAGTCTAACTTTTTTATTAATGCTCAAAACTATATACTGCGACCACTCGTTTTATGGTAAAATAGTCTCAAAAACCCCAAAAAAATAACAAATTTTACCTATCTTCATCCATATTGGAGAAAACGCTAATTTTCATCATTATGAACCAACTTTTTTATTCTTGTACCAAATTATATACTCCAACCACTCAGTTTATGGTAAAAAAAGTTACAGAAATCCAAAAAGCTACTAAATCTTCCCTATCTTAACCCATATTACCAAAAATTCTATTTTCAGTATTGTTAGTCTAACTTTTTTATTAATGCTCAAAACTATATACTGCGACCACTCATTTTATGGTAAAATAGTCTCAAAAACCCGAAATAGATAACAAATCTTACCTATCTTCATCCATATTGGAGAATACGCTAATTTTCATCATTATAAACCAACTTTTTATTCTTGTACCAACTTATATGCTCCAACCACTTATTTTATGGTAAAAAAGCTACAGAAATCCAAAAAGATATCAAATCTTTCCTATCTTAACCCATATTACCAAAAATTCTATTTTCATTATTGTTAGTCTAACTTTTTTATTATTGCTCAAAAGTATATACTTCGACCCCTCATTTTATGGTAGAATAGTCTCAAAAACCCGAAATAGATAACAAATCTCACCTATCTTTATCCATATTGGAGAAAACGCTAATTTTCATTATTATGAACCAACTTTTTTATTTTTGTACCACCTTATATGCTCCAACCACTCATTTTATGGTAAAAAAGTTACAGAAATCCAAAAATGCTACCAAATCTTCCCTATCTTAACCCATATTACCAAAAATTCGATTTTCATTATTGTTAGTCTAACTTTTTTATTATTGCTCAAAAGTATATACTCCGACCCCTCATTTTATGGTAAAATAGTCTCAAAAAGCCGAAATAGATAACAAATCTTACCTATCTTCATCCATATTGGAGAAAACGCTAATTTTCATCATTACAAACCAACTTTTTTATTCTTGTACCAAATTATATACTCCAACCACTCAGTTTATGGTAAAAAAAGTTACAGAAATCCAAAAAGCTACTAAATCTTCCCTATCTTAACCCATATTACCAAAAATTCTATTTTCAGTATTGTTAGTCTAACTTTTTTATTAATGCTCAAAACTATATACTGCGACCCCTCATTTTATGGTAAAATAGTCTCAAAAACCCGAAATAGATAACAAATCTTACCTATCTTCATCCATATTGGAGAATACGCTAATTTTCATCATTATAAACCAACTTTTTATTCTTGTACCAACTTATATGCTCCAACCACTTATTTTATGGTAAAAAAGCTACAGAAATCCAAAAAGATATCAAATCTTTCCTATCTTAACCCATATTACCAAAAATTCTATTTTCATTATTGTTAGTCTAACTTTTTTATTATTGCTCAAAAGTATATACTTCGACCCCTCATTTTATGGTAGAATAGTCTCAAAAACCCGAAATAGATAACAAATCTCACCTATCTTTATCCATATTGGAGAAAACGCTAATTTTCATCATTATGATCCAACTTTTTTATTCTTGTACCAACTTATATGCTCCAACCACTCATTTTATGGTAAAAAAGTTGCAGAAATCCAAAAATGCTACCAAATCTTCCCTATCTTAAACCATATTACCAAAAATTCTATTTTCATTATTGTTAGTCTAACTTTTTTATTATTGCTCAAAAGTATATACTCCGACCCCTCATTTTATGGTAAAATAGTCTCAAAAAGCCGAAATAGATAACAAATCTTACCTATCTTCATCCATATTGGAGAAAACGCTAATTTTCATCATTATAAACCAACTTTGTTATTCTTGTATCAACTTATATGATCCAACCACTCATTTTATGGTAAAAAAGTTACAGAAATCCAAAAATGCTACCAAATCTTCCCTATCCTAACCCATATTACCAAAAATTCTATTTTCATTTATTATTGTTAGTCTAACTTTTTTATTATTGCTCAAAAGTATATACTCCGACCCCTCATTTTATGGTAAAATAGTCTCAAAAACCCGAAATAGATAACAAATCTTACCTATCTTCATCCATATTGGAGAATACGCTAATTTTCATCATTATAAACCAACTTTTTATTCTTGTACCAACTTATATGCTCCAACCACTTATTTTATGGTAAAAAAGTTACAGAAATCCAAAAATGCTACCAAATCTTCCCTATCTTAACCCATATTACCAAAAATTCGATTTTCATTATTGTTAGTCTAACTTTTTTATTATTGCTCAAAAGTATATACTCCGACCCCTCATTTTATGGTAAAATAGTCTCAAAAAGCCGAAATAGATAACAAATCTTACCTATCTTCATCCATATTGGAGAAAACGCTAATTTTCATCATTACAAACCAACTTTTTTATTCTTGTACCAAATTATATACTCCAACCACTCAGTTTATGGTAAAAAAAGTTACAGAAATCCAAAAAGCTACTAAATCTTCCCTATCTTAACCCATATTACCAAAAATTCTATTTTCAGTATTGTTAGTCTAACTTTTTTATTAATGCTCAAAACTATATACTGCGACCACTCGTTTTATGGTAAAATAGTCTCAAAAACCCCAAAAAAATAACAAATTTTACCTATCTTCATCCATATTGGAGAAAACGCTAATTTTCATCATTATGAACCAACTTTTTTATTCTTGTACCACCTTATATGCTCCAACCACTTAGTTTATGGTAAATATAGCAATTATATCACTAAAACAATCCATCTGTTAAAAAAAAATTCTATATGATTCAGTTTTTCTATAGAAATGTGACACATGACGTTTTAAATGTCACATTTTCGTGGTAAAAACTGACAAATTATAAATGACATCAAATTTAAAAAATCAACTATCAACTCAATGTGACATTTTTGTGACGAAAACTGTCAAATTTTAAGTGACTTATGTCAAACGGACATTTCAAATGCCATATAACACATATTTGAATCAAAAGCTGACGAATTTTAAGTGACATATGTCAAAAATCAGCTTGTCAAGCAAAACACACATTTTAAATGACATATGTCACATTTTCGTGTCGACCATTAACAAATTTTAAGTGGCATAGATCGTACGTCAAATTTAAAAAATCAACTGTTAAGTCAATTTGACATTTCAAATGTCATATGTCACATTTTTGTGGTGAAAATTGACAAATTTGAAGTGACATATAGGTTGTACGTCAAATTTCAAAAAACCAACTGTCAAACGCAACCTGATATTTCAAATACCATATTTTTGAGTGAAAAACTGACAAATTTTAAATGATACGTCAAATGTCAAAAATTAATTGTCAAATTATAAGTGAAGTATGTCAAAAAATCAACTGTCAAGTCAAACGGACATTTCATTTTTGACAAATTTCAAGTGACATAGTTTGTACGTCAAATATCAACTGTCAAGTCAAACTGACATTTTAAATGACATGTCATATTTTTGTGGCGCGAATTTGATGTATGACATATGTCAGTTTTCGTCACATATAATGACATATGTCAGTGTTTTTGACATATAAAATTTCAAACTTAATTTTGTTATATCTTGATTATTAATTTAAAGAAAACATAAATAGATAAATTTGTTAACAAAGAAGAACTTATTAACATTTTCTATCGAAGAAATGATTAAAAAAACATTAACAGTAAAATGATTTTTTTAAATTAGTTAAATGCAAAAAGCCAAAGCGCATTTTGCGATTTTGTAGGAGGTCGTAAATAATTTTTAATATATAATTACCTATATTGAAATAATAGAATGTGACAATAAAAAATAATTTGAATTTATATTTTGTAATTAAGCATTGTCCAATTAAATCAATGGATAGATTATATTTACTAATAATGAATCTTAAATGGATTGTATTTTTAATTAGATACTTATACAGGATTTATTTTTAATTCAAGAATTTTCTATACCAGGGATGTCTCTTTATTAGTGACTGAAGAGACAACCTATACTGTGCTGATGAGGTCTAACAAGGCCGAAACATGTCTACAGTTGGTTTTACCCTGGTATAGACTGGATGATATTTATATCTACGTTCGCACCATCATGTGCATTTTAATTAGTAAACTCTAACCAAGCACAAATATATATATATCATTATGAAAAAATTGATACAAACGTATCTAGTGTCAATGTATTCCAGATATATAACCTGGATGCTGTGATATAGATATAAATATTGATTAAACCAAATTGTAGATACTATGTTTCGGTCTAGTTAGGTTTCATCAGTACAATAAAGTTTTTTCTCTTCAGATACTAATAAAGAGATATCTCTGGTATAGACTAGTTAATATTTGTTATATTTACTAGCGAATCGTAAGTAACGCCATCTCTACTCCAAAAATTACACTCATTATGAAAAAATTGATACAAACGTATCTAGTGTCAGTGTATTCCAGATATATAACCTGAATGCTGTGATATAGATATAAATATTGATCAAACCAAATTGTAGATACTATGTTTCGGTCTAGTTAGAGTTCATCAGTACAATAAAGTTTTTTCTCTTCAGTTACTAATAAAGAGACATCCCTGGTATAGATTAGTTAATATTTGTTATATTTACTTGCGAATCGTAAGTAACGCCATCTCTACTCCAAAAATGACACTCATTATGAAAAAATTGATACAAACGTATCTAATGTCAGTGTATTCCATATATATAACCTGGATGCTGTGATATAAATATAAATATTGATCAAACCAAATTGTAGATATTATGTTTCGGTCTAGTTAGAGTTCATCAGTACAGTAAAGTTTTTTCTCTTCAGTTACTAATAAAGAGATATCCCTGGTATAGACTAGTTAATGTTTGTTATATTTACTTGCGAATCGTAAGTAACGCCATCTCTACTCAAAAAATGACACTCTTATGCTTTATAAAGATAAACGAACGTTTTTTGACAGTTTTATATATAAATTCATGAAAAAAATGATAAAATCATATCATACTGTGAGGGTCGAGAAAAGGTTCGGATTTATGGATGACCCGTTGTTCCCATATGAGTTCAAAGACTCTTTAACCAAAATTTAATAGAGTTTTTTGATTTAACATCGTATATTTTACGTACAACATATTATAATAATACAAAACTGATTATCTATATTCTATACCACAGAAAAGCATATATTAACAATATTTTTAACTAATTTTAAGTAATTAAATTTGTTAAAAAATTAATATAAACGATATTATAAAGTTTAAGATTATAAACATAAAATATGATATAATTTAACAGAACGTTTAAATAAAGATTCGAAAATGTAAATAATAAATTCCGATAAGAATAATTAAAATCTTTTAATAGAACTGTTGTTTAGGAGAAAGTGGGGCATATTTTAATAACAAAATAAATAAATATTTTAATTAAAAATTTGTCATTATAGACAATGGACATTTCTGAAATTTGATATTTCTGACATTGGACATTTCTGAAAGTTGACATTTCTGACCTTTGACATTTCTGACATTTTGAAAGTTGACATTTCTAATATCTTGGGTCAACGCTTCCCTGTAAACAATATTACATGTTGTTTTATTTTCTGGCAGCAAAATAAATTTATTTTCAGGTGCTTCGATAGATATCAAGTTGCGCCACCTTACGGTGGCGTCATGATACTTATTTATGTAAGAATTGCCCATTCAAATACATGAGATTATGGAACTTCTTACCTTCCCACGTCTTCCCTAATCGTCCTAACTTGCAGTCCTTTAAATCCCAAATTAATAAATTGCCCCTTCTTCCCCAATAGATGTTCTCGGTACATTTGTCTATACCTACAAGGTGGTTCTTACAAGATGACTCAATGAGTATCAAAAAATTAAATTTTTCAAAATCGTCTACTTCTTCAAGAGACCATAACTTTCGAAGGATTAACCAAAAATATATGTTGTCGGGACTTAAATGAAAGGTTATATTATAAGTAATCTGATGATGTTACGAGTTTTTGTCTACCTTTTTTGGTTCTTATAAAATGACTCAATGAGTGTCAAAAAATGGAATTCCTCAAAATCCTCCACTTCTTTAAGAGACCATAACTTTCGAATGATCAACCAGAAATATATGTTGTTGGGACTTAAATGAGATGTAATTTTATTAGAAATCTGATGGAGTTACTAATTTTTCCCCACCTTTTTTAGTTCTTAAGAGATGACTCAATAAGTGTAATAAGATTAAATCTATAAAATCCTCCACTTCTTCAAGAGACCATAACTTTTAGAGGATCTACCAAAAATATATGTTGTATGTACTTAAAAGAGAGGTAATTTTATAAGTAATCTAATGGTTTAACAGTTTTTGACTACCTTTTGTGGTTCTTACTAGATGACTCAATAAGTGTCAATAAATGGACTTTCTTAAAATCCTCCACTTCTTCTAGAGACCATAACTTTCGAAGGATCAACCAAAAATATATGTTGTCGCGACTTAAATGAGAAGTAATATTATGAGTAATCTGATGGTGTTACTAGTTTTCTACTACCTTTTTTGGTTCTTACGAAATGCATCAATGAGTGTCAAAAATTGGAATTTCTCAAAATCCTCCACTTCTTCAAGCGAACATAACTTTGATGAACCTTTCAAAAATATATGTTGTATGTACTTAAACGAAAGGTAATTTTATTAGAAATCTGATGAAGTCAATAATATTTTCCTACCTGGTTTGGTTCTTAAGAGATGACTCAATAAGTATCATAAGGTTAAATCTATAAAATCCTCCACTTCTTCAAGAGACCATAACTTTTAGAGGATCTACCAAAAATATATGTTGTATGTACTTAAAAGAGAGGTAATTTTATAAGTAATCTAATGGTTTAACAGTTTTTGACTACCTTTTGTGGTTCTTACTAGATGACTCAATAAGTGTCAATAAATGGACTTTCTTAAAATCCTCCACTTCTTCTAGAGACCATAACTTTCGAAGGATCAACCAAAAATATATGTTGTCGCGACTTAAATGAGAAGTAATATTATGAGTAATCTGATGGTGTTACTAGTTTTCTACTACCTTTTTTGGTTCTTACGAAATGCATCAATGAGTGTCAAAAATTGGAATTTCTCAAAATCCTCCACTTCTTCAAGCGAACATAACTTTGATGAACCTTTCAAAAATATATGTTGTATGTACTTAAACGAAAGGTAATTTTATTAGAAATCTGATGAAGTCAATAATATTTTCCTACCTGGTTTGGTTCTTAAGAGATGACTCAATAAGTATCATAAGGTTAAATCTATAAAATCCTCCACTTCTTCAAGAGACCATAACTTTTAGAGGATCTACCAAAAATATATGTTGTATGTACTTAAAAGAGAGGTAATTTTATAAGTAATCTAATGGTTTAACAGTTTTTGACTACCTTTTGTGGTTCTTACTAGATGACTCAATAAGTGTCAATAAATGGACTTTCTTAAAATCCTCCACTTCTTCTAGAGACCATAACTTTCGAAGGATCAACCAAAAATATATGTTGTCGCGACTTAAATGAGAAGTAATATTATGAGTAATCTGATGGTGTTACTAGTTTTCTACTACCTTTTTTGGTTCTTACGAAATGCATCAATGAGTGTCAAAAATTGGAATTTCTCAAAATCCTCCACTTCTTCAAGCGAACATAACTTTGATGAACCTTTCAAAAATATATGTTGTATGTAATTAAACGAAAGGTAATTTTATTAGAAATCTGATGAAGTCAATAATATTTTCCTACCTGGTTTGGTTCTTAAGAGATGACTCAATAAGTATCATAAGGTTAAATCTATAAAATCCTCCACTTCTTCAAGAGACCATAACTTTTAGAGGATCTACCAAAAATATATGTTGTATGTACTTAAAAGAGAGGTAATTTTATAAGTAATCTAATGGTTTAACAGTTTTTGACTACCTTTTGTGGTTCTTACTAGATGACTCAATAAGTGTCAATAAATGGACTTTCTTAAAATCCTCCACTTCTTCTAGAGACCATAACTTTCGAAGGATCAACCAAAAATATATGTTGTCGCGACTTAAATGAGAGGTAATATTATGAGTAATCTGATGGTGTTACTAGTTTTGTACTACTTTTTTTGGTTCTTTGGAAATGCATCAATGAGTGTCAAAAAATGGAATTTCTTAAAATCCTCCACTTCTTCAAGCGACCATAACTTTTGAAGAACCTTCCGAAAATATATGTTGTATGTACTTAAACGAAAGGTAATTTTATTAGAAATCTGATGGAGTTACTAATTTTTCCCTACCGTTTTTGGTTCTTAAGAGATGACTCAATAAGTGTCATAAGAATAAATCTCTAAAATCCTCCACTTCTTCAAAAGTCTATAACTCTCTTTAAGACCTAATAAATAAATAATAAATATTCACGTCACATTTTCAAGGTTTTCATGCGTAACTTTAGACCTTTGAGGAAGGTAAATAATAAAAATAACTGCGCCACCTTACGGTGGCGTCATAGTACTATAATACTTAATATAGTAAGAATTATCTTATTTGACATTATCGTTTTGTTATTCCATGTTAGATGCGTTTTAATTATACACTTTATAAGGATAAAAAGTATCCTATGTCCATCTTCTTGGTTTGAACTATTTCTCTACCAATTTTCTGGAAAAATGTTTTAGCCGTTCTTGAGGTATAAGTAGTCTAACTAACTTTATACTTTGTATATAATTTCTCATCAAAATCTAGTTTTTGTTTAATCTTTTTAAATGCAAATGTGCGCCTTAAGGTATGCAAATTAATTAATAACATTGTTTTCTCGCCTTTATAACTCTGTAGTTAAAATGTAACATTATCTGACATATTTGTTATTAAAAATTTTTAACAATAATTTTTTTTTTAGTATACTAAACGTTGTTTGGTTTATACAAAATATAGCTTTCTGATTTCACCTGGTATATCTTAAAAACTATAACAAATTTTAAAAAACTAATTCTACAGTTTGGAAGTGACTAGTTTTTCCTAAAATCATACAAATTTTGGTTAATTTTGCTTAAGAAAGAATACTGAAAATTTAAGGGAGAGACTGAAGATGTTTGCTTGATATAAATTGAATACAGTTTTTTGACTAAACCCGGTATATCACAAAACCTATTGCAGATAGTAAAAAACTAATTTTACAATTTGAAAATGATTAGTTTTTCCTAACATCATGCAAATTTTGGTTAACCTCGCTTGAAGGAAAATAGTGAAAATTTAAGGGAGAGACTGACGATGTTTGCTTGATACAAATTGTATACAGTTTTATGACTAAACCCGGTATATCAGGAAAACTATAACAGGTATGAAAAAACTAATTTTACAATTTGAAAATGACTAGTTTTTCCTAAAATCATGCAAATTTTGGTTAACCTAGCTTGATGGAAAATAGTGAAAATTTAAGGGAGAGACTGACGATGTTTGCTTGATATAAATTGTATACAGTTTTTTGACTAAACCCGGTATATCACAAAAACTATAATTCGTATTAAAAAACTAATTTTACAGTTTGGAAACGACTAGTTTTTCCTAAAAATACACAAATTTTGGTTAATCTGGCTTAAAGAAAAATACTGAAAATTTAAGGGAGAGACTGACGACGTATGTTTGATATACATTTTTTGACTAAACCCGGTATATCACAAAAACTGTAAACGTTATTGAAAATCTGATTTTACAGTTTGAAAATGACTAGTTTTTCCTAAAATCATACAAATTTTGGTTAATTTTGCTTAACGGAAAATACTGAAAATTTAAGGGAGAGACTGACGATGTTTGCTTGATATAAATTGTATACAGTTTTTTGACTAAACCCGGTATATTACGAAAACTATCACCGATATTAAAAAACTAATTTTACAGTTTGAAAATGACTAGTTTTTCCTAAAATCATGCAAATTTTGGTTAATTTTGCTTAAAGGAAAATACTGAAAATTAAGGGAGAGGCTGACGATGTTTGTTTGATATAAATTGTAGACAGTTTTTTGACTAAACCCGGTATATCACGAAAACTTTAACAGGTATTAAAAAACTAATTTCACAGTTTGAAAATGACTAGTTTTTCCTAATATTATACAAATTTTGGTTAATTTTGCTTAAGAAAAAATACTGAAAATTTAAGGGAGAGACTAACGATGTTTGTTTGATATAATTTGTTTACCGTTTTTTGACTAAACCCGGTATATCACAAAAATAATAATTGGTATTAAAAAATAATTTTACAGTTTAAAAATGACAAGTTTTCCCTAAAATACACAAATTTTGGTTAACCTCGCTTAAGGGAAAATAGTGAAAATTTAAGGGAGAGACTGACGATGTTTGCGTGATATAAATTGTATACAGTTTTATGACTAAACCCGGTATATCAGGAAAACTATAACAGGTATGAAAAAACTAATTTTACAATTTGAAAATGACTAGTTTTTCCTAAAATCATGCAAATTTTGGTTAATTTTGCTTAAAGCAAAATATTAAAAATTTAAGCGAGAGACTGATGATGTTTGTGTGACATAAATTCTATACAGCTTTTTGACTAAACCCGGTATATCACAAAAATTATAACGGTTATTAAAAAAGTAATTTCACAGTTTGAAAGTGATTAGTTTTTCCTAAAAACAGACAAATTTTGGTTAATTTGGCTTGAAGGAAAATACTGAAAATTTAAGGGAGAGACTGACGATGTTTTCTTGATATAAATTATATACAGTTGGGTTTTTGACTTAAATATGTAACTTTTTGACTTAACATGGTATCTATATATAAAAAAATAAATATATTATTAAAAAAAAACGGTTTATTAAAGAAAAATATTAAAAATGTAAAAAGATTACAAATTCTATCTATTTAAAATCAAGTTTAACCCATAAAAATTGCAGATTTTCCAATGACCTTTTACTAGATATAAAGGTGTTTACCTATAGGTAGATATTTAAACTGTTGCGAAACCGGTTGTTGACCGTTTCTGACTTAAAATGATAATTCCATCAATACAACGTGTTACAGAAATTCCATACAAATTATCATTTATAAACATACCGACGACATATTTTTAAATTTTTTCTCGTTAGTTTCTACATTTTTTTAGTAACCCTGTATATTTTAAACAATCTTTTTTTTATTACATTTTTCCAAGCAATATATTAATTATTACCTAGATATCAAAGAAATAATAAAATTATTGTAACGCTTTACAAGTTTTGAAAAACATTTTCAAAGACAATGACCGTTCAACTAAGAAAAAACAACTACTTCCTGGGCTATATGCCCAAACGGATATTGGATTACACTTCAAAGTCAAACGGGGTTAGCATATCTAATAGATAATTTAAACCAACTATTCTGGTTTGCAGTTAGAAGGGACAACATAACTTGTAGACCGGTTTGGGCCTATTGGGTCTCGTCAGTACAAGGTATATGTTATCCGTCAGCGAGCTTAAAGCATAATCGCTGACTGAAGAATAAGCTAAAACCACGATCGATATATGTCTATTCAGTAACGAAAGTGTAAACAATGTGATAGTAGCGACATCTTCACCTCCAACTGCAAACCAAAATTCAAAAGATTTTGACAACGAGACGTAGGCCTCGAAACTATAAAGTATTATTGAAATATATAAAAAAAAAGGTGTGGCAGTCAGTGGGACTGCCGGCAGAAGTTATACTTCTATGCACTGCTAACTAATAAAACTTAATAACTACAAACACAGGCCAGTAGAAATATATTTTTTTTTAAATAACTGTATTCAGGGAAAAACACCACCGAACATTCCAGCAGTTCAATCGGAAATGACTGATATCGTATTCCGTCAGCGTCCTGTCAAACGAATTCTTAAAGGGCTCGATGTCAGGAAGGCTTCTGGTCCAGATGAAATTCCTATTATAGTGCTCAAGGAATGCGCTGATGAGCTAACACCAATATTTTGTAGACTTTTTAACCTATCCTACAAAAAAGGAATATTTCCATCTTGCTGGAAGAAGGCAAGAGTTCAGCCTATACCAAAGAAAGGCAAGAAAACCATGCCAAACAACTATCGACCTGTCGCATTGCTTTCAGTTATATCAAAAGTGATGGAGAAAGCTATTAACCAACAATTTCTAAAGTACCTAGAGGGCCTTAATATTATCAGCGACCATCAGTACGGCTTTCGTAAGTCCAGATCAACAGGAGACCTCCTAGCATATGTCACCCATCTTTGGAGCAACGCAGTCGAACATCATGGGGAGTCCCGGGCTATTGCACTAGACATTTCTAAAGCATTTGATCGTGTCTGGCACGAGGGGCTCCTAAGTAAACTGCGATCCTACGGTATGCCCGGTCGATTCTGTTCATGGCTTTCAAGCTTTCTTCAGGACCGTTCTCTGCAAGTGGCGATTGACGGGTTTCTCTTGGACACCTTTACCATCAATGCTGGTGTTCCTCAAGGGTCCATATTATCCCCAACCCTCTTCTTACTATACATTAACGACCTTCTAGCGAAGACAGAAAATCCAATTTATAGCTTTGCTGACGACAGCACACTTATCTCATCGTTTACTTTGAATTCTCGAACATCGGCTGCTGACGCACATCTTCGCAGACAGCATGAAGTATCACGACTCAATAAAGACTTGGAAGAAATTTTGTCTTGGGGTGACAGTAACCAAGTCGAATTTAACGCTAAAAAAACCCAGGCAGCAGTTTTCTCTAAGAAGGTTAACATTGCAGAACCAGATATATTCATGGCAGGACACGCAATTCCACTGGCTTCGTCTATTAACTTACTGGGTGTCAATCTGGGAGGAGATATGTTTTGGCATAATCACGTGGTAACAATCGCCAGGACAGCTTCTCAGAAACTCGGTGTACTTTTCCGTACCAAAAAGCTGTATACACCACAACAACTTTTGACACTCTACAAAGCCCAGATTCGACCATCACTGGAATACTGCTCTCATGTCTGGAGTTCTGCACCGAAGCATACCCTTCGGTTGTTGGATTCCATCCAAAGGAGAGCCATTCGCCTGATCGGTGACCACGAGCTAACCAAGAACCTCGACAGCTTAGAACATCGAAGACAGGTTGGTGATTTGACCCTCTTTTACAAATATTTCCATGGCAAGTGTTCTACTGACATTGCCCGCTTGATTCCACCTAGAGCAATTCATAGCAGAAATACACGATAAACCACTTCCGCCCATCCCTATGTGGTTCAACTTAATACTCCTCGAACATCATTGTTTAAGAACTCTTTCTTCTGGAGGACATCCTCTTTGTGGAACGGCCTTTCTGAGGCCGTATTTCCCACCGAATATAACCTTCAACGATTCAAGAACAGCGTGAATCGCTTTCTTCGCACACGCACCGCTCTCAGAGCGCCTTAAAGGAATTTTCCTGCAGTGCTTGTGCTTGACCATAAAAAAAAAAATAGGACTGATTTTCTTCCGCCGCGACTGTACTTTGGAGCGTGTACGCGCCGACTGGATTCGGTAGAGGGCGTTCCTAGCTAACGAACGAGCGGCTGGTCGGTTGTCTCCGAGCACCTGGAGAGTCAGGACAGGCATTTTCTCGCGACGTGTTTCTGTGAGTGGTGCAAGCCGAAAATGCAGCGTTCGTTAGAGCAGAGGTACGCGATTAAATTCTGTGTGAAACTCGGTAAATCTGCGACAGAGACGTTTGATATGATCAAGCAGGCTTACCCAGATGTTGCTTTAGCAAGAAGTGGTGTGTTTCGGTGGCACCAGGCCTTTTTGGAGGGCCGGAAAGAGGTCGCCGATGAAAACCGTGCTGGAAGACCTTCGACTTCGACAAACACCGACAATGTGACTCGTGTGCGCAAAGTTTTGAACTCAGACCATCGACTAAGTATTCGTTTTAATTGCCCAGATGTTAAATTGACCAAAATCTGTGGTTCATGACATTGTGACGGTGCATTTGAACATGCGCAACGCCCCGGCTCACCCCGCCTTTCTTGTGAACAGCTACCTGACCAAGGCCTGCATCCCAACGCTTCCGCAGCCGCCCTAAAGCCCAGATGTGGCCCCCCCAGACTTTTTTTTGTTTCCTCGCCTGAAAAGGCCGATGAAAGGCAAGCATTTTGAGACGGCAGAGGGGATACAAGCAGCATGCACCGCGGCTCTCAAGGCTATTCCGGAGAATGCCTACCGTGACGCCTTCAATGCTTGGAAATCGCGCTGGCAGCGCTGCATCGACGCAGAAGAAGCCTATGTTCAAAGTTTTTAAAGAATTGTAACAATTGGCTTAATAATTTTTTTTAAATTGACTCAGTCCTATTACTTTCCGGACAAACCCTGTAGATAGGGGTAATAGGAGTAATTTATAATTTAATATCAATTTTTTTAATAAAAAAACTGAAATATTAATTTTTATATATATTTTTTTGTAATTTGTATTAAAAAAATTATTATTAATATAATTCAAGGATAACTATTTAATAAAAATAATTTATTGGTATTAAAAGCTCATAAAAAAAATTTTTATTATTTAAGCTATAAATACATAAAAAAAAAGTGTGAGGTGTCAAGGGACACCCGGATGGAACGAAGTTCCTTTCGATTAATTAGTGAAGGAATTAGTAATTTGTAAACACAACAGAGTGTTTATACATACATATTAAGCATTTATTATTGTCTGTATAAAATCTCTACTTACCTAACAGTTCGTTTCTTTTAACAAAAGTGTCCATTTATACAATACCAGAGCTTTAGATAACACATCTTTTTAGAATTACTTTTTATAATTTAAAACAGGAATTAACAATTTAATACAAAATTTTAAAATTAAAATATTTGACAGTAACTGACAGTTAAGGTAATTTGACGTAGGTACCTAAATAGTCAAGTTACGAACTATTTTTAAAATGTTTATGAATTTATTAATTTATAAAAACAGGATGAAATAAAATGTAAGTAATACTATTATAGTTAATTATTATTTTTTCTACAGTATTTTCTTTTTAATGTACATTTTCTTTTAATTTAAAATAGTGTCTTTTTAATTGTAATATATCTATCTATGAGAGAGAGGGAGAGAGAGTTATTTATTTTTTGGTCTGTGAGAGAGAGAGAAACATGTGTGTGTCGTGTCATAGTGTCGTGACAACTTTTGGTATGAATTTTTTTTGGCTAGCTCCTAGCGTCAGTCGTAACTGTTCGTAACGCGCGAAAGGGAACTTCGTTCCAAAAATAACATAAACATCAATTTTTAGTTATATAAAGAAATTTACTTACCCATTGAAAATAAAAGAATTGTTAGAAATTTAGATGAAAAGAAACGATTTGAATAGAAATTTTTCAAATAAACAGTCTTTTAAATGCAAACTTGGTAAATTGCATTAAACGTTTGCATGCATTTCAATTAGAAAATTAAAATAACTTTGTAAACATTTTTTTTCTTATTATTATTTTATGACTAGAATTTTTTTATATACTTTTTAAATAAACAATATTAATAAAAACTTCTATTTTTATAAAATTATTATATATTTATAAACCAGTTTCTTCAGCATTTTCACTACGAATGACGATAGACTTGGTCAGTATGTCAATTTTGTCATTAAACAAACTATTTACGATTTTTAACCGAAACTGTCATTAAACTGTCAATATAATGTCAAAAGTCAATCTTTTCACTTTTCACACTAAAATGTCAAACTAAACTGTCAATAAACTGTGAAAGGCTTTCGCGGCCATTGTCTATTGTATCAATGGTTTTTGGGCTATTAGGCCGGTGTCGATTGTCTTGCTGACTGACGTTTTACAAAAGGCCAAAGCACCCAAAAGTAACCTAAAGCCTAAAGCCTAAAGAATGATATATTAGTAAGTTTTGATGTAGTATCTCTCTTTACAAAAGTGCCCCTAAGCAATGTAATGGAACATATAGATGATAAATTCCCAGAGGACATCTCCAATTTGTTTAAACATTGCCTCACCACCACTTATTTTTCATGGGACAATAAGATTTACGAACAGATCGAAGGAGTAGCAATGGGAAGCCCTCTCAGCCCGGTAATAGCAAATTTCTTTATGGAAAAGTTCGAACAACTTGCGTTGGACAGTGCCCCATACAAGCCAAAAGTTTGGTATAGATATGTAGATGACACATTTGTAATATGGAGCCATGGGCAGGATAAATTGCAAGAATTTCTGACACACATTAACAGCATCCATGAAAAGATACAGTTTACGATGGAAATCGAAGACAACAACAAGCTGGCGTTCCTTGATGTGTTATTATCACGAAAAGGAAGATCATTGAGCCACACAGTGTACAGAAAACCTACACATACGGATCGGTATTTACATAGGGATTCCAACCACCACCCATGTCAGAAATATGGATTCATCAAAACCTTAGCAGAAAGGGCAAGAAGAATTTGCGAACCCGAGGCACTAAACGCAGAGCTAACTCATATTCATGATGCTTTAAGGGCCAATGGTTATGCAGAACGGGAAATCAAAAGATCGATTGGACCAACAAATCGTAGACCCAAGGAAAATGAGCAAATCCAACCAGTGGCAAAAGCATTTCTGCCTTTTATTCCGGGAGTGACAGACAGAATTGGTCGATTGCTAAGAAACAAAAATGTGAAGACTATTTTCAAACCAACGAGAAAAATCAAAGAATGTCTTCGATCGGCAAAAGACAGAAAAGATCCACTGTCGGCTTCGGGAATTTACCGCATTACGTGCACATGTGGAAGCGTGTACATAGGAACCACCAAACGCTCGATCAACACCAGGATTAAAGAGCACAAGGCCAATTGTCGTCGGGGGCAGACAGACAAATCCGCCGTAGCGGAACATTCCCTCACTATGGACCATCGGATTAAGTTTGAGGAGACCCAAGTCCTCGCTACTACATCAGCATACCATTCCAGACTCTATAGAGAAGCCATAGAGATAGAGAAGCACCCCAACAACTTTAATAAAAAAGAGAAAGCAGTCAAGAATAACAAAACATGGGTCCCGATAATAAAGAGTGCGAAAACTCTACCCTTAACGAACAACACATACCAGAACCGATTGGAATCGAAAGCAACTGTGGCCCCGCCCACTTCCTTCCCGACGTATAAATACGAGCTGCGATCACGCAAAGCTTAGTAAGTCGCAGACTGTCAACCAGGAAGCAACTTCGTAAGATGCCAACCGCTCGTGTTGGCGAAACGTCAAGTCAGCAAGACAATCGACACCGGCCTAATAGCCCAAAAACCATTGATACAATAAACTGTCAATCTTCTCAGTAAACAAACTATCTACTGTTCTTGACAGTAAACTGTTATTAAAACGTCCATATTACGTCAAATGTCAAGCTTATCACTTTTCACACCAAAATGTCAAACTATAAACTGTTTAATCTTGTCAGTAAACAAACTATCTACTGTTCTTGACAGTAAACTGTTATTAAACTGTCAATATAACGTCACACATGTCAATCTTGTCACTTTTCACATTAAAATGTCAAATTATAAACTGTCAATCTTATCATTAAACAAACTATTCTCTATTTTTGACAGTGAACTGTTATTAAACTGTTAATATAACGTTAAATATCAATCTTGTCCCTTTTCACACTAAAATGTCATACTATAAACTGTCAATCTTGTCAGTAAACAAACTATCTACTGTTCTTGTCAGTAAACTGCTATTAAACTGTCAATCTTACGTCAAATGTCAATCTTGTCACTTTTTATACTAAACTGTCAAACTATATACTGTTTAATCTTGTCAGCAAACAAACTATCTACTTTTCTTGACAGTAAACTGTTATTAAACTGTCAATATAACGTCACACATGTCAATCTTGTCACTTTTCACATTAAAATGTCAAATTATAAACTGTCAATTTTATCATTAAACAAACTATTCTCTATTTTTGACAGTGAACTGTTATTAAACTGTTAATATAACGTCAAAAGTCAATCTTGTCCCTTTTCACACTAAAATGTCATACTGTAAACTGTCAAGCTTGTCAGTAAACAAACTATTTATTCTTCTTGACAGTAAACTGCTATTAAACTGTCAATCTTACGTCAAATGTCAATCTTGTCACTTTTTATACTAAACTGTCAAACTATATACTGTTTAATCTTGTCAGCAAACAAACTATCTACTTTTCTTGACAGTAAACTGTTATTAAACTGTCAATATAACGTCACACATGTCAATTTTGTCACTTTTCACATTAAAATGTCAAATTATAAACTGTCAATCTTATCATTAAACAAATCATTCTCTATTTTTGACAGTGAACTGTTATTAAACTGTTAATATAACGTCAAAAGTCAATCTTGTCCCTTTTCACACTAAAATGTCATACTGTAAACTGTCAATCTTGTCAGTAAACAAACTATCTACTGTTCTTGACAGTAAACTGCTATTAAACTGTCAATCTTACGTAAATGTCACTTTTAACACCAAAATGTCAAACTATAAACTGTTTAATCTTGTCAGTAAACAAACTATTTACTGTTCTTGACAGTAAACTGTTATTAAACTGTCAATATAACATCACATGTCAATCTTGTCACTTTTCACACTAAAATGTCAAATTATAAACTGTCAATCTTATCATTAAACAAACTATTCTCTATTTTTGACAGTGAACTGTTATTTAACTGTTAATATAACGTCAAAAGTCAATCTTGTCCCTTTTCACACTAAAATGTCATACTGTAAACTGTCAATCTTGTCAGTAAACAAACTATTTACTCTTCTTGACATTAAACTGCTATTAAACTGTCAATCTTACGTCAAATGTCAATCTTGTCACTTTTTACATTAAACTGTCAAACTATAAACTGTTTAATCTTGTCAGTAAACAAACTATTTACTGTTCTTGACAGTAAACTGTTATTAAACTGTCAATATAACATCACATGTCAATCTTGTCACTTTTCACACTAAAATGTCAAATTATAGACTGTCAATCTTATCATTAAACAAACTATTCTATATTTTTGACAGTGAACTGTTATTAAACTGTCAATTTAACGTCAAATATCAATCTTGTCCCTTTTCACACTAAAATGTCATACTATAAACTGTCAATCTTGTCAGTAAACAACCTATCTACTGTTCTTGACAGTAAACTGCTATTAAACTGTCAATCTTACGTAAATGTCAAAGCTTGTCACTTTTATCACCAAAATGTCAAACTCTAAACTGTTTAATCTTGTCAGTAAACAAACTATTTACTGTTCTTGACAGTAAACTGTTATTAAACTGTCAATATAACGTCAAATATCAATCTTGTCATTTTAAATGTCAACTGTCAATTTTGTCATTATGTTTGAAGTTTATTTCATAAATCAAAAATTGTAACTATAAAACAAAATAAAAATTGGCAGAAAAGAAATTAACCTTATTTTTAACCTAATTTTCAAGACCAAACCTTACATTTCTTTACAGAAAAAAATTGACCAATTGACAAAACTGGATATGATTAATAACATCTCAGTGTGGTCTACATTTTATAATTTTTGACATCAAAAACGACCACGACCGTCTTGTGAATGTTTCTGTTTATATGTTTACCGAGTAAATATTTGAAAAGTTGTATTATTTTTAGTATAAAGCCAGACAACTTGCGAGTATCTTCACTTTCAACGACCTTACTCAATGTCTTAAAGCGTTACTTAGACGAAAAAATAAGAAGAAAAAAAAACAAATATTCCTTTTACAAGGATTGTATTTATATAAAATTTAATTCAGAAATAATTCTAAAAATTACCCCTGTCACCCCTATTTATTTTTATAATTACATATGCGGCAAATTTGTTTGTACAAACTTTCTAAAATCTGTTTTGAATACTTTTTTAAACTTTTATTGTTTAAATTTGTGTTAATTTTAATATTATATGAGGGTAAGTTAAAAAATACCATAAATTTTACACTTACTTATTTTTGAATTAATTTCAAATATTTCCAATTAGTTTATTTAAACAATTTTTAGTGAAAATATACTTTAAACAATAAGAAATCTAATGCAACAATTATTATTTTAAAATTTATATTATTTACGAAAATATACTCGATTTAGTGCAAGAGTAACAAAATTTTATCTAAAAATTACCCCTATCTCCCCTATACATTTTAAATAGTTTCTATTAAATAATTTCACCAAATTTTTGTATCTATTTACATAAAAATGTGTTAAAAACATCTTTTAAACAATTTTGTATAAATTCGTATTAATTACAAAATTATACAAGGGTAACTTAAAAATTATCTAAAATTTTACACTTACTTATTCTTGATTTAATTTCAAATATTTCCAATCAATTTATTTAAACAATTTTTAGTGTAAATATACTTTAAACAATAGGGAATTTAATACAAAAATTAATATTTTAAAATTGATAATATTTAACAAAATATACTTCATATAGTGAAAGAGTAACAAAATTCTATGTAAAAATTACCCCTATCTCCCCTATACATTTTAAATAGTTTCTATTAAATAATTTCACCAAATTTTTGTATCTATTTACATAAAAATGTATTAACGATATCTTTTAAATGATTTTTTATAAATTCGTATTAATTGCAACGTTATACAAGGGTAAGTTAAAAATTACCTAAAAATTTTTAATCACTTATTTTTGATTTAATTTTCAATATTTCTAATTAGTTTATTTAAACAATTTTTAGTAAAAATATGTTTTAAACATTAAAAAATCTAATCCAAACATTATTTTTAAAAAATTTGTATCATTTACCAAAATATACTTGATTTTAGTGCAAGAGTAACAAAATTTTATCTTATAATTACCCTTATCTCCCCTATAGATTATAATGGGTTTCTAGTAAGTAATTGTAACAAATTTTTGTATGAATTTACATAAAAATGTATTAAAAACATGCTTTTGGCAATTTTTTATAAATTCGTATTAATTGCAACGTTATACAAGGGTAAGTTAAAAATTACCTAAAAATTTTTAATCACTTATTTTTGATTTAATTTTCAATATTTCTAATTAGTTTATTTAAACAATTTTTAGTAAAAATATGTTTTAAACATTAAAAAATCTAATACAAACATTATTTTGTTAAAATTTGTAACATTTATCAAAATATACTTTATTTTAGTGCAAGAGTAACAAAATTTTATCTTATAATTACCCTTATCTCCCCTATAGATTATAATGGGTTTCTAGTAAGTAATTGTAACAAATTTTTGTATAAATTTACATAAAAATGTATTAAAAACATGCTTTTGGCAATTTTTTATAAATTCGTATTAATTGCAAAGTTATACAAGGGTAAGTTAAAAATTGACTAAAATTTTTTAATCACTTATATTCGATTTAATTTTTAATATTTCCAATTAGTTTATTTAAACAATTTTTGGTAAAAATATGTTTTAAACATTAAAAAATCTAATACAAATATTATTTTTTTAAAATTTGTATCATTTACCAAAATATACTTGATTTTAGTGCAAGAGTAACAAAATTTTATCTTATAATTACCCTTATCTCCCCTATAGATTATAGTGGGTTTCTAGTAAGTAATTGTAACAAACTTTTGTATAAATTTACATAAAAATGTATTAAAAACATGCTTTTGGCAATTTTTTACAAATTCGTATTAATTGTAAATTTATACAGGGGTAAGTTAAAAATTACCTAAAAATTTTTAATCACTTATTTTTGATTTAATTTTTAATACTTCCAATTAGTTTATTTAAACAATTTTCGGTAAAAATATGTTTTAAACATTAAAAAATCTAATACAAACATTATTTTGTTAAAATTTGTAACATTTATCAAAATATACTTTATTTTAGTGCAAGAGTAACAAAATTTTATCTTATAATTACCCTTATCTCCCCTATAGATTATAATGGGTTTCTAGTAAGTAATTGTAACAAATTTTTGTATAAATTTACATAAAAATGTATTAAAAACATGCTTTTGGCAATTTTTTATAAATTCGTATTAATTGCAAAGTTATACAAGGGTAAGTTAAAAATTACCTAAAAATTTTAAATCACTTATTTTTGATTTAATTTTTAATACTTCCAATTGGTTTATTTAAACAATTTTCGGTAAAAATATGTTTTAAACATTAAAAAATCTAATACAAACATTATTATGTTAAAATTTGTAACATTTATCAAAATATACTTTATTTTAGTGCAAGAGTAACAAAATTTTATCTTATAATTACCCTTATCTCCCCTATAGATTATAGTGGGTTTCTAGTAAGTAATTGTAACAAATTTTTGTATAAATTTACATAAAAGTGTATTAAAAACATGCTTTTGGCAATTTTCTATAAATTTGTATTAATTGCAAAGTTATACAAGGGTAAGTTAAAAATTACCTAAAAATTTTTAATCATTTATTTTCGATTTAATTTTTAATATTTCTAATTAGTTTATTTAAACAATTTTCGGTAAAAATATGTTTTAAACATTAAAAAATCTAATTCAAACATTATTTTTAAAAAATTTGTATTATATCCCAAAATATATTTGATTTAGTGTATGAGTAACAAAATTTTATCTTAAAATTACCCTTTCTCTCCCCTATACATTTTAAATAGTTTCTATTAAGTAATTTAACCAAATTTTTGTATCTATTTACATAAAAATGTATTAACAACATCTTTTATCAATTTTGTATAAATTCGTATTAATTGCAAAGTTATACAAGGGTAAGTTAAATATTACCTTAAAATTGTAACTCACTTATTTTCGATTTAATTCTTAATATTTCTAATTAGTTTATTTAAACAATTTTCGGTAAAAATATGTTTTAAACATTTAACAATCTAATGCAAATATTATTTTGCTAAAATTTGTATCATTTACCAAAATATACTTGATTTTAGTGCAGGAGTAACAAAATTTTATCTTATAATTACCCTTATCTCCCCTATAGATTATAATGGGTTTTTAGTAAGTAATTGTAACAAATTTTTGTATAAATTTACATAAAAATGTATTAAAAACATGCTTTTGGCAATTTTTTATAAATTCGTATTAATTGCAAAGTTATACAAGGGTAAATCAAAAATTACCTAAAAATGTTTAATCACTTATATTCGATTTAATTTTTAATATTTCTAATTGGTTTATTTAAACAATTTTCGGTAAAAATATGTTTTAAACATTAAAAAATCTAATTCAAACATTATTTTTAAAAAATTTGTATTATTTACCAAAATTTACTTGATTTTAGTGCAAGAGTAACAAAATTTTATCTTATAATTACCCTTATCTCCCCTATAGATTATAATGGGTTTCTAGTAATTAATTGTAACAAATTTTTGTATAACTTTACATAAAAATGTATTAAAAACATGCTTTTGGCAATTTTTTATAAATTCGTATTAATTGCAAAGTTATACAAGGGTAAATCAAAAATTACCTAAAAATTTTTAATCACTTATATTCGATTTAATTTTTAATATTTCTAATTGGTTTATTTAAACAATTTTTGGTAAAAATATGTTTTAAACATTAAAAAATCTAATTCAAACATTATTTTTAAAAAATTTGTATTATATCCCAAAATATATTTGATTTAGTGTATGAGTAACAAAATTTTATCTTAAAATTACCCCTTCTCTCCCCTATACATTTTAAATAGTTTCTATTAAGTAATTTAACCAAATTTTTGTATCTATTTACATAAAAATGTATTAACAACATCTTTTATCAATTTTGTATAAATTCGTATTAATTGCAAAGTTATACAAGGGTAAGTTAAATATTACCTGAAAATTTTTAATCACTTATATTCGATTTAATTTTTAATATTTCCAATTAGTTTATTTAAACAATTTTTGGTAAAAATATGTTTTAAACATTAAAAAATCTAATCCAAACATTATTTTTAAAAAATTTGTAGTATATACCAAAATATACTTGATTTAGTGTATGAGTAACAAAATTTTATCTAAAAATTACCCCTATCTCCCCTATATGTTTTAAATAGTTTTTAATAGGTAATTGTAATAATTTTTTTTACACCAATATACATAAAAACGAATTAAAAATATTTTTTAAATAAATTTTTATAAATTAATATTAATTACAAAATTATACAAGGGTAAGTAAAAAATTACTTAAAAAATTTGATCATTAAAAAACACGCACTTACGTTTAATCAATTTTTAATTACTTTCCATTAAGATATTAATCCAATTTTTAATACAAATATATAAAAAACTATAAAGAATTATAATCAATGAAGATATTCACAAATTTCGACAGTTTTAGTGTAGAAAATGTTGATCAAAATAAAATAATTTTTTTTAAAGGTATCGATTTAATAGAGATAATAATACGGTAGTGATTTTATTCGAAATTAAAAGCGATTTTGATAAACCTTTACAATCAATATATAAGATATCTATCTATCGTGACTCCAAATGTTTCACAAGAAAATACAATAATAACGGGTTATTAAATATTCGTTTTTTTAACAACGTAATTCGAATCAAATAAATAGGGGAGAGAGAAGAAATTCTTTGCTGTTAATTTTAAATCGATTTTAATTTTGTTGCTGTTTTAGAGAGGCTCAAATCGCCAGCAGCAAAATAAGTTTCTTTGTGTTTACAGTAAAATTAGAAATATAGTACGATTATGGCTTTGACTCACTGATTACGGTAAAAAAACATTCGCCCACTTTTTGTTTGTATATTTCTGGTTCTATTATAGTTTTATTCAAACTTAATTTTTCCTTTTTTTGCCTTCACACTTCATGCCGATAAGTTTAAAATTTATCTTCGGTATAATGGGGTGGATATTATTTTGTTATGTTGTATGGATGTATGTATGGTGTTAGGGGTGACAGATACACCTGCGACCTATAAGATCTATTGTGTCCCCCTTTTCTTGCTAAATTTCTGATGAGTCCTCAGACTTATAGCAGCTCTTCTAGTCCTATCTTCCTTAGAAAGTTTAGGATATCATTGGGTTTTAAATTAGGTAGTTCTTCTCTTTCTATTTCGTATGACCCTAGGTATTTGACCCTAGAATTACTTAATGCCATGCATTCTGAAAGTATATGTATTGAGGTTTCATCCTCTACCTCACAGAATCTGCAGTTTGCTTCATCTACTAATCCTAGTTTCTTCATATGTCCTCTTAATCGACAGTGACCGGTTAGTATTCGGAGGTTTTTCTTACTCAGATTAAGACAGCTGTGAGATCTCTTCTGGTTATAGTTTTCCAGCAGCGTCTTCGATTGTCTTAGTCCTTCTAGATCATTCCAGTACTTGGATTTTTCGCTATCCATTTTTTTCTTTAGTTTTTCTAAGATTGTACTACTGCTGATCCCACAGGATGGTTCTGGTCCCAGGTATGGGGTTTCAGCTCCTTTTTTGCCAGCTTGTCTGCTATTTCATTTCCTTCTATTCCTACGTGTCTTGGAACCCATAGGAGGGTAACAGTGTTATTCTGTCCTAGTTCATTTAATTTGCCTAGGCATTCCCAGACCATCTTTGAATTGATTGTATCTGAGTTCAGAGCTTTGATGGCTGCTTGACTATCTGACATGATATCTGTCTACGATAGTTCCTTTCAATGTTAAATTCTATACATCTTTCGATGGCACGAATTTCCGCTTGAAAGATGCTTTGGTACGTACCCAAGCTTTCTGAGTATTTGGTTCTAGGTCCAAACACCCCTGCTCCTGTTCCTTTATCTGTCTTGGAGCCGTCCGTGTACCATTTTGTGGCGTTTTGGCTTAGCCCCAATATGGTGTTTTCGTCCCATTCAGATTTGCTTCCCAGTTTAGTGGTAAATTTCCTTACAAAGTTAAATTTCTTTGGCATGTCATCTTGGGGCATTTCCCAAGTTTGATCAAGTTGAAGTGATCGAGGTTTTTCCTTGATTATTCCTTCTTTGATCATTCTATATATTGTTTTCTTCCTAGCATTTTCTACTTGAATATGCAGTGGCGAGAGATTTAGTATTACTTCCATTGCAGCAGTGGGACATGTTCTCATTGCTCCAGTGATACATGCACAGGCTAGTCTCTGAATCTTTGAGAGGTTTGTCCTCGTAGTGATCAGATTAGCTCTCGTGCCCCAAGCTACTGCCCCATATGTGATGATAGGTCTCACTATTGCTGTGTATATCCATTGCAATGTCTTTGGGTTACAGCCCCAATTTTTCCCAGCAATGTTTCTGCACACCATAAGGGCTTTTGTAGCTTTGTGTATTATTTCGTTTTCGTGTTTGTTCCAGAGTAACTTATTATCTAGGATTAGCCCTAGATATTTGACCTCTGTCTTCCACTCAACGGTATTTCCACCTATTTTTATAGTTTTTAGTTTAAGTTTCTTTTTCCTTGTAAAGGCTACTAACGTGGTCTTGGTGGGGTTGATATTAAGTCCCACTGAATCACACCACTACTTTGCTGTGTTCAGTCCTCTTTGCACTATGTCGCAGAGGACGTTTTCATATTTCCCTCTTGCGAGGATAACTACGTCATCAGAGTAACCCTGGCAAGGTATACCTAATTCGGTCAATTACCAGAGTAAGCTGTCTACGGTGAGGCTCCACATAAGTGGGGATGCAACTCCCCCTTGCGGACAACCTCTGGTGGTATTGATGGAGATAGTGTCTTGGCCTACCTTCATTTCTGCGATTCTTGTAAACAGTTATTGCGACAACCAGGTGGAAGTCGTTCTATCTACTCCTCTCTCACTGAGTGCTCTTTTGACAGCCTCGTGTGGATTATTGTCAAAAGCCCCCTCTAGGTCTAGAAAGGCACATACCACGGTTTCTTTTGTGTTTAGAGCGTCTTGGATTTCGTCAGTCAATTGTATCAACGCGGTCTCCGTTTGATATGCATGCTGACGAGGGTGCAGTGGTACCTGCTCCAAGACTTCTGTTCTAATATCGTTATCTACAGCTTTTTCCATCGTCTTGAGAACAAACGATGTAAGGCTGATTGGTCTAAGGGATTTAGGGTGTGTAGTGTCCCGTTTCCCTGCCTTGGGGATGAAGGTGATTCTTGCCCTCCTCCACACTTCTCAAAACTGCTCCAACTGATTCGGATCACATGAGGAATGATTGCCTCCTGCCCCTGTTGTAGTAGGGCAGGAAATATTCCGGCAGTTCCAGGGGTTTTGGATGGCTGAAAGGTGTTCATAGCCCATCTCAGCCGTTCTTCACTGCATATGTGTTTTGCCATTGCAGTGTCTTCCCTGGTTGGTCTTCTAGTTTTGTACCTCGTATTTCCTGTGGTGTTTATGCCTGCAGGAAAGTGGGTTTCTAGCAGGAGCTTTGCTCGTTCTTTTTCGCTTTCTGTGAAGCGTCCATCTGGCTTTCGCAGTGCCATTACTGTATCTACTCTTCCTTTTGCTAAGACTTTGTGTAGTCTTGCAGCAGAAGGTGTAGAGTCTATTTCTTCGCAGAATTTCCTGAAGCTGTTTCTTTTGGCTTTTCTAATCTCTTTATTGTAAGTTGTGAGTTTCTCGGTGTAGTTCTGCCAATCTCCGTTTGTTATGTTTATATAAAGGGATTTTTGAATGTGATATTTAATGTTTTGTTAATACAACGATAACCGAATCCATAAGCAACCCTTTTGTAGAATAAGTGTCTAAGTAATTTATATTTGACATATAAAGTTATTATTTTAAATATCCAAGAATGAATTATAAAAATTGTTTCACTTTCCCCTACACATTTTATTTCACTTCAAGAACCGCTTTGGGATCGAAGACCAGTTTCAGTTGACTGGTTAAATTGTAAATTAACACCAATTACTATTTATTAATGAGTATTTTTGTTATAAATGTAAAAAACGAATAATTTTATACAAAAAAAATTGATCTTCTTTATTATACTGAACAAAACTTTGAAATTAATAAAAAATAAATAAATTTCAATTAAAGGTTATATAACTTTTTATTGTAACTTTCATTCACTGTTTCAATGTTATTTCAATTATCTATGTAAATATACATACATTTCAATATTCATTTACTTAAGTCTTTCTATTTATTTATCTATTTATCAAACTTGAAGTAAACAGTATTTATTAAAAAAATTGAAAAAAAAATAGTCACTGTCGTCGTAGTCGTCTCAATTTTTGTTTAGTAAGATCTTCTATTGTCATCAGGCCTAAAAATTGATTCGAACCCACCGAAACTACATTTAAAATCAATCCTACTTTAATCGTAACGATTTAATCGATTGCGCAAATATTAAATTCTTAATTGTTTTTAAAGTGATAACTTTTTATGGGAGAGTTAACTGCTTTGTAATTGTAACGTAACGCGTTACGGTGCCACTATGTCTAGTAGGCAACGTACAAAAAGTTATAACCTATCAAACGATAGGAAATTTTATTAGAAATCCAAAATTCCAATTAGTTTTTTTATATCTTTAATAGTTTTCAATATACGGGGGAATTACAAAATTTTTGTTAAAATTTGTAATTCCCTCGTATATCAAAAACTAGAAAAGTTATAAAAAAAATGGTAACATTCCTAATTTTTTGAGAAAATTTCCTATCTTTTGATAGGTTATAACTTTTTGTCTGTTTACAAATAAAAAAGTTATCGAACTTTGAAATTTTTGTATATTTTTCAATTTCTACATTTTTATTAACAAAAGTTCAAATTACGAAAAATTAAATAACTTTTTCATTTATTAACGTACATAAAGTTATAACCTATCAAAAAAAAGGAAATTTTCTCGGAAATCCAAAATTCCAATTAGTTTTATCATGTCTTTTATAGTTTTCAATATACGGGGGAATTACAAAATTTTTGTTAAGATTTGTAATTCCCTCGTATATTAAAAACTAGAAAAATTATAAAAAAAATAGTAACATTTCTAAATTTTTGAGAAAATTTCCTATCTTTTGATAGGTTATAACTTTTTGTCTGTTTACAAATAAAAAAGTTATCGAACTTTGAAATTTTTGTATATTTTTTAATTTTTATTAACAAAAGTTCAAATTACGAAAAATTAAATAACTTTTTTATTTATTAACGTACATAAAGTTATAACCTATAAAAAGAAAGGAAATTTTCTCAAAAATCCAAAATTTCAATTAGTTTTTTTATATCTGTTATAGTTTTCAATATACGGGGGAATTACAAAATTTTTGTTAAAATTTGTAATTCCCTCGTATATCAAAAACTAGAAAAGTTATAAAAAAAATAGTAACATTTCTAAATTTTTGAGAAAATTTCCTATCTTTTGATAGGTTATAACTTTTTGTCTGTTTACAAATAAAAAAGTTATCGAATTTTGAAATTTTTGTATATTTTTCAATTTCTACATTTTTATTAACAAAAGTTCAAATTACGAAAAATTAAATACCTTTTTCATTTATTAACGTACATAAAGTTATAACCTATCAAAAGAAAGGAAATTTTCTCAGAAAATCAAAATTCCATTTAATTTTTTTATATATTTTATAGTTTTCAATATACGGGGGAATTACAAAATTTTTGTTAAAATTTGTAATTCCCTCGTATATTAAAAACTAGAAAAGTTATAAAAAAAAATAGTAACATTTCTAAATTTTTGAGAAAATTTCCTATCTTTTGATAGGTTATAACTTTTTGTCTGTTTAAAAATAAAAAAGTTATCGAATTTTGAAATTTTTGTATATTTTTCAATTTCTACATTTTTATTAACAAAAGTTCAAATTACGAAAAATTAAATAACTTTTTCATTTATTAACGTACGCAAAGTTATAACCTATCAAAAGAAAGCAAATTTTCTCAAAAATCCAAAATTTCAATTAGTTTTTTCATATCTGTTATAGTTTGCAATATACGGGGGAATTACAAAATTTTTATTAAAATTTGTAATTCCCTCGTATATCAAAAACTAGAAAAGTTATAAAAAAAATAGTAACATTTCTAAACTTTTGAAATAATTTTCTATCGTTTGATGGGTTATAACTTTTTGTACGTTTACAAATAAAAAAGTTATCGAACTTTGAAATTGTTGTATATTTTTATTAACAAAAGTTTAAAATTACGAAAAATTAAAAAAGCTGGTAACTTTTTTATTTATTAACATACATAAAGTTATAACCTATCAAAAGAAAGCAAATTTTCTCAAAAATCCAAAATTTCAATTAGTTTTTTCATATCTGTTATAGTTTTCAATATACGGGGAAATACAAATTTTTTGTTAAAATTTGTAATTCCCTCGTATATCAAAAACTAGAAAAGTTATAAAAAAAATAGTAACATTTCTAAATTTTTGAGAAAATATCCTATCTTTTGATAGGTTATAACTTTTTGTCTGTTTACAAATAAAAAAGTTATCGAATTTTGAAATTTTTGTATATTTTTCAATTTCTACATTTTTATTAACAAAAGTTCAAATTACGAAAAATTAAATAACTTTTTCATTTATTAACGTACATAAAGTTATAACCTATCAAAAGAAAAGAAATTTTCTCAGAAAATCAAAATTCCATTTAATTTTTTCATATATTTTATAGTTTTCAATATACGGGGGAATTACAAAAATTTTGTTAAAATTTGTAATTCCCTCGTATATCAAAAACTAGAAAAGTTATAAAAAAATAGTAACATTTCTAAATTTTTGAGAAAATTTCCTATCTTTTGATAGGTTATAACTTTTTGTCTGTTTACAAATAAAAAAGTTATCGAACTTTGAAATTTTTGTATATTTTTTAATTTTTATTAACAAAAGTTCAAATTACGAAATATTAAGAAAGCTAGTAACTTTTTTATTTATTAACGTACATAAAGTTATAACCTATCAAAAGAAAGGAAAATTTCTCAAAAATCCAAAATTCCAATTAGTTTTTTCATATCTTTTATAGTTTTCAATATACGGGGGAATTACAAAATTTTTGTTAAAATTTCTATTTCCCTCGTATATCGAAAACTAGAAAAGTTATAAAAAAAATAGTAACATTTCTAAATTTTTGAGAAAATTTTATATCTTTTAATAGGTTATAACTTTTTGTACGTTTACAAATAGAAAGTTATCGAACTTTGAAATTTTTGTATATTTTTCAATTTCTACATTTTTATTAACAAAAGTTCAAAATACGAAAAATTAAATAACTTTTTCATTTATTAACGTACATAAAGTTATAACCTATCAAAAGAAAGGAAATTTTCTCGGAAATCCAAAATTCCAATTAGTTTTATCATGTCTTTTATAGTTTTCAATATACGGGGGAATTACAAAATTTTTGTTAAGATTTTTAATTCCCTCGTATATTAAAAACTAGAAAAATTATAAAAAAAATAGTAACATTTATAAATTTTTGAGAAAATTTCCTATCTTTTGATAGGTTATAACTTTTTGTCTGTTTACAAATAAAAAAGTTATCGAATTTTGAAATTTTTGTATATTTTTCAATTTCTACATTTTTATTAACAAAAGTTCAAATTACGAAAAATTAAATAACTTTTTCATTTATTAACGTACATAAAGTTATAACCTATCAAAAGAAAGCAAATTTTCTCAAAAATCCAAAATTTCAATTAGTTTTTTCATATCTGTTATAGTTTTCAATATACGGGGGAATTACAAAATTTTTATTAAAATTTGTAATTCCCTCGTATATCAAAAACTAGAAAAGTTATAAAAGAAATAGTAACATTTCTAAATTTTTGAGAAAATTTCCTATCTTTTGATAGGTTATAACTTTTTGTCTGTTTACAAATAAAAAAGTTATCGAATTTTGAAATTTTTGTATATTTTTCAATTTCTACATTTTTATTAACAAAAGTTCAAATTACGAAAAATTAAATACCTTTTTGATTTATTAACGTACATAAAGTTATAACCTATCAAAATAAAGGAAATTTTCTCAAAAATCCAAAATTTCAATTAGTTTTTTCATATCTGTTATAGTTTGCAATATACGGGGGAATTACAAAATTTTTGTTAAAATTTGTAATTCCCCCTCGTATATCAAAAACTAGTAAGTTATAAAAAAAATAGTAACATTTATAAATTTTTGAGAAAATTGTCTATCTTTTAATAGGTTATAACTTTTTGTCTGTTTAAAAATAAAAAAGTTATCGAATTTTGAAATTTTTGTATATTTTTCAATTTCTACATTTTTATTAACAAAAGTTCAAATTACGAAAAATTAAATAACTTTTTCATTTATTAACGTACATAAAGTTATAACCTATCAAAAGAAAGGAAATTTTCTCAGAAATTCAAAATTCTATTTAATTTTTTCATATCTTTTATAGTTTTTAATATACGGGGGAATTACAAAATTTTTGTTAAACATTGTAATTCCCTCGTATATCAACAACTAGAAAAGTTATAAAAAAAATAGTTGCATTTCTAAATTTTTGAGAAAATTTCCCTTTTTTTCATAGGTTATAACTTTTTGTACGTCTACAAATAAAAAAGTTATCGAACTTTGAAATTTTTGTATATTTTTTAATTTTTATTAACAAAAGTTCAAATTACGAAAAATTAAGAAAGCTAGTAACTTTTTTATTTATTAACGTACATAAAGTTATAACCTATCAAAAGAAGGGAAATTTTCTCACAAATCCAAAATTCCAATTAGTTTTATCATGTCTTTTATAGTTTTCAATATACGGGGGAATTACAAAATTTTTGTTAAGATTTGTAATTCCCTCGTATATTAAAAACTAGAAAAATTATAAAAAAAATAGTAACATTTCTAAATTTTTGAGAAAATTTCCTATCTTTTGATAGGTTATAACTTTTTGTCTGTTTACAAATAAAAAAGTTATCGAACTTTGAAATTTTTGTATATTTTTTAATTTTTATTAACAAAAGTTCAAATTACGAAAAATTAAATAACTTTTTTATTTATTAACGTACATAAAGTTATAACTTATAAAAAGAAAGGAAATTTTCTCAAAAATCCAAAATTTCAATTAGTTTTTTTATATCTGTTATAGTTTTCAATATACGGGGGAATTACAAAATTTTTGTTAAAATTTGTAATTCCCTCGTATATCAAAAACTAGAAAAGTTATAAAAAAAATAGTAACATTTCTAAATTTTTGAGAAAATTTCCTATCTTTTGATAGGTTATAACTTTTTGTCTGTTTACAAATAAAAAAGTTATCGAATTTTGAAATTTTTGTATATTTTTCAATTTCTACATTTTTATTAACAAAAGTTCAAATTACGAAAAATTAAATAACTTTTTCATTTATTAACGTACGCAAAGTTATAACCTATCAAAAGAAAGCAAATTTTCTCAAAAATCCAAAATTTCAATTAGTTTTTTCATATCTGTTATAGTTTTCAATATACGGGGGAATTACAAAATTTTTGTTAAAATTTGTAATTCCCTCGTATATCAAAAACTAGAAAAGTTATAAAAAAAATAGTAACATTTCTAAATTTTTGAGAAAATTTCCTATCTTTTGATAGGTTATAACTTTTTGTCTGTTTACAAATAAAAAAGTTATCGAATTTTGAAATTTTTGTATATTTTTCAATTTCTACATTTTTATTAACAAAAGTTCAAATTACGAAAAATTAAATAACTTTTTCATTTATTAACGTACATAAAGTTATAACCTATCAAAAGAAAGGAAATTTTCTCAGAAAATCAAAATTCCATTTAATTTTTTCATATATTTTATAGTTTTCAATATACGGGGGAATTACAAAAATTTTGTTAAAATTTGTAATTCCCTCGTATATCAAAAACTAGAAAAGTTATAAAAAAAATTAGTAACATTTCTAAATTTTTGAGAAAATTTCCTATCTTTTGATAGGTTATAACTTTTTGTACGTTTACAAATAAAAAAGTTATCGAACTTTGAAATTTTTGTATATTTTTTAATTTTTATTAACAAAAGTTCAAATTACGAAAAATTAAGAAAGCTAGTAACTTTTTTATTTATTAACGTACATAAAGTTATAACCTATCAAAAGAAAGGAAATTTTCTCAGAAATCCAAAATTCCAATTAGTTTTATCATGTCTTTTATAGTTTTCAATATACGGGGGAATTACAAAATTTTTGTTAAAATTTGTAATTCCCTCGTATATTAAAAACTAGAAAAATTATAAAAAAAATAGTAACATTTCTAAATTTTTAAGAAAATTTCCTATCTTTTGATAGGTTATAACTTTTTGTACGTTTACAAATTAAAAAGTTACAAGGGAATTACAAATTTTAACAAAAATTTTGTAATTCCCCCGTATATTGAAAACTATAAAAGATATGAAAAAAATAATTGGAATTTTGGATTTTTGAGAAAATTTCCTATCTTTTGATAGGTTATAACTTTTTGTACGTCTACAAATAAAAAAGTTATCGAACTTTGAAATTTTTGTATATTTTTCAATTTCTACATGTTTATTAACAAAAGTTCAAATTACGAAAAATTAAATAACTTTTTCATTTATTAACGTACATAAAGTTGTAACCTATCAAAAGAAAGGAAATTTTCTCAGTAAATCAAAATTCCATTTAATTTTTTCATATATTTTATAGTTTTCAATATACGGGGGAATTACAAAAATTTTGTTAAAATTTGTAATTCCCTCGTATATCAAAAACTAGAAAAGTTATAAAAAAAATAGTTCCATTTCTAAATTTTTGAGAAACTTTCCCATCTTTTTATAGGTTATAACTTTTTGTACGTCTACAAATAAAAAAGTTATGGAATTTTGAAATTTTTGTATATTTTTCAATTTCTACATTTTTATTAACAAAAGTTCAAATTACGAAAAATTAAATAACTTTTTCATTTATTAACGTACATAAAGTTGTAACCTATCAAAAGAAAGGAAATTTTCTCAGTAAATCAAAATTCCATTTAATTTTTTCATATATTTTATAGTTTTCAATATACGGGGGAATTACAAAAATTTTGTTAAAATTTGTAATTCCCTCGTATATCAAAAACTAGTAAAGTTATAAAAAAAATAGAAACATTTCTAAATTTTTGAGAAAATTTCCTACCTTTTGATAGGTCATAACTTTTTGTCTGTTTACAAATAAAAAAGTTATCGAATTTTAAAATTTTTGTATATTTTTCAATTTCTACATTTTTATTAACAAAAGTTCAAATTACGAAAAATTAAATAACTTTTTCATTTATTAACGTACAAAAAGTTATAACCTATCAAAAGAAAGGAAATTTTCTCAAAAATCCAAAATTTCAATTAGCTTTTTCATATCTTTTATAGTTTTCAATATACGGGGGAATTACAAATTTTTTGTTAAACTTTGTAATTCCCTCGTATATCAAAAACTAGAAAAGTTATTAAAAAAATAGTTCCATTTCTAAATTTTTGAGAAACTTTTCCATCTTTTTATAGGTTATAACTTTTTGTACGTCTACAAATAAAAAAGTTATGGAATTTTGAAATTTTTGTATATTTTTCAATTTCTACATTTTTATTAACAAAAGTTCAAATTACGAAAAATTAAATAACTTTTTCGTTTATTAACGTACATAAAGTTGTAACCTATCAAAAGAAAGGAAATTTTCTCAGTAAATCAAAATTCCATTTAATTTTTTCATATATTTTATAGTTTTCAATATACGGGGGAATTACAAAAATTTTGTTAAAATTTGTAATTCCCTCGTATATCAAAAACTAGAAAAGTTATAAAAAAAATAGTTCCATTTCTAAATTTTTGAGAAACTTTCCCATCTTTTTATAGGTTATAACTTCTTGTACGTCTACAAATAAAAAAGTTATGGAATTTTGAAATTTTTGTATATTTTTCAATTTCTACATTTTTATTAACAAAAGTTCAAATTACGAAAAATTAAATAACTTTTTCATTTATTAACGTACATAAAGTTGTAACCTATCAAAAGAAAGGAAATTTTCTCAGTAAATCAAAATTCCATTTAATTTTTTCATATATTTTATAGTTTTCAATATACGGGGGAATTACAAAAATTTTGTTAAAATTTGTAATTCCCTCGTATATCAAAAACTAGAAAAGTTATAAAAAAAATAGTTCCATTTCTAAATTTTTGAGAAACTTTCCCATCTATTTATAGGTTATAACTTTTTGTACGTCTACAAATAAAAAAGTTATGGAATTTTGAAATTTTTGTATATTTTTCAATTTCTACATTTTTATTAACAAAAGTTCAAATTACGAAAAATTAAATAACTTTTTCATTTATTAACGTACATAAAGTTGTAACCTATCAAAAGAAAGGAAATTTTCTCAGTAAATCAAAATTCCATTTAATTTTTTCATATATTTTATAGTTTTCAATATACGGGGGAATTACAAAAATTTTGTTAAAATTTGTAATTCCCTCGTCTATCAAAAACTAGAAAAGTTATAAAAAAAATAGTTGCATTTCTAAATTTTTGAGAAAATTTCCTATCTTTTGATAGGTTATAACTTTTTGTACGTTTACAAATAAAAAAGTTATCGAACTTTGAAATTTTTGTAGTTTTTAGTCGAACTGATTCGAACCCACAGAAACTACATTCAAAATCAATCCTACTTTAAATTGTAATGTTTTAATCGATTGCACAAATATTAAATTCTTAATTCTTTTTTTTTCACTATTATTTAATCCTATGTTAATTTTAAGTAACGCCACTGGATGAATTTGTGACTAAGCTGCTCAGAAAAGTGCTGACTTTTCAAGTCTAAATAGTTTCAGAGTATCTTAAAGAAAGATTAATGAAAATTGATACTCTAAAGTGAACTGAACTCGAGTTGTGTGTAAATATTTACTAATTAGACGTGTGAATGTTACAATCTACAATTTTTGATGGGAAAGAAATGTTGATATGAGTTTTGTTTAGATCTGTTTATTTGTTTTTGTTTTATTCAGCAATGTTTTATCTGTCTTATTTTTTATTTTAAATTTATTTTAAGATATCAGTAAATTGATGAATTGTTTCAGTAATAATATGTTAATAAAAAAATGTGAGCCGTCACGGGACGCCTGGCAGATGTGAAACATCGACATTATTGTGTAAAAGTAATATGCAGAAAAGAACAGATTGTGATAGGAACTAAATATGTAATAATGATAAAATAAAATATTACGATTTTTTCCAGATAACGATGACTATTTATTGAATAAATTTAAAAAGTGATTTCGTTTAGCTTTTTATTTAATTGCCTTAAATTCAATAATCTTAAAAAAGGAAATTATTAAAACACAAATTTATATAGAAGTACGTTACTATATTAATATAATTGTAGTTACTTCATAATTTTAGTACAAACAAAAAGCGATACTAAATAAAAAATAGGAAAATGATGAATTTAACTATGAATACAACTTTATCGTTGAATAACTTTTAAACGGTATTTAAATGGGAAATGTATTATGATTTAGGCACGGGTTAATGTGAATATTAAGGGCTGGTTAAGGTCTGATAATTTTTGTTAGGTCATAATCTAAAAATTTGATGGGTGTTTGGAGAACAAAACCAAATCTGGGAAATAACGGACACCCCAATGTATATAGAGTAGGTAGGTACTCACTCATTTTTATTCATATTTTTTCATCACTTTCTTTATTAACACTTTGTTTATTCATATTTAAAACTAAATACACAAATTTTACGCGGACAACTATATGACAACTATTCACCAACAATCTATTTTGATTGACTAGCTGTCAATTTTACAGGTCAGCAAAATATGTAGGTATATTATGTTGCCTATACAAACAATCATTTTTATATATATAGAATAGATAGTAGGCGGAATCGAGTTAGGTTTTTATGAAACAATTCATACCCTGTCCCGCCAAATTTTTGAATCGATGAGCTTCTTCCCCCTATTGTTGGCGCGCCACCGTCGCGTCGCTCAAAACATGACACCAATTTCATATAAGATATCAGTACATCTCTTATCGATTATTATCGATGCGTTAGGTTTTTTACGTCATGACGTCACCGTCACCACGCCAGAAATCTGATTTACGTGCCGCTATAGATGTTTCACATCAAAAATCCTTGACTTACTCTCTTTTTTTAAGAGATGTTAATTAACTCCACTTATCCCTAAATTAATAAAATTATACTAATAAGAGGGTTAACCAATTGTTAAAACAGTTATTCTGTTCTTTATTTGATTTTATTTAATAAAATATCAAACATTTTAAAATACATTTAATTTCTTTTTTTAAGAAATCTAGATTTGCCTCTCTTATCTCTCTCTCTCTGTAGCTCTTACAACCCAGGATGGGTCTTGGCTGACTCAACAATTCCCCTCCATAAGACTCTGTCCATCATTAGCTCTTCTGCTTCCGTGATATTCAGAGCTCTAAGATCTGATGCTATGTTGTCTCTCCACCGTAGCCGTGGTCTTCCTAATGGTCTTCTACCGGTCGGGGCCTGCTCCCATACTAATTTGACAGCTCTTCCATCTTCCTGTCTTTTGACATGGCCGGCCCATCTCAGTCTTACGGCTTTAATTATTTTTACAATGTCCGGTTGGTCATATAGTTCTTCTATTTCCCTGTTTTTTCTACTACGATACTGTTGCGTAGTTTCATCCCGTGTAGGTCCGTATATACTTCGTAGGATTTTCCTCTCTGCAATCCACAATCTGTTTTCGTTCTGTTTCGTCATGGTCCAGGTCTCACAAGCGTACGTCATAATCGGTCTTACAATGGAGTGGTACCTATATTCTTATTTTAGTCGTCCGAGATACATTTTTGGATTTTATTATTTTCTGTAATGCAAAACAGCAGCGATTGGCACTTTGTATTCTGATGTTAATTTCCTTGGTCATGTTATTGTCTGACGTGATAGTGGCACCTAGATATTTAAATTCATGGACTCTTTCGAAGTTATATTGGTCCATCGTCACATTTTGTCCTATTCGTTTCCTACGCTCCGTTCTTGATGTGGTCATGAACTTGGTTTTACTCTCATTTATTTTTAGGCCTACAATTTTCGCTGCAGATTCTATTTTTAGAAATTCTTCTTTGACGTTCACAGTTGTGTTTCCAATGATGTCTATGTCATCTGCATAGGCCAATATGAGACGTGGGCCCCGATTTCTAAAAAGAAGAGTCTCCATTTTTGCCTCCCTCACTACCTTCTCTAAAACTATATTAAAAAGGAGTAGGGAGATGGCGTCTCCCTGTTTTAAGCCATTATTTATAGTGAAAAAGGTTGAAAGCTTCCCTCCGTTCCGTACTGCACTTGCGGAGCCTTTCATGCTGATCTTTGTCAAACTGAGAAGTTTATTCGGAATTCCTAGTTCTATCATAGCATTCCACAACTCCACTCTCAGGACGTTGTCATACGCTTGTTTAAAGTCGATAAAAAGTTGATGTAGGGCTTTATCGTATTCCCAGCTCTTCTCCATCAACTGACGGATTGTAAAGATCTGATCAACGGTCGATCGGCTTCTTCTGAACCCACATTGGTAGTCACCTAGCAGATGTTCTACATAGGGAGTTAATCTTTCGAGTAGTAATAGGGACCAGACCTTATATCCAGTATTTATCAATGATATTCCCCGATAGTTGGAGCACTGTAGTTTGTCGCCCTTTTTGTGTATGGGCACGATGACACTCTCTTTCCAACTACTTGGTATTTTTTCATTTTTCCAAATCTGGAGTATGAGGGTGTGGAAGTGTTTGAGAAAAGTTTCTTCTCCATATTTGAGACACTCTGCTGATATTGTGTCGTTACCCGGAGCTTTGTTATTTTTCAACCTGCTGATCGCCTTTGTTACCTCCTCAATAGTGGGCTCTTCGACCAGTGGATCTGCGGTATAGTAGGTGACCATATCTCTCTCTTGGTCCTGCTGTGCGTTTAGTAATTGGTCGAAATAACTTCTCCACACCTCCATCACCTCGCTATTATCTGTCACTAATTTTCCGTTATCTGTTTTAAGAAACATGTCAGTTCTCGGTCTGAAACCTCCTTCACTTCTTGAAAAAAATTTCTCGTTTGGTTACGTGTTCTACTTGCTTCCAGGTCCTCTAGCATTTTTTGTTCGTGTTTTCTTTTCTTTGCTATAAATGTTGTCCGTGCTGTTTTCCTTGTTTGTCTGTATTTCTCCCTATTGTGTTCGTTTGGGTTTTGCAGCATCTCCAGTCGGGCCTTGTTTCTTGCCTTTATCTTCTCTTCACACTCCATGTCGAACCAAAAATTCCTCCTTCCAGTCTTTTTCTTTCCCACTGTCGTTTGCGTACTTGCCATTAATGCCCTCTTAATGTTCTCCCATGTTGTCTCTACATCCTCCTGTCTGGAAGTTGACTCAAGGTGCGCTGTTAGACTCCTCTGATATTCTTGTTTCTTGCTGTCCTCTTTGAATGCTTCAGTATTCCATGTAGGGGGCTGGCCTGTGTTGTTATACTTTTGGCTAGATATTCTTGCTCGTACTTTAGCTCTAACCAGAAAATGGTCTTTATCTGAAGCTTCTTACGTCGATTATATTACTGCTGTATCTTGCATTAATTAAGACATGGTCAATTTGGTTCTTTGTCACTCCATCGTTAGATATCCAGGATTGTTTATGAATGTTCTTGTGTTCGAACATTGTTGATTTTATCACTAGGTTGTTCGATGTTGCCATGTCTACAAGTCGGATTCCGTTATCGTTGCAGTACTCGTGTAGGCTATGCTTGCCAATTACTGGTCTAAAGGCCTCCTCTCTTCCTACCTTAGCGTTGAAGTCTCCCAGCATTATTACCATGTCTTGTTTGGGTATTCGGTGTAAAGTTCTTTCCAATTCATCATAAAAGGCTTCCTTACTTACGTCATCTTTTTCTTCAGTTGGGGCGTGTATAGATAGCATAGAATAGTTGTACCACTTGCCCGCAAATCTGATGTGACAAATCCGCTCATTAACTGGTTTAAACTCGATAACAGATCCTACCAGCTCCTCTCGTACGACAAAGCCAGTTTCAAATTCGTGGTGTTGGTTCCGACTCCCGCTATAAAATACAACAGACTTTCTTATTCTCTGATGCCCTGAGTCCGTCCACCGGATCTCCTGTATCGCCGTGATATCCATACCGATTTTCTCTAGCTGTTTTTTTCGCTACACCTGGCCTGTACCAGCTAAGTACATTCAGGGTTCCAATACTCATGTCCTTTTTACATAGCCTTGGTCGTCGTCTTAAGTCAGTCCTATTCCGAGGAAAAGTGTTGGTTTTCATAACAGTCTCTTTTTTACAAGATAGGGTTGTTAACCCTATGCTTAACCCTCCTCCTTTATCCGGGCTTGGGACCGGCAAGAATGACCCTTAGACTACTCAGTTCATCCAAAGACCACCCCACTTATCCCTATTTTAATTAAATTATTCTTATTTGATTTTAAAGGACTTATAGTAACATTTTATGATTCTATTAAATTAAATATCAAAGATTTTAAAATATTGTAATTATTTACAGAGATCTAAATTTACCCCACTTATCCCTAATTTTATTAAAATTTAATTTTAGACAATTTAGTGTTAAGAGTAATTTTTGGATAATTATAGTAAATCTGATTGTAAATTAATTAAAAAAATAATTATGTACAAAAATTAGGCTTAAATTTGAGTAAAAAATGATTCAAAATGCATCATAAATAGGGGCGATTTGGGCTATTTTTTGATCTAATAAGATAAATGTTTCATTCATATTAATTTAAATATAAATTATTAATCTAATAATAGTTCCCACGTGTAGTTTTGTTTGATATCTTATAAAAATTTCAAGTTCAAATCCATCCAGACAGATAAGATAAGTTAGTTATCAAATAATACCCTGAATTTCCTTATACTTATATAGTTTGTAATCACAAACTTTCTATAATTTAACTAAATATAAAAATTTAGATAAAAGTTAAGTATCAAGAACTTTAACCTTGCTTGTTGCTAATAGTTTATCAATAATGCTAGTTTATTCAATTTTAGCATAAAAAATTAACTTTGCCAATAAATTTATTCTAAAAAAAGTAGAGTTAAATCAAATTTTAAACGAGTTTTACTTTTTTTCCAAATTTACGATAAAAATTTCTTTAATCTATAAAATTTAGCACCATATCAAAATATGGCTTTTATTTTTTCCAAATTTAGACCAAAAACTCGCTTAACCCAAATTTTTTTTTTATAAAATTTAGCACCATGTCGAAATTTTAACTATTTTAAAATGTTTTCTGTTTACTTTTTACCAAATTTACAATAAAAACTTCCTGTTCTATACAATTTAGCACCACTTTAAATTTAGACCTAAAAATTTCTTAACCAAAAAATCTTATTTTATAAAATTTAGCACCAGATTGGAATTTCAACTATTTTGAAGTGTTTTCCGTTTGCTTTTTTCCCAAATTTAGACCAAAAACTCGCTTAGCCAAAAAGTCTTTTTTATAAAATTTAGCACCATTTCAAATTTAGACCGAAAAATTTTTTAGCTAAAAAATCTTATTTATAAAATTTAGCACCATGTCGAAATTCCAACTATTTTGAAGTGTTTTCTGTTTACTTTTTTCCACATTTACAAAAAAAGTTGATCTTTAAAATTTAGCACCACATCAAATTTAGACCGAAAAGTTTCATAGCGAAAAAATCTTATTTTATAAAATTTAGCACCAGATTGCAATTTCAACTACTTTGAAGTGTTTTCGTTTGCTTTTTTTCCAAATCTAGAACGAAAACTATATTAATCTATAAAATTTCGCACCATTCCAAATTTAGCACCATATCGCAATTTTAACTAATTTGAAGTGTTTTCCGTTTACTTTTTTCCAAATTTAGAACGAAAACTACCTTATTCTAGGATGCGGACGATAAAGGAGGACTGGGATTGCGCTAAGGCTGTGATCACCTTTACGGGCATTAAATGGGCTCTTAGGGCATTTCAACCATTTAAAACTCCTGGTACCGATGGCATCTATCCTGTGTTCCTGCAGGAAGGTGGGAACCAGTTGATACTCCCCTTGGTGCGTCTGTTCAGGACCAGCTTAGCCAGTGGAGTAATACCAACAGCATGGAGGACCTCTAGGGTGGTATTCATACCGAAGCCTGGAAGGGACACATATGCTGTGCGTAAGGCTTTTAGACCCATTAGCCTTACATCGTTTCTCCTGAAGACCATGGAGAAATTGGTGGATAGACATATAAAGGACAGGGTCCTATTAAGCCGTCCTTTGCATCCGAACCAACATGCCTATCAGAAAGGAAAGTCATGCGAAACAGCCTTGCATGCGCTGGTTTGCAAGATTGAAGATACTATCTCAAATAGGGAAATAGCGGTGGTTGCTTTTCTTGATATAGAAGGAGCTTTCGACAACACTAGTACTCGCTCTATTGTGTCAAAGCTGGTATCAAGGAATGTGGAAAACACTGTGCTAAGGTGGATAGGCAACATGCTCGAAAGTAGGAGAGCGCAAGCATCTCTGTGTGGAACGGTAAAGGAGGTCAAGGCACAAAGAGGGTGTCCACAGGGTGGCGTCCTGTCACCGAATCTGTGGAATCTAGTGGTTGATGACCTCCTTTCTGAGCTCAATGCACAGGGAATGTACGCTCAAGGATATGCTGACGACATTGTTGTCCTAATAAGAGGAAAATTTATGAACACATGCCTAGAACTCATGCAGAGGGCATTGTTGATAGTGGAAAGGTGGTGTAACCAGGAGGGTCTGAGGGTCAATCCAATGAAGACTGTAATGGTACCATTTACAAGGAAGAGAAATGTTGATATCGCTAGGGTACCAACTCTCTTCGGTAACCAGATCCAGGTTAAGAGAGAGTTCAAGTACCTAGGAATAAGACTAGACGATAAACTCACCTGGAACAGCCATTTGGCACATATAACGCAACGCTCTCAGACCACACTTATGATGATGAGACGGGCCGTTGGGAAGATATGGGGTCTGAGCCCACAAATGCCTAACTGGCTATACACTAGGGTTGCAAGACCGATGATGGTGTATGGCTCGATAGTCTGGTGGACCAAGGTGATGCAAACTACCGTTGTAAAGAGACTACAAAAGATCCAGCGAGTAGCGTGTCTTGGCATCACAGGAGCCATGAGAGTTACTCCAACTGCAACCCTGGAAGTAGTGCTAAACCTCCCACCTCTCGACATTATTGTGAAAGGGGAGGCAAGGATGGCAACCTACAGAATGGGTTGCAGTGGCAACTGGAAGTATAACGCCGCCAGTGGGCATACAAGTATTGTGGACACTGTACAGATGGACACCTTGGAAATGCTACCAGACAGGATGCTGAAGATCACAGATCTAGAAAAGCCATACAATGTCATTATTATTGACAGAGCTGCCTGGGAGAAAGGTGAACCTGAATATATGAAAAGGGGGCGGGAATATATGGAGTTAGACCCAAGGCGCAGTTTTGCGTAAGCCTGGGTAAGCTGGCTACTGTTTTCCAGGCTGAAGTTGTTGCTCTATCAGTGTGCAAGAGTGTGTTTGGAGCGTGGTATGACAGACCACACCATATACCTAAACTCGGATAGTAGAGCAGCGCTAATGGCACTTGACAGTTTTGACTTTACCTCTAAAGCAGTATGGGACTGTCATCAGGCCATGAAAACCCTGGGAGAGTACAACAAGGTTATCCTTAGTTGGGTTCCGGGGCACAAAGGTATCGCTGGCAATGAGGGAGCAGACAAGTGGGCAAACAAAGGAGCTGAAAGCCCGCTCATTGGCCCAGAGCCGACGTGTGGTATTGCTTACAACACAGCACGAAGAGCTGTTCGCCGATGGGAATTCAAGTTGAAAACCTCCTATGTAGAAAATGCGGTGAGGAGGAGGAAACAGCCTTCCACGTGATATTCATGTGCCCAGCCCTGCAAGGTCTGCGTATGAGATCCCTTGGCCTACCGACTGGAGATCAAAGGGAAGAACGGGCAACCATAGTCAAAAGAATCTCTTGGTTCATTAAGAACCTGGGATTTGACGAAGAATGAGGACTTGCGAATGAGGGTGCACAATAAGCTGTACTAGCTGCGATGCAATCCCATGGACTACCTCTAAGCCTGGCCCTCTTTAAAAAAAAAAAACCTTATTCTATAAAATTTAGCACCATTCCAAATTTAGACCAAATTTAGCACCATATCGCAATTTTAACTATTTTGAAGTGTTTTCCGTTTACTCTTTTCCAAATTTAGAACGAAAACTACCTTAATTTATAACATTGAGACCATATTGAGATTTGAAAAGATTTATTGATACGTCTATGTTATAAAAGCTCTAGTATGGTGCGACAGAGACGTTTAGTTAAAATGTTATGTTATAAAAATAAATAATCTTAAGTAGTTCGGACTTTATAAACATCGTAAGACGTGACTTTGTTGAGAAAAGAGCCAGCAAGTAATCGATCTGAAAACCCATAAGTTTCCAATTGCTTCGGATGTTTACATTTAACATTTTTTTCTACTTTCGAATATGATATTTATTATATACAAAACGTGTAACTTAAAAGGTAAATCAACCAAAGAACACAAAATTTAAGTTTAAATTAGATCTGTATTGGTGCTAAATCTAATAATTTTAAAAAAAAATGTGAGCCGTCACGGGACGCCTGGCAGATGTGAAACATCGACATTATTGTGTAAAAGTAATATGCAGAAAAGAACAGATTGTAATAGGAACTAAATATGTCATAATGATAAAATAAAATATTACGATTTTTTCCAGATAACGATGACTATTTATTGAATAAATTTAAAAAGTGATTTCGTTTAGCTTTTTATTTAATTGCCTTAAATTCAATAATCTTAAAAAAGGAAATTATTAAAACACAAATTTATATAGAAGTACGTTACTATATTAATATAATTGTAGTTACTTCATAATTTTAGTACAAACAAAAAGCGATACTAAATAAAAAATAGGAAAATGATGAATTTAACTATGAATACAACTTTATCGTTGAATAACTTTTAAACGGTATTTAAATGGGAAATGTATTATGATTTAGGCACGGGTTATTGTGAATATTAAGGGCTGGTTAAGGTCTGATAATTTTTGTTAGGTCATAATCTAAAAATTTGATGGGTGTTTGGAGAACAAAACCAAATCTGGGAAATAACGGACACCCCAATGTATATAGAGTACTCACTCATTTTTATTCATATTTTTTCATCACTTTCTTTATTAACACTTTGTTTATTCATATTTAAAACTAAATACACAAATTTTACGCGGACAACTATATGACAACTATTCACCAACAATCTATTTTGATTGACTAGCTGTCAATTTTACAGGTCAGCAAAATATGTAGGTATATTATGTTGCCTATACAAACAATCATTTTTATATATATAGAATAGATAGTAGGCGGAATCGAGTTAGGTTTTTATGAAACAATTCATACCCTGTCCCGCCAAATTTTTGAATCGATGAGCTTCTTCCCCCTATTGTTGGCGCGCCACCGTCGCGTCGCTCAAAACATGACACCAATTTCATATAAGATATCAGTACATCTCTTATCGATTATTATCGATGCGTTAGGTTTTTTACGTCATGACGTCACCGTCACCACGCCAAAAATCTGATTTACGTGCCGCTATAGATGTTTCACATCAAAAATGATACAAAAGTATCTCGCGCCATGCTGTCAATATATTCAAGATAATATAAGCTGGATTTGTGACTGGTTAGAATTCCTAACTCTAAGCACAGAATGGTACGACATGGTTAAAACCCAACTGTAGGTAGACACTGTGTTTCGGTTTATTAGAGCTCATCAGTACCGTACATGATTTTCTGTTTATTTACTAATGAAGAGACATCCAATTTATGTATCTGGAATGTATTTTATGTCAAAAAACGATCTGTTTGTTTATTTATTTATTTATCTTGTCTAAGGTTTTATATATGAGGTGCAAAGGGTAAATTTATGGAGAAGATTTTGATGTGAAACATCTATAGCGGCACGTAAATCAGATTTTTGGCGTGGTGACGGTGACGTCATGACGTAAAAAACCTAACGCATCGATAATAATCGATAAGAGATGTACTGATATCTTATATGAAATTGGTGTCATGTTTTGAGCGACGCGACGGTGGCGCGCCAACAATAGGGGGAAGAAGCTCATCGATTCAAAAATTTGGTGGGACAGGGTATGAATTGTTTCATAAAAACCTAACTCGATTCCGCCTACTATCTATTCTATATATATAAAAATGATTGTTTGTATAGGCAACATAATATACCTACATATTTTGCTGACCTGTAAAATTGACAGCTAGTCAATCAAAATAGATTGTTAGTGAATAGTTGTCATATAGTTGTCCGCGTAAAATTTGTGTATTTAGTTTTAAATATGAATAAACAAAGTGTTAATAAAGAAAGTGATGAAAAAATATGAATAAAAATGAGTGAGTACCTACCTACTCTATATACATTGGGGTGTCCATTATCTCCCAGATTTGGTTTTGTTCTCCAAACACCCATCAAATTTTTAGATTATGACCTAACAAAAATTATCAGACCTTAACCAGCCCTTAATATTCACATTAACCCGTGCCTAAATCATAATACATTTCCCATTTAAATACCGTTTAAAAGTTATTCAACGATAAAGTTGTATTCATAGTTAAATTTATCATTTTCCTATTTTTTATTTAGTATCGCTTTTTGTTTGTACTAAAATTATGAAGTAACTACAATTATATTAATATAGTAACGTACTTCTATATAAATTTGTGTTTTAATAATTTCCTTTTTTAAGATTATTGAATTTAAGGCAATTAAATAAAAAGCTAAACGAAATCACTTTTTAAATTTATTCAATAAATAGTCATCGTTATCTGGAAAAAATCGTAATATTTTATTTTATCATTATGACATATTTAGTTCCTATCACAATCTGTTCTTTTCTGCATATTACTTTTACACAATAATGTCGATGTTTCACATCTGCCAGGCGTCCCGTGACGGCTCACATTTTTTTTCAATTTTTTTTTTTAATTAAATCATTTTGTATGGGTTATCGATCAACATGGACAGATTAAAATAATCATGAATTATATATGAATCTAAAAAGATGTATGTACTTATTTGTAGAATGACAAATACACATACATCTATATTACTCAGAGTTTCTTTTATTTTAAAATTAGATAGGGCACGAAAACGAATGTTATTATTATTGATAATTGTTATTATTGTGTTCCTCTTCAATAATTAAATGATACTAATGAATTATGAGACATAATATGAATATATGTAAGATTATCCATCAAAAAGAAATATTTCTTTGTATTTTATTGTATTTTCCATTATAGGCGCTGATGAAGGCAAAAATAAGTTGCCGGAATATTCGCTATTTGGATTAAAGTTTCTTACTTCGTTCACGGCGGCTTTTACTACCTGCCACAGAACCTCCTGAGTTTGTTAGCGCTTTCCCGATAGTTACCTAACTCGTACTTGTAACCTATAATCCTTTGTTGTGTTACATGACCGTTATCCTCCCTTTTTTTTTTTTTTTTGTATTAATACGCGGTTTCTTGGCACTTTGTTTATATATATATATATATATATATATATATATATATATTTATTTATTGTGCATGGTTAGAATGTCCTAACTCAAATGCACATGATGCTGCGAACGTAGCTATAAATATTAACCTGTCTATACCAGTGCAAAAGCAACTGTATACATGTTTTGGTCTTGTTAGACCTCATCAGTACACTATAGGTTATATCTTTAGTCACTAATGAAGAGATCTCCTCGGTATAGAAAAGCTGATTATTGATGTCAAAAATTTGGTTATTTATTAGATGCAAAGCCACCACAATAGTGCTATTTTTGGAGTAGAGATGGCGCACTAAGTATAAAATTTTTGAAAAACAAAATCTGAATAATTACTTAATTAAAATAACAAAATTTTACATAATATAGTCTATCACTTGTTTTATAATGATTATTTGCATGCCTAGGTGAAACTGTATGTTCGTTAATTGGAAACATTCCAAATATATATCAAAGTAAATCCGCCAGACAACAGTTGGAGGAGTACATGTTGTATTAATCCTTTTATTTATGTTGTCAAAAAATTATTTTACATTTTAACTGAACCAACACAAAATTAACGCTAGTATGAACTTTAAAAATAACAACACTCAAAATATATCACAACATTTCTTATATAATTATCAAATTTTCGACTAACGAGAGATATTCATACTTCAAAATTTGATAAATAAAAAAAAAATCTTAACTAATATTTTAAAATTCACAATCCAGCAGAACTCGAACCCTTTACGCGGTAACGCTCTTACCACTAACAATAAATTCATTTTTAAGACATTTGTAAGGTTTTTTGATCTTTATGACAGTTATTTGAAGTTTATAACAGTTATTTGACGTTTATGACAGTTATTTGACGTTTATGACAGTTATTTGACGTTTATGACAGTTATTTGACGTTTATGACAGTTATTTGACGTTTGTGGCAGTTATTTGACGTTTATGACAATTATTTGACGTTTATGACAGATTATTGACGTTTGTGACACTTTTTTGATGTTTGTGACGCTACTTTAGGTAATTTTTCTGGTTTTGTCATTTTTTAGTTGTTTTGTTTTAGATTTTTCACATTTTAAGTAAGAATTACTCGTTTAAATATATAAGATACAAAAGCGCCACCTTACGGTGGCGTCATAGAACTAAGATTGTATATAGAAAATTCCACCTTACGGTGTTATTTTGAGATTTTATATTTTGAGTAAAAATTGCTCGTTTAAATACTGTTTTTGACAGTTTCTTTGACGTTTATGACAGTTTTTGACATATGTTCGTAAAAAACGTCTTTTTCACCTAAAAATATCGTTTTTGTACCTAACAGCGTTATTTTTTAGACATTTCTAAGATTTTTTGACGTTTGTGACAGTTTTTTGACATATATTCGCTAAAAACGTAGTTTTTTAACTAAAAACGTTATTTTTTCACATTTGTAACGATTTGTTGACGTTCATGGCAGTTTTATAACACATGATCGCGAAAAACGTCATTTTTTCACCACAATATTCATTTTTAAGACATTTGTAAGGTTTTTTGATCTTTATGACAGTTATTTGAAGTTTATGACAGTTATTTGACGTTTATGACAGTTATTTGACGTTTATGACAGTTATTTGACGTTTATGGCAGTTATTTGACGTTTATGACAATTATTTGACGTTTATGACAGATTATTGACGTTTGTGACACTTTTTTGATGTTTGTGACGCTACTTTAGGTAATTTTTCTGGTTTTGTCATTTTTTAGTTGTTTTGTTTTAGATTTTTCACATTTTAAGTAAGAATTACTCGTTTAAATATATAAGATACAAAAGCGCCACCTTATGGTGGCGTCATAGAACTAAGATTGTATATAGAAAATTCCATCTTACGGTGTTATTTTGAGATTTTATATTTTGAGTAAAAATTGCTCGTTTAAATACTGTTTGTGACAGTTTCTTTGACGTTTATGACAGTTTTTGACATATGTTCGTAAAAAACGTCTTTTTTACCTAAAAATATCGTTTTTGTACCTAACAACGTTATTTTTTAGACATTTCTAAGATTTTTTGACGTTTGTGACAGTTTTTTGACATATATTCGCTAAAAACGTAGTTTTTTAACTAAAAACGTTATTTTTTCACATTTGTAACGATTTGTTGACGTTCATGGCAGTTTTATAACACATGATCGCGAAAAACGTCATTTTTTCACCACAATATTCATTTTTAAGACATTTGTAAGGTTTTTTGATCTTTATGACAGTTATTTGAAGTTTATGACAGTTATTTGACGTTTATGACAGTTATTTGACGTTTATGACAGTTATTTGACGTTTATGGCAGTTATTTGACGTTTATGACAATTATTTGACGTTTATGACAGATTATTGACGTTTGTGACACTTTTTTGATGTTTGTGACGCTACTTTAGGTAATTTTTCTGGTTTTGTCATTTTTTAGTTGTTTTGTTTTAGATTTTTCACATTTTAAGTAAGAATTACTCGTTTAAATATATAAGATACAAAAGCGCCACCTTATGGTGGCGTCATAGAACTAAGATTGTATATAGAAAATTCCATCTTACGGTGTTATTTTGAGATTTTATATTTTGAGTAAAAATTGCTCGTTTAAATACTGTTTGTGACAGTTTCTTTGACGTTTATGACAGTTTTTGACATATGTTCGTAAAAAACGTCTTTTTCACCTAAAAATATCGTTTTTATACCTAACAAAGTTATTTTTTAGACATTTCTAAGATTTTTTGACGTTTGTGACAGTTTTTTGTCATATATTCGCTAAAAACGTCGTTTTTTTAACTAAAAACGTTATTTTTTCACATTTGTAACGATTTGTTGACGTTCATGGCAGTTTTATAACACATGATCGCGAAAAACGTCATTTTTTCACCACAGTATTCATTTTTAAGACATTTGTGAGATTTTGATAGTTATTTGAGGTTTATGACAGATTTTTGACGTTTGTTACAATTTTTTGACGTTTGTGACATTTTTTTTAGTGTTTGTGACGCTACCTTAGGTAATTTTTCTGGTTTTGTCATTTTTTAGTTGTTTTGTTTTGGATTTTTTACATTTTACAAAAGCGCCACCTTATGGTGGCGTCATAGAACTAAGATTGTATATCTATCAAAAGTTTCACCTTACGGAGTTTTTTCGATCTTTTATATTTTAAGTAAAATTTGCTCGTTTAAATATATAAGAATGGCAAATGCCTAATTGACGTTTGTGACAGTTTCGTTGAAGTTTATGACAGTTTTTTGACATACATTCGTAAAAAACGTCTTTTTCACTTGAAAACATCGTTTTTTCACCTTTCTAGGGTTTCTGGCAGTTTTTTGACCTTTATTGGCCAAAAAACGTCGTAAGCTGTCTACGGTGAGACTCCACATAAGTGGGGATGCAACACCCCCTTGCGGACAACCTCTGGTCGTATTGATGGAGATAGTGTCTTGGCCTACCTTCATTTCTGCGATTCTTGTAGACAGTAATTGCGACAACCAGGTGGAAGTCGTTCTATCTACTCCTCTATCACTGAGTGCTCTTTTGACAGCCTCGTGTGGAGTATTGTCAAAAGCCTCCTCTATGTCTAGAAAGGCACCTATCACGGTTTCTTTTGTGTATAGAGCGTCTTGGATTTCGTCAGTAAAGCAGGGTTTTCCTAGCAGCGCATATTTTACGCGGCGTAGAACGTAATTCGGTCGACGTAACACGTTAAGGACGTGTCTAATGAAAATCAAATGGAGGCGTTTTCCTACACGCGCAAAAACTTCTTGCGCCAGCGTAATACGTTCGACGCAACGGGACGACTGGTCGGAGAGCAGTCTATTCAGTATTACGCTACGTGTTGGCACTGTTGGCGAAGGAAGTACCCATAATTTGTGTTGTAAAAATAATTTGTGTTGCAAAAAATGAGTTCACAAAAGGTACCAATGCGTTTTAGTGCTACTGAGGACTATGGATAAGTAATTTAAATGCTCCTTCGCTGTTTCTGTTTTGAAATAATTGACTGGTAGAATTTCTAGTGCTATTATGAATCTCAGTTATAAGGTTAATCTCTTCTTGTAAAATTTCATCTTGTAATAATAAAAAAGCCAAAGCTAATTTCTTCTTATTATTTGATATACTCATCGCGACGGTCGGGACACGACTGACAATCCTAGGAAAACACTTTTACGCAACGTATTTAATGTTGCGTTGCGTCCAGTGTATTGCGTTCTACGCCGCGTAAAATATGCGCTGCTAGGAAAACCCTGCTTAAATTGTATCAACGCGGTCTCCGTAGATTTGCCCGTTTGATATGCATGCTGACGAGGGTGCATTGGCACCTGCTACAAGACTTCTGTTCTAATATAGTTGTCTACAGCTTTTCCCATCGTCTTGAGAACAAACGATGTAAGGCTGATTGGTCTAAGGGATTTAGGGTGTGTAGTGTCCAGTTTCCCTGCCTTGTGGATGAAAGTGATTCTTGCCCTCCTCCACACTTCGAATCATATGAGGAATGATTGCCACCTGCCCCTCTTGTAGTAGGGCAGGAAATATTCCGTCAGTTCCAGGGGTTTTGAATGGCTGAAAGGTGTTCATAGCCCATCTCAGCCGTTCTTCACTGCATATGTGTTTTGCCATTGCAGTGTCTTCCCTGGTTGGTCTTTTAGTTTTGTACCTCGTATTTCCTGTGGTGTTTATTCCTGCAGCAAAGTGGATTTCAAGCAGGAGCTTTGCTCGTTCTTTTTCGCTTTCTGTTAAACGTCCATCTGGCTTTCGCAGTGCCATTACTATATCTACTCTTCCTTTTGCTAAGACTTTGTGTAGTCTTGCACCAGAAGGTGTAAAGTCTATTTCTTCGCAGAATTTCCTGAAGCTATTTCTCTTGGCTTTTCTAATCTCTTTATTGTAAGTTGTGAGTTTCTCGGTGTAGTTCTGCCAATCTCCGTTACATTTGGCTCTGTTGAAGAGCTTCCGTGTTTCGGATCTTAGGTTTGACAGATGACTGTTCCATCATATTGCGTCGTTATTGTAGTTGATTTAGTTTTTTTATTTATTAATCGAAAAACAACACCATCTAAGCTAGATATCCAAATAAATTAAGTTACATCGCCATCTATGAGGAATTCATTATACTATATAATAAATACATAAAATTTTCTCAGAGAAGATAATATATATATATATATATATATATATATATATATATATATATATATATATATATAAAATGTTCTACAGGATGAACACATTTCCTTAGGGAGTGGCTAAAATTATAATAATTTTTATAAATTAATTCATTTTTAGGAGGAGCTTACACGTTTAAATAGAATTAATGATAATTTTCAAGTGATTTTAATGAGCTTTTAAGTACTTGTTTGCCTCTGTTGGCCAAAGAAAAATGGCGAACAAATTGCTAATAATATGGACACGTTCGGCGAATAAAAATCTTGAAAAGAGAATATAAAATTTTGTTTAATATTATATTATTATATTCATAATTCTTCATAGACTTGTCTGGTTGTTGAACTTTGATGTTAACAATTTTTTATACGGTTTTGGATATTTTAATATAGTTTAACTTCTAACCATAATTACATTTTTGTCTAATGTTGGCAACAATTCATTTGAGAAAGTTCTAAGATTTGAATTTTACGGTTTCTAATTGGTTATTCGATTCAAAACAACTTGATCCCTTTATTTTTTTTTTATGGTCAAGCACAAGCACTGCAGGAAAATTGCTTTAAGGCGCTCTGAGAGCGGTTCGTGTGCGAAGAAAGCGATTCACGTTGTTCTTGAATCGTTGAAGGTTATATTCGGTGGGAAATACGGCCTCAGAAAGGCCGTTCCACAAAGAGGATGTCATCCAGAAGAAAGAGTTCTTAAACAATGATGTTCGTGGAGTATTAAGTTGAACCACATAGGGATGGGCGGAAGTGGTTTGTCGTGTATTTCTGCTATGAATTGCTCTAGGTGGAATCAAGCGGGCAATGTCAGTAGAACACTTGCCATGGAAATATTTGTAAAAGAGGGTCAAATCACCAACCTGTCTTCGATGTTCTAAGCTGTCGAGGTTCTTGGTTAGCTCGTGGTCACCGATCAGGCGAATGGCTCTCCTTTGGATAGAATCCAACAACCGAAGGGTATGCTTCGGTTGCAGAACTCCAGACATGAGAGCAGTATTCCAGTGATGGTCGAATCTGGGCTTTGTAGAGTGTCAAAAGTTGTTTTGGTGTATACAGCTTTTTGGTACGGAAAAGTACACCGAGTTTCTGAGAAGCTGTCCTGGCGATTGTTACCACGTGATTATGCCAAGACATATCTCCTCCCAGATTGACACCCAGCAAGTTAATAGACGAAGCCAGTGGAATTGCGTGTCCTGCCATGACTATATCTGGTTCTGCAATGTTAACCTTCTTAGAGAAAACTGCTGCCTGGGTTTTTTTAGCGTTAAATTCGACTTGGTTACTGTCACCCCAAGACAAAATTTCTTCCAGGTCTTTATTGAGTCGTGATACTTCATGCTGTCTGCGAAGATGTGCGTCAGCAGCCGATGTTCGAGAATTCAGAGTTAACGATGAGATAAGTGTGCTGTCGTCAGCAAAGCTATAAATTGGATTTTCTGTCTTCGCTAGAAGGTCGTTAATGTATAGTAAGAAGAGGGTTGGGGATAATATGGACCCTTGAGAAACACCAGCATTGATGGTAAAGGTGTCCGAGAGAAACCCGTCAATCGCCACTTGCAGAGAACGGTCCTGAAGAAAGCTAGAAAGCCATGAACAGAATCGACCGGGCATACCGTAGGATCGCAGTTTACTTAGGAGCCCCTCGTGCCAGACACGATCAAATGCTTTAGAAATGTCTAGTGCAATAGCCCGGGACTCCCCATGATGTTCGACTGCGTTGCTCCATAGATGGGTGACATATGCTAGGAGGTCTCCTGTTGATCTGGACTTACGAAAGCCGTACTGATGGTCGCTGATAATATTAAGGCCCTCTAGGTACTTTAGAAGTTGTTGGTTAATAGCTTTCTCCATCACTTTTGATATAACTGAAAGCAATGCGACAGGTCGATAGTTGTTTGGCATGGTTTTCTTGCCTTTCTTTGGTATAGGCTGAACTCTTGTTTTCTTCCAGCAAGATGGAAATATTCCTTTTTTGTAGGATAGGTTAAAAAGTCTACAAAATATTGGTGTTAGCTCATCAGCGCATTCCTTGAGCACTATAATAGGAATTTCGTGTTAGCTCATCAGCGCATTCCTTGAGCACTATAATAGGAATTTCATCTGGACCAGAAGCCTTCCTGACATCGAGCCCTTTAAGAATTCGTTTGACAGGACGCTGACGGAATACGATATCAGTCATTTCCGATTGAACTGCTGGAATGTTCGGTGGTGTTTTTCCCTGAAAGTCTACGTTGGAATGAGAAGAAAATAGTTCTGCCATTAAGTTCGCTTTATCTCCGGCTGTGGTTGCTATTGTGCCGTCGGAACGTGTTAGAGGTGGAATATTTGATTTGGTAAAATTTTGACTGACGGCCTTAGCGACTGACCAAAAAGACCTAGATCCGTTAGGACTGGCAAGAAGTTTGTTTTTGATCCTCGTGTTATGCGTCTCTTTGCTTTGATCTATCGTTTGCTTACACTGGTTTCGAGCGGTAACAAGGGTGGTGCGATTCTCAGCCGTTGGATTTTTACGCCACTGTCGGTAAGCTAGATTTTTAGATCTGACTGCGCGCTCGCAGTTTTTGCGATTTGCGTAGATTGTATGAGACACTTTATAAGTAAATTTAGAAGAGAATTGTAGCAGATAATACGTTAAAGTAATAGAATTCACTTACCTTTAGAGCAGTATATAGAGTTAGCGGATTATCCAGAGATTTTTGATGAAATTTTTAATGGTTATGGAGATAATCATATTTAAATCCAGGCTTGAAGTCATCTAAATGTTTAAGAAGTTCTACGAGAAACTGGTATAAGTTCTTTCTTTATTAACAATAAAAAAAAACTTTTGTGTTTTATTATAAATATTGTACGAACATTTTCACTATTTCACTAATCACTATTTCCTTAGTATATAAGTTTATTTCTGTTGTTTCAAGTTGTAATAATTATCAGATTGTCACGGGTTAAATTTTCGCAAGTGATAAATATTTAATGTGTAAACATAAGCGTCTTCCTACCTTGAAATTTCCCATTATTAAAGATTTACTTGGGTCGGGAACCGGTTGATCTGGTTCGGCATAGATAATCGCCAGCTATTATTTATTATTCTAGCCATAAATTATCCCTGATATCGCTGGAATTATTTTTAGAAGTATATTTATTAAAATTACGTTTATGGATCCTTGAGGTACTATTTCTCTTCTTTTGTCGATAACTTGACGTATAGTGTTCTACAGTCAGTGTTCCGTTATATTTCTATCTTGCTTAATAAAATTGAAAATGAACGAGGGATTAGATAATGTTGAGATTTTTATTGATATCTTGATAAATAACAAGATTAGTCGTATCTAACGACTACTGTTTGTTCGTAAATTGGTAGCTGAAGATCCTACGGTTATTGTCCCTATAGTAGTAGAGGCCACCTCTTATTTCGACGTGTGTCAAAATTTCGTGTATGTGATATGAAAGAATCGGTCCTTTCTTTTACCAGCCTTTGTCGTGAGAACGTGGCAGTGAGAAGATTTTCGGGGTTTAAGTTGTAATCTCTATTCATCGGAGACAATTCATTTTGGATTTACGAAATTAAACGTCAGTTTTCCTAACGAACAGTATTGGAGTGAGATTTTCAGTAGTTTTGTTGGATTCGTAAGGAAATCGCTTTAGCGGATTTTAGGAAATCTTCTGTGGTGAGTAACACGTTATTTATTCATGTGGTTGTTCGATTCTTATGGTTCTTTCGTTCCCTATGAGTGTAGGTAGCCCATAGAGCAGACAGTAGGTAGATTTGGTGTTTTAAAACCGTTCAGACGGTAAACTGTGGTAGAATTCCCGATTGGTGCAATTAGCAACGAGAATATTGTTCCACCCGTTTACCAGCCAGGGGTGTCACGAGTCTTAAGAAATAAAAACAACCCTATCTTAATAGGTGAGTTAATATATTATATTTTTTTTCTTTATATATACAAGATTAATAACGCCATATAGACGCAATTTTAGTTTTAATATCTTGATTTTACATGTGTATTTCTTTGTGTATTGTATGTAGGTTTATTTATGTGGAACTAGACTCCTTTTGCTTATTCTTTTACTATTATAAATTAATTTTATGTTAAATTTTGATTTAATTTATTGTTATAATTTTGTCGTGACTAGCAAGTCAAATCTAAGTTTGTTGAGTACATTTAAATCATTAGTTTTGATCATTAATTGTAAATTCAGAGAAGTCAGCTTCTAAATGTTGTATTATTCATTTAAATTCATTTTTATTCTTTCATTGTAGTACAAATTTAAGTTAATGTGTTCAAATTGTATTAAAGTCAGTAAGTCAATTAAATGAGGAGTCATTAAAATTTGTTTGAGCTATTATTAATTCCAAATTACGATTTTAGGGTTCTAGTTACGGGCTTAAGTCCTAGTTATAGGCTGAAATCCTAGATACAGGTATAAATCCTAGTTGAGGGTTTAAGTCCTAGTTTTTGGTTGAGTTATGATTGCTGACCTGATACTTAGTCGAGCTTAAGTTAGTTGTGATTGGTGCAAGCCTATTGGTTCTGGGAACAGGCTTGAATTTGGTACCGGCCTAAGTATTGGAGAAGCCTAGGACGATGAGGAATTGTATCTAGATTATCAGATAAGCTAATTAGATTTAAGGCGCAACTATAGTTTTAGTTAAGATCTATTTTTCTTGTTTATATATTTTTTTTTATATTGCGTGTGATCACACATTTTGGGATAAAATTCTCTTTTAATATTATTCATATATTCTTTTTTTATATAAATATCAATAGCGTTGTCAAGCACTAGGCTTGACAGTTTTGTAATTCTTAATATTTCTATTAAAGAAGGGTCTAGTTGGAATTTTGTTTTATTTAGCTCACTTTGTCGTCGCTTTTTTTTATTGTGCAATTCAATTAGTACTGTTTAATATTTTGAATTTATTTAATTATCTCCAGTGGGTGAAGTAGTGCTTGGAACATCAGGGGTTTCCGATTTTAACCGTGCAAATCGGTGGCGCACTCACTTTATTTTGGTACTTACCCTCTACGGCTGAGCTGGGCACAATTTGCCAGTAGAGAAACCACTACCGAACTCAGCTGGAGTTGAATTTCAATTGGGTCAATTTGATTAACCTTTTTATTAATTTTTCAAAATTTGATTTTGTTTTTAATTTCATTAAAATACGTGGCAAGATTTTTCATTTTCATTTTGTTTAATAAGCCAAGTTTTTAAACATTCGTTTAATTTTCAATCGTTTGTTAAAATAAGTAAGGTTATAAATTTTCTTCTCTTTCTAAATTCTCAACGAAATCATGTCATTTGGTATATAAGAGTAGTAAATTTTTATATTTATCCAATAGTATATAATTTATTTAAACTTGCATTGAATTCTGCCCATGAGAAAAGAGTCAGTGTCGGGTAAATAAATAAATTAATATAATCTAAATTCATAAAATTGAAATCATAAAAACTAATTTGCCTATATAAAAATTTTAAATAAAATTCAACGTTCACAATTTATAAACTACAAGGCAAATTTTATTTCTAGCATAAAAATTTATATATTATAATTCTTAGCAAGTTATATATGTTATAATATATATATATATATATATATATATTATAACATATATAACTTGCTATTATATTTAGTATAAGTTAATATGCCATAAATAAACCTTGCCTTTAACTTTATAAATTTTTATGAAAATATTAAAATTTTATTAAAAGTTTTATATAGGCAAATTGTTTTAAATTTTGAAGTATTGTAAATTAATATTATATTTCCCGACAATGACTCTATCTTCATGGGCAGAATTCAACATTTAACTTAGATTATTATATAATTTTGTTTGTAAAATATAAAATTTTTATACGAATGAACTAACTGACGTTATGCTGATGAGATTTCGGGAAAGAAGAATTATATTAACCTATAATATACTTAGAATGTTGGACAGATAACTGTTTTCAAAACTCAACTTATTCAATTTGAATGAGAATGGAAAATATCATAACTATTATCAATAAAAACAAGTAAAATAATCTTATAAACTAAGGAAATAGTGCACAGTGAAACAGTGAAAATAAATGTTCATTAAATATATAAAAATCAAACACAGAAAAGTTCTTTATTGTTAAAATGAAATTTGGATACCGTTAATCTTGAAGATATGCTCCACTCCCAGGATTGTATCCACTTCAGGACCATAAAACCATAAAACTCGTTCAAAACTCTGGATCATTTGCTAATTATTGGAACAGCTAGGCAGGTACATAAATTCTGATACTTATAAAACTTTTATCATTACTATTTGCTTTCAAATTCAATCAAATATCTCCTCGTGCAATGTACTACTTCACTTTAGCCTCTTCTTAGATTCTATTTTCTAATTATAAATAAATTTCTCTGCTTACCAGGGTATTCAATCACTTCTCCTTTACTTTAATATCGATTTTTTAATAATTAAACTCTTTTATCTTACTAATTTCAATAAAAAAACTCAAATTTTAACAGGAACCAAATTTAATACATGTCGCTTCTTTAACGAACAAAAAACAAGAGAGTATATATATATATATATATATATATATATATATATATATATATATTTTAGGCTATATAATTTTCAGAATATATATTTTACATAAACCAACATTGCCATCTTTATAACTATAATCAAATTTCGCCCTTTTACGTACATAATAACAGTTCTTAAAAAAATTCGCCGATTTTATAATGTTACACAAATACCACAAAATTTGTTGTAGATACTTTAAAATTATTTACGGTCAACCATAGTGTATGTAATATAATATAATAAAAAATATACACACGGAAGGTAATTATAAAAATATCCTGGAAAAATTTAAAAATTTTGATAATGGGCGTATCCATTAAAAATTTTTAAATTTTAACTTCCTTTTTCATTGAAATTTGCGATTATAATTAAACATCTGTATTTATTTTTTTTTGCTATGCTATAGAGTTAAATTGCTACTGTTGTTGTTATTTATGTGCAGTTAAAATAAAGAATGATAATAAATTGAATCAATATAATTAAAAACAGGTGAACTGGAATCGATTTAATCGATTTTTAAGTTATTTATAACTGTATTTTCTATAATTATATATAATTTTTTTAAAATTTTACCTTCTTACGGATCTGATATAGACCTACAACTTAGATTTAAAAACTAATGAAAGTATAAAAAAATAGAAATGTTTTTGTGTTTAATTAAAATTTTTAAATTATTTAAGAAGCAAGAAAATTCTTGAGATATGAAGATTTTTAATTATTTAGCATTTTAAATTTTTATTTTTCACGCACCAGCAACCCCCTTTGTGGGTGGAATATCCTAAAATCCGTTCTTAGCTGACATCTACCTTCCCTAAGGAATTTTCCTACCAAGTTTCAAGTCGATCGGCCTTATAGTTCCAGAGTAATGAGTGACTATATACATTAATATATATATATATCCCCCGCAACCCCCCTTGTGAGTGGAATTTCCTAAAATCCGTTCTTAGCTGACCTCTACCTTCCCTAAGGAATATTCCTACCAAGTTTCAAGTCGATCGGCCTTGTAGTTCCAGAAATATCGTGATGACTGACTATATACATTTTATATATATCCCCCGCAACCCCCCTTGTGGGTGGAATTTTCTAAAATCCGTTCTTAGCTAACCTCTACCTTCCCTAAGAAATATTCCTACCAAGTTTCAACTCGATCGGCTATATACATAGAAACTCTCTTTTGTATATATAGATGAGATTCTAAATGTCAGATGTCAAATTTTATAGTGAAATAACATTCTAAATGTCATATGTCAATTTTTATAGTAAAATGACATTCTAAATGTCAAATGTCCAATTTTATAACAAAGTGACATTCTAAATGTCATGTGTCAAATTTTATAGTAAAATGACATTCGAAATGTCATATGTCAAATTTTATAGTGAAATAACATTCTAAAAGTCAAATTTTGTAGCAAAGTGACATTCTTAATGTAATATGTCAAATTTTATAGTAAAATGAGATTCTAAAAGTCATATGTCAAATTTTATAGTGAAATAACATTCTAAATGTCATATGTCAATTTTTATAGTAAAATGACATTCTAAATGTCAAATGTCCAATTTTATAGCAAACTGACATTCTAAATGTCATTGTGTCAAATTTTATAGTAAAATGACATTCTAGATGTCATTTGTCAGACATATACTAAAATAGCATTCTTAATGTAACATGTCAAATTTTGTATTAAAGTGACATTCTTAATGTAATATGTCAAATTTTATAGTGAAATAACATTGCCACGTACTTTTGATGTAATAAAAGAATAAAAATAAAACAATAAATTTTGAAAGATTAATAAAGTTCTTCAAGTAGAAGTTCAACTCCAGCTGAGATCGATAAGTGGCAAATTAGTGCCCAGCTCAGCCGTAGAGGGTAAGTACAAAAATAAGAGTGAGTCGCGCCACCGATTTGAACGGTTAAAATCGGAAACCCCTGTTGGTCCAGGCACTGACCTATCTCACTGGAGATAATTAAATAAATTAAGAATCTTAATCAAGATTAATTGAATTGCACGTATAAGAACGTTAAAGTGAGCTAAATAAAACAAAATATCTTCAAAACTAGACCCTCCTTTAATGATTCAAAATTACTGAGGTTAATCTAAATTACAAGCTCTATACACTAGCGCAGAACAATGGTATAAATATGAAAGTAAAAAAAAAAGATTATCTGAGAGGTGTGATCACACGCACGACTTAAAATTAAAATCTACAATTAACGACTTAAATCTACAAGGTACAATGGCTTATAGCTTATCTGGTAATCCCGTAGTCGATTTCCTCCAGTCCTTGGCTTCAAATGCTTTACAACTAACTGGCCTGAACCAAAATTATCTAGGCCCATACCAAAAATTAGGCCCGTACCAAAAATTAAGCCTGTTCCAAAAACTTGAGCCCGTTCCAAAAACTTAGGCCCGTACCAAAGATTTCAGCCCGTACCAAGAATTTCAGCCCGTACCAAGAATTTCAGCCCGTACCAAGAATTTCAGCCCGTACCAAGAACCCTAATGTACTAGGGTTTTCCTCTAAAATCGTGACACTCCAGACTGGTAAAAGAGTGTAGTAACGAATTCGTTGCTAACTGTACTGATACGATCTACCACCGTCACACTAGGGCTGCAACTCGCCGAACTTGTATGGTAGCTAATTAACTGAACAACTCGCTGACTATACTGTGATCTTATCCACAGAAGATTTCATAAAAATCCCTACACGCGGTTATCCATCGAATGACAACAGAATCTAACTCCAACAACGATTCAAATGGATAATAAGGTTTAGTTTCAAAAAATCCAAAATCAATTGATACAGATGCAATGTGATTTAAAACTTAAACCGAAAAATCTTCTGACACTCTCAAACAACTGTTCAGATCGAAAGCAAATAGCAAAATGGCTGAGACAATCGATTACTTACGACGAAATATGTCACAACCGAAGATGGCCTCTACCTGTTTAATTTTTAACTCCTAAACTACTGATCTCGATCGTGTCCGATCTTTAATATGTCGGATGCCAATATAACGAATCACCTGACTGCAGACAGCAACATACTAAGTTTTACGACCAGAGAAGAAGTGACAGCCAGCGGTTTACAAACGTCAGCGATAATAATTTAATAACATCAAATCTTATTACTTGTCATAATAACACAATAATTCTTAATATGTTCCCAATGACAATAAATAGATTATCACTTTTGATAAATCAAGAATCAAATTTGGCTATAACGCTAAATGTCGTTGTCAAGTCCTCCAATTTAGGGAAGTTAGTAAGGTGAGTACTCAATTTATTACCGATTAAAATAATTATCGCTAACGAGAAATTAGCCCGTGACAACATTCTAAATATCATACGTCAACTTTTATAGTAAAATGACATTCTAAATGTTAAATGTCCAATTTTTTCTTGTTTTATCGTTTTTTTTTGTGGTATTTTTTGAGATTATTGGAACGAAGTTCCCTTTCGGGCGTTACGAACAGTTACGACTTTAATTTAAATTAAAAGAAAATACTGTAGAAAAAAATAAGTATCTATAATAGTTTTATATTTTATTTCATCCTGTTCATAAACATTTCAAAAATAGTTCTTAACTTGACTAGTTAGGTACCTACTTCAAATTACCTTAACTGTCAATTACTGTCAAATATTTTAATTTTAAAATTTTGTATTAAATTGTTAATTCCTGTTTTAAATTAAATTGAAATAAAAAGTAATTCTAGGTAGATGTATATCCTCTAATATTGTATAAATGGACACTTTTGTTAAAAGAAACGAACTGTTGAAAATAATGGATTTTCTATTTTTTTTCTATTTTGCTTTGAACAGTGTAGTAGTGTCGCGACTTTGTTAAGTTTATACAAGTTTTTTGTAGATAATAAATATTAAAATAATAGAAAATAAAAACGATAATGCATCCTGACAGTGTTTCTGCACAAGTTCCGGATATTGCTGATAGAGTTAGGTAAGTAGAGATTTTATACAGACGATAATATATGCTTATGTATGTACAAACTCTCTGTTGTGTTTACAAATTACAATTCCTTCACTAATTAATCGAAAGGAACTTCGTTCCATCCGGGTGTCCCTTGACACCTCTCACTTTGTTTTTTCATTTTTTCTTTCCCTTTAAACTTTTTTTTTGTAATATATTGGATACTTAATTAAAAAAGCAAACTAGGTAATAACAATGTAAAAAATCGTATGTCTAGTAGATAATTAGAGAAATAAATTTCTAATTTTACAAGTTATTTAATGATTTTAAATACATAATTTACGATTACAATTTAATTGATTGGAATAGATTTTTTTTTGTATTAATAAAATTTGAATTTAAATTTCATGATAAAATTAACTAAGTTTAAACCGGTTAATTCATATGTACGGAGACAGAAAATTATTTTAAAAAAATTCCTTTTCAGACAGAAAGGCATTCGTAAAATAAATAATTAAAAAATATAATAACTTGTTGAACTGGTTTATGAAAAAAATAAATCTTAATTAATAAAACTGATTCATTTGATACTTCTTTTGATTCTAGAATAAAATTATTTATTTATTGAACACGTTTTTAACTTTCAAATACAATCTAGAATTAAGAATGTTGTCATATGTCAAATTTTATAGCTAAATGACATTCTAAATATCATTTGTCAAATTTTGTAGTAAAATGACATTCTAAATGTCATTTGTCAAATTTTATAGCTAAATGACATTCTAAATGTCATTTGTCAGATTTTATAGCCTCCGCTAGGATTTTCCGATCACAAACTTATTTCAACACTAAGCGAGCTACCAATTTGTTCTAAACAGCCTCCTAAACCTCACAAGATTTGGCATTACAGATCAGCCAGGTGGGAAGACCTGAAGAACCATTTTTACACTTTTCCTTGGCTGAGCGTGTGCTTTTCTTCTGATGATCCATCCGTTTGTGCTCAAGAGGTCTCCGATGTCATTCTAACTGGCATGGAAGCCTTTATTCCTTATTCCAATAAGCGCCCTTCTAACGGCAAGCCCTGGTTTAGCAAAAACTGCGAGCGCGCAGTCAGATCTAAAAATCTAGCTTACCGACAGTGGCGTAAAAATCCAACGGCTGAGAATCGCACCACCCTTGTTACCGCTCGAAACCAGTGTAAGCAAACGATAGATCAAAGCAAAGAGACGCATAACACGAGGATCAAAAACAAACTTCTTGCCAGTCCTAACGGATCTAGGTCTTTTTGGTCAGTCGCTAAGGCCGTCAGTCAAAATTTTACCAAATCAAATATTCCACCTCTAACACGTTCCGACGGCACAATAGCAACCACAGCCGGAGATAAAGCGAACTTAATGGCAGAACTATTTTCTTCTCATTCCAACGTAGACTTTCAGGGAAAAACACCACCGAACATTCCAGCAGTTCAATCGGAAATGACTGATATCGTATTCCGTCAGCGTCAAGTCAAACGAATTCTTAAAGGGCTCGATGTCAGGAAGGCTTCTGGTCCAGATGAAATTCCTATTATAGTGCTCAAGGAATGCGCTGATGAGCTAACACCAATATTTTGTAGACTTTTTAACCTATCCTACAAAAAAGGAATATTTCCATCTTGCTGGAAGAAGGCAAGAGTTCAGCCTATACCAAAGAAAGGCAAGAAAACCATGCCAAACAACTATCGACCTGTCGCATTGCTTTCAGTTATATCAAAAGTGATGGAGAAAGCTATTATCCAACAACTTCTAAAGTACCTAGAGGGCCTTAATATTATCAGCGACCATCAGTACGGCTTTCGTAAGTCCAGATCAACAGGAGACCTCCTAGCATATGTCACCCATCTTTGGAGCAACGCAGTCGAACATCATGGGGAGTCCCGGGCTATTGCACTAGACATTTCTAAAGCCTTTGATCGTGTCTGGCACGAGGGGCTCCTAAGTAAACTGCGATCCTACGGTATGCCCGGTCGATTCTGTTCATGGCTTTCTAGCTTTCTTCAGGACCGTTCTCTGCAAGTGGCGATTGACGGGTTTCTCTCGGACACCTTTACCATCAATGCTGGTGTTCCTCAAGGGTCCATATTATCCCCAAGCCTCTTCTTACTATACATTAACGACCTTCTAGCGAAGACAGAAAATCCAATTTATAGCTTTGCTGACGACAGCACACTTATCTCATCGTTTGAATTCTCGAACATCGGCTGCTGACGCACATCTTCGCAGACAGCATAAAGTATCACGACTCAATAAAGACCTGAAAGAAATTTTGTCTTGCGGTGACAGTAAACAAGTCGAATTTAACGCTAAAAAAACCCAGGCAGCAGTTTTCTCTAAGAAGGTTAACATTGCAGAACCAGATATAGTCATGGCAGGACAAGCAATTCCACTGGCTTCGTCTATTAACTTACTGGGTGTCAATCTGGGAGGAGATATGTCTTGGCATAATCACGTGGTAACAATCGCCAGGACAGCTTCTCAGAAACTCGGTGTACTTTTCCGTACCAAAAAGCTGTATACACCACAACACCTTTTGACACTCTACAAAGCCCAGATTCGACCATCACTGGAATACTGCTCTCATGTCTGGAGTTCTGCACCGAAGCATACCCTTCGGTTGTTGGATTCCATCCAAAGGAGAGCCATTCGTCTGATCGGAGACCACGAGCTAACCAAGAACCTCGACAGCTTAAAACATCGAAGACAGGTTGGTGATTTGACCCTCTTTTACAAATATTTCCATGGCAAGTGTTCTACTGACATTGCCCGCTTGATTCCACCTAGAGCAATTCATAGCAGAAATACACGACAAACCACTTCCGCCCATCCCTATGTGGTTCAACTTAATACTCCTCGAACATCATTGTTTAAGATCTCTTTCTTCTGGAGGACATCCTCTTTGTGGAACGGCCTTTCTGAGGCCGTATTTCCCACCGAATATAACCTTCAACGATTCAAGAACAACGTGAATCGCTTTCTTCGCACACGCACCGCTCTCAGAGCGCCTTAAAGGATTTTTCCTGCAGTGCTTGTACTTGACCATAAAAAAAATGACATTCTAAAAGTCATTTGTCAAATTTTATAGCTAAATGACATTCTAAATGTCACTTGTCAAATTTTGTAGTAAAATGACATTCTAAATGTCATTTGTCAAATTTTGTAGTAAAATGACATTCTAAATGTCATTTGTCAAATTTTGTCGTAAAATGACATTCTAAATGTGATTTGTCAAATTTTGTAGTAAAATGACATTCTAAATGTCATTTGTCAAATTTTATAGCTAAATGACATTCTAAATGTCATTTGTCAAATTTTGTAGTAAAATGACATTCTAAATGTCATTTGTCAAATTTTGTCGTAAAATGACATTCTAAATGTGATTTGTCAAATTTTGTAGTAAAATGACATTCTAAATGTCATTTGTCACGTTTTGTAGTAAAATGACATTCTAAATGTCATTTGTCAAATAACATTCTACATGTCATTTGTCAAATTTTATAGCTAAATGACATTCTAAATGTCAATTGTCAAATTTTATAGTAAAATGACATTCTAAATGTCATTTGTCAAATTTTGTAGTAAAATGACATTCTAAATGTCATTTGTCAAATATTGTAGTAAAATGACATTCTAAATGTCATTTGTAGCAAAGTGAGCATTTAACTATTATTTTTTAGTATAAAAAACTAGTTTTCGTATTGCAAGTCCAAACCTGCTTTAAAATAAATCTTATCCCATTCATTCAGTCATTCTCACGGATTGATTTTCCATTCTTTACTTACTTAAATATAAATTTCTATATTTCACTTATCGGGTTTCTTATAAAAAGGTTGAAGTGTGTTTTTCTAATTTAAATTTATGAGCAGAAATGATTGTATTATTTCCTCTTTTATAAATAAATTGGGTAAAATATTGAATCGAAATAATTGAATTTAAACACTTAGTTGCTATTGGTTAAAATTTGTATTTATTTAAAATGATTTTCTCGCTTTAAGGCATACTTGATTTTTTTTGGGGTAATTTAGTGTTTTTTTTTTTTTGAGGTACTACATGTGTGGCCTGTTAATTATAAGGTAGATGTGTACCTAATTTAAAATATATACAACAGATGGCGTTTATTACATAATTTGTTATATTACTTATTTTCGTAAGAACCCTTATATACGATTTTTTGATAAAGTGGTTTTATGTTGAAAAAAAATTGCAAAGGGGCTAAAAAAATGTATGTACACTGAGAAAAATGCAATCGTGCTACGAAGAATCAATAAAACTTAAGATTTTAGCCAATATCTAGCTATCTATTAAGACGATCAAAAATATAATATAACCAGTTTGTAGCTAATAATGTTCTTTATAAAAAAGCTTTTACAAAGTTTTTTGGTAAAATGTACCTACACTGAGAAAAATGTAAAAGTGCTAAGAAAAGTTAATAAAAATCAAGATTTTAGCTAATATCTCTCTATCTATTAACACTATCAAAAATATAATATAACCAGTTTGTAGCTAATAATGTCTTTTATAGAAAAGCTCCCACACATTTTATTGATAAAAGTTACCTACACTGAGAAAAATGTAAAAGTGCTAAGAAAAGTCAATAAAAATCAAGATTTTAGCCAATATCTTGTTAGCTATTAACACGATCAAAAATATAATATAACCAGTTTGTAGCTAATAATGTCTTTTACAAAAAAGCTTGTATACGATTTTTGATAAAATGTACCTACACTAAGAAAAATGTAAAAGTGCTAAAAAAAGTCAATAAAAATCAAGATTTTAGCTAATATCTTTTTATCTATTAATACGATTAAAAAAATAATATAACCAGTTTGTAGCTAATAATGTCCTTTATAAAAATGCTTTTATACAATTTTTTGAATAAATGTACCTACACTAAGAAAAATGTAAAAGTGCTAAAAAAAAGTCAATAAAAATCAAGATTTTAGCTAATATCTTGTTATCTATTAATACGATTAAAAACATAGTATAACTAGTTTGTAGCTACTAATGTCCTTTATAAAAAAGCTTGTATACAATTTTTTGAATAAATGTACCTACACTAAGAAAAATGTAAAAGTGCTAAAAAAAGTCAATAAAAATCAAGATTTTAGCTAATATCTTGTTATCTATTAATACGATTAAAAAAATAATATAACCAGTTTGTAGCTAATAATGTCCTTTATAAAAAAGCTTTTATACAATTTTTTGATAAAATGTACCTACACTGAGAAAAATGTAAAAGTGCTAAGAAAAGTCAATAAAAATCAAGATTTTAGCTAATATCTCGCTATCCATTAACACTATCAGAAATATAATATAACCAGTTTGTAGCTAATAATGTTCTTTATAAAAAAGCTTGTATACAATTTTTTGATTAAATGTACCTACACTGAGAAAAATGTAAAAGTGCTAAGAAAAGTCAATAAAAATCAAGATTTTAGCTAATATCTTGTTAGCTATTAACACGATCAAAAAAATAATATAACCAGTTTGTATCTAATAATGTCCTTTATAAAAAAGTTTTTTAAAATTTTTTGATTAAATTTACCTACACTGAGAAAAGTGTAAAAGTGCTAAGAAAAGTCAATAAAAATTAAGATTTTAGTTAATATCTTGGTATCTATTAACACGATCAAAAATATTATATAACCAGTTTGTAGCTAATAATGTCATTCATAAAAAAGCTTCCATACAATTTTTTGATAGAATGTACCTACACTGAGAAAAATGTAAAAGTGCTAAGAAAAGTCAATTAAAATCAAGATTTTAGCTAATATCTCGCTATCTATTATCACTATCAAAAATTTAATATAACCAGTTTGTAGCTAGTAATGTCCTTTATAAAAAAACTTTTACACAATTTTTTGATTAAATGTACCTACACTGAGAAAAATGTAAAAGTGCTAAGAAAAGTCCATAAAAATCAAGATTTTAGTTAATATCTCGCTATTTATTTACACGATCAAAAATATAATATAACCAGTTTGTAGCTAATAATGTCCTTTATAAAAAAGGTTTAATACATTTTTTTGATAAAATGTACGTACACTGAGAAAAATGTAAAAGTGCTAAGAAAAGTCAATAAAAATCAAAATTTTAGCTAATATCTCGCTATCCATTAACACTATCAAAAATATAATATAACCAGTTTGTAGCTAATAATGTCCTTTATAAAAGCTTCTATACAATTTTTTGATTAAATGTACCTACACTGAGAAAAATGTAAAAGTGCTAAGAAAAGTCAATAAAAATCAAGATTTTAGCTAAAACCTCGCTATCTATTAACACTATCAAAAATATAATATAACCAGTTTGTAGCTAATAATGTTCTTTATAAAAAAGCTTTTACACAGTTTTTTGATAAAATGTACCTACACTGAGAAAAATGTAAAAGTGCTAAGAAAAGTCAATAAAAATCAAGATTTTAGCTAATATCTTGCTATCTATTAACACGATCAAAAATATAATATAACCAGTTTGTAGCTAATAATGTCCTTCATAAAAAGGCTTTCATACAATTTTTTGATAAAATTTACCTACACTGAGAAAAATGTAAAAGTGCTAAGAAAAGTCAATAAAAATCAAGATTTTAGCTAATATCTTGTTATCTATTAATACGATTAAATATATAATATTACCAGTTTGTAGCTAATAATGTCCTTTATAAAAAGGCTTTTATACAATTTCTTGATAAAATGTACCTACACTGAGAAAAATGTAAAAGTGCTAAGAAAAGTCAATAAAAATCAAGATTTTAGCTAATATCTCGCTATCTATTAACACGATTAAAAATATAATATAACCAGTTTGTAGCTAATAATGTCCTTCATAAAAAGGCTTTCATACAATTTTTTGATAAAATTTACCTACACTGAGAAAAATGTAAAAGTGCTAAGAAAAGTCAATAAAAATCAAGATTTTAGCTAATATCTTGCTATCTATTAACACGATCAAAAATATAATATAACCAGTTTGTAGCTAATAATGTCCTTCATAAAAAGGCTTTCATACAATTTTTTGATAAAATTTACCTACACTGAGAAAAATGTAAAAGTGCTAAGAAAAGTCAATAAAAATCAAGATTTTAGCTAATATCTTGTTATCTATTAATACGATTAAATATATAATATTACCAGTTTGTAGCTAATAATGTCCTTTATAAAAAGGCTTTTATACAATTTTTTGATAAAATGTACCTACACTGAGAAAAATGTAAAAGTGCTAAGAAAAGTCAATAAAAATCAAGATTTTAGCTAATATCTCGCTATCTATTAACACGATTAAAAATATAATATAACTGGTTTGTAGCTAATAATGTCCTTTACAAAAAAGCTTTTATACAAGTTTTTGATAAAATGTACCTACACTAAAAAAAATGTAAAAGTGCTAAGAAAACTCAATAAAAATCAAGATTTTAGCTAATATCGTGTTATCTATTAATACAATTAAAAATATAATATAACCAGTTTGTAGCTAATAATGTCCTTTATAAAAATGCTTCCATACAATTTTTTTGATAAAATGTACCTTCACTGAGAAAAATGTAAAAGTGCTAAGAAATGTCAATAAAAATCAAGATTTAAGCTAATACCTCGCTATCTATTAACACTATCAAAAATATACTATAACTAGTTTGTAGCTAATAATGTCCTTTATAAAAGCTTTAATACAATTTTTTGATTAAATGTACCTACACTAAGAAAAATGTAAAAGTGCTAAGAAAAGTCAATAAAAATCAAGATTTTAGCTAATATCTCGCTATCTATTATCACTATCAAAAACATAATACAACCAGTTTGTAGCTAATAATGACCTTTATAAAAATGCTTAAATACAATTTTTTGATAAAATGTAACTACACTGAGAAAAATGTAAAAGTGCTAAGAAAAGTCAATAAAAATCAAGATTTTAGCTAATATCTTGTTATCTATTAATACGATTAAAAACATAATATAACCAGTTTGTAGCTTATAATGTCCTTTATAAAAATGCTTTCATACAATTTTTTGATAAAATGTACCTATACTGATAAAAATGTAAAAGTGCTAAGCAAAGTCAATAAAAATCATGATTTTAGCTAATATCTCGCTATCTATTAACACGATCAAAAATATAATATAACCAGTTTGTAGCTAATAATGTCCTTTACGAAAAAGCTTTTATACGATTTTTTGATAAAATGTACCTACACTGAGAAAAATGTAAAAGTGCTAAGAAAAGTCAATAAAAATCAAGATTTTAGCTAATATTTTGTTAGCTATTAATACGATTAAAAATATAATATAACCAGTTTGTAGCTAATAATGTCATGTATAAAAATGCTTTTATACAATTTTTTGATAAAATGTACCTACACTGAGAAAAATTTAAAAATGCTAAGAAAAGTCAATAAAAATCAAGATTTTAGCTAATATCTCGCTATCTATTAACACGATCAAAAATATAATATAACCAGTTTGTAGCTAATAATGTCCTTTACGAAAAAGCTTTTATACGATTTTTTGATAAAATGTACCTACACTGAGAAAAATGTAAAAGTGCTAAGAAAAGTCAATAAAAATCAAGATTTTAGTTAATATCTCGCTATCTATTAACACTATCAAAAATATTATATAACGAGTTTGTAGCTAATAATGTCATTCATAAAAAAGCTTCTATACAATTTTTTGATAAAATGTACCTACACTGAGAAAAATGTAAAAGTGCTAAGAAAAGTCAATAAAAATCAAGATTTTAGTTAATATCTCGCTATCTATTAACACTATCAAAAATATTATATAACGAGTTTGTAGCTAATAATGTCATTCATAAAAAAGCTTCTATACAATTTTTTGATAAAATGTACCTACACTGAGAAAAATGTAAAAGTGCTAAGAAAAGTCAATAAAAATCAAGATTTTAGCTAATATCTTGTTATCTATTAATACGATCAAAAATATTATATAACGAGTTTGTAGTTAATAATGTTCTTTATAAAAAAGCTCTTACACAGTTTTTTGATAAAAGTTACCTACACTAAGAAAAACGTAAAAGTGCTAAGAAAAGTCAATAAAAATCAAGATTTTAGCTAATATCTCGCTATCTATTAACACGATCAAAAATATAGTATAACCAGTTTGTAGCTTATAATGTCCTTTATAAAAAAGCTGTTATACAATTTTATGATAAAATGTACCTACACTGAGAAAAATGTAAAAGTGCTAAGAAAAGTCAATAAAAATCAACATTTTAGTTAATATCTCGCTATCTATTTACACGATCAAAAATATAATATAACCAGTTTGTAGCTAATAATGTCCTTTATAAAAAAATTTTAATACATTTTTTTGATAAAATGTACCTACACTGAGAAAAATGTAAAAGTGCTAAGAAAAGTCAATAAAAATCAAGATTTTAGCTAATATCTTGTTATCTATTAATACTATCAAAAATATAATATAACCAGTTTGTAGCTAATGATATCCTTTATAAAAAAGCTTCCATATAATTTTTTGATAAAATGTACCTACACTGAGAAAAATGTAAAAGTGCTAAGAAAAGTCAATAAAAATCAAGATTTTTGCCAATATCAAGATGAACAAAAATGTATTCTATTTATGGCTATTAACGTTAATTAAAATTAAAACTTATAATTTTTTTTTTCATAAATCCAACATACACTGAAAAAAATATACTAGTGCTAAGAAAAATTAGTAAAACCAATAAAAAATCGATGTTTTTATTAACTCTGTTTATAAAACCAAATCAACAACAATCATTTATCGCTTATCACATAAATTTTGTATATTATTAATATATAAATAGTAATTGATTCTTTTTTCAAAAAAAAAAAAATATATAAATCAATGGTTTACCGACATAAAGTCGTAAATATGACCACACAGAAGTGGATTTAAAACAATGAAACTTTGTTTAGTGTTATTTTCTTGGTTACTAATTGCTTTTGCTGTCAAACAAAGAAATTCTTAATTAGAGATAATTTATCGTTTAATGATATCAAGTCTGTGATTTTATTAAAATTTAATTTTTTTTAGATATTTTTCGAATCTTTGTTGATTTTTAGATATTTTTTACGTGTATAATAGTTATTTTGATATAAAACACAATTAAGCACCTGAGTCTCTTTAAGGGTCACTATTTTAGATAAATTCTCTTTTTCTACTTTCAACGTGTCCAGTCGTTATTTTTCTTAATTTTTTTTACTTTTTCCTTTTTTTCGATCTTTTGAAATATCCTTAAACTTTTTTTTATTCATTTAATCGTGGAATTTTAGTTTTATTAATTAGAAAAAACAAAACAAAAACCGGTAAGTAGGTATTTGTAGCACTTGTGAGCGATTCATTAACACAGACTTTCGGTAATTAATCTTGAAGATATTCGTGTAAGAAGCCGCTAAACTGGTTATGATTAAAATCCTTTCACGCCTACACTACTAGTCGAAGAAACTCCCGAACAATATATCATAAAATAAGAAATAAAATCACAGCTTTAGATAGGAATTTCTCTTAAATTTGAATGTATTTGTGTCGGTCTTTATCTTTTACATTCAAACCGAAAATATATTAAAAAAAATGGTTTAAAGATCATAAAATTGACAAAAAAAAGAGAAAAAGTTAAAAAATTACTTAATTCTACGATTTATTTTCATTTTTTGAAGCCGCACCTGTCTCGAGTTATTTGCAAATAGGTGTACCTAAATGAACCCGAATACAATACAATGTTGCCAGATTTATATTTTTTAATTAAATTTTACTTTTCTGATGAATTTATTTTATAGATAGTTACATTTTCTACTTTTTTTAAGTAAATTACATTTGACAATTAGAATGTCATTTTAGTTTGACATATGACAATTAGAATGTCATTTTAGTTTGACATATGAGCACTAGAATGTCATTTTAGTTTGACATATGACAATTAGAATGTCATTTTAGTTTGACATAACAATAAAATGATAACTAGAATGTCATTGTAGTTTGACATATGACAATTCGAATGTCATTTTAGTTTGACATATGACAATTAGAATGTCATTTTAGTTTGACATATGAGCACTAGAATGTCATTTTAGTTTGACATATGAGCACTAGACTGTCATTTTAGATTGATATATGACAATTAGAATGTCATTTTAGTTTGACATATGAGCACTAGAATGTCATTGTAGTTTGACATATGACAATTAGAATGTCATTGTAGTTTTACATATGACAATACGAATGTCATTTTAGTTTGACATCTGAGCACTAGAATGTCATTTTAGTTTGACATTATGACAACTAGAATGTTATTTTAGTTTGACATATGACAATTAGAATGTCATTTTAGTTTGACATATGACAATTAGAATGTCATTTTAGTTTGACATATGAGAACTAGAATGTCATTGTAGTTTGTCATATGACAATTAGAATATCATTTTAGTTTGACATATGAGCACTAGACTGTCATTTTAGATTGACATATGACAATTAGAATGTCATTTTAGTTTGACAAATGACAATTAGAATGTCATTTTAGTTTGACATATGACAATAAGAATGTCATTTTAGTTTCACATATGACAATTAGAATGACATTTGAGTTTGACATATGACAATTAGAATGTCATTTAAGAATTTTATATGTAATGTTTCTTCTACTTAGTAACTGTTTGGATGCTTGACGTTGATCATATGATAGGTGTGGAATTTAATTTGAAACTTTGTATAAGGATGTAAGTAGTAAAAGATAAAATTTAAAATTCCGTTCCTTAACTCGACCGCCACTGAGTTTCATATAGTCGATTTCGTAGATAGAAGCTTAGATTCGAATTCTGAAACGTCCGCTCGTAAAAAATCCATAAAAACCGATCTAGTAGAACGCATCCTAATGACTAAGTTATATTACCGGCGGGGCATTGTGCAAGGGAGCCTGCAATATTTTCATGGGTTATAATTCATTTAGGCAAAAAATGCCCATTAAAAAGTATAGTGTTCGAGTCGACGTTCCTTGTAATAAAATATGCACTATAACTGCTTTAAATGGTTTAAAAGTAAGTATAAGTACTAAAGCGCAAGAGTAGCAATCAAAGAAACTTTTCAGGATGTTCGCATACTTTCCAAAGAGCTTTCTGATAAGCTCTTTTACTCTTTCTCTTAACACCGATCGTAAATTTTAACTTCAATTCATTTATATCCAATTATATTTCGGTGCTAAGTCCAAACATTTAAAGTTTCATTTTTATTCTTCGAATATTTAATAAGAAATTTATATCAATACAAAAACCAACTAAAACTAAAAATGATTTAAATCGGTTCACAATTTTAAATTACCCTTAAGAAAACCACAGTTTGATATCTTTTTTAGTTTCCAAGAAAACTACCAAAAACTTTATAATCCGGCTCGAAGAACCCAAAATCACATTTCTAATTTCCATGGTTTTTAATCGATTTTCAACATTTCGATCATTTCTTAAATGTAGAAAATCTGAATTTTAGCACCGCTGCTTAGCCCAAAACAAAGGTAATCACCAAATTGGCCCTTCTTTTAAACCCGAATGTTTTGTTAAATAAATTAAACTTAATCTATCTTATAAACTAGTGTTTTACCAAAAACTGTATTATAAAATAAAAATACTATGAAATTTAGCACCACTACTTAGCCCAAAATCAAGTTCATCATCAGATTTAGCTCCTTAACTTAGCCCAAAGAATTTATTTAAATAATTTCTAACTTTGGCGATTAGACCAAACCCAGATATTTGTTTATTCATAAAATAAAATAAAACTATGAAATTTAGCACCACTACTTAGCCCAAAACCAAGTTAATGACTAAAATTGGCTTTGGTACTAAAACCGGATCTTTCGTTGAATAAATTGAACTAAATCTATCCCAAAAACTAGTGTTTAATCCGAAACTGTGTTATAAAATAGCAAACCATGAAATTTAGCACCACAACTTAGCCCAAAACACAGTTAATCACCAAAAATGGCCCTTGTGCTATATCCGGATGTTTTGTTAAGTCAGTTGAACTAAATCTATCTTAAAAACTAGTATTTAACTCGAAACTAAAATAAAAATCTATGAAATTTAGCACCACTACTTAGCCCAAAACTGAGTTAATGTTTAAAATTGGCCCTTGTACTAAACTCGAATGTTTTGTTACATAAATTGAACTAAATCTACCTTATAAACCAGTCTTTAGCCCGAAATTGTATTATAAAATAGCAAACTATGAAATTTAGCACCACTACTTAGCCCAAAACACAGTTAACCACTAAAAATGGCCCTTGTGCTATATCCGGATGTTTTGTTAAGTCAATTGAACTAAATCTATCTTAAAAACTAATATTTAACTCGAAACTATATTACAAAATAAAAATCTATGAAATTTAGCACCACTACTTAGCCTAAAACTGAGTTAATGATCAAAATTGGCCCTTGTACTAAACTCGAATGTTTTGTTACATAAATTAAACTAAATCTACCTTATAAACCAGTCTTTAGCCCAAAATTGTATTATAAAATAGCAAACTATGAAATTTAGCACCACTACTTAGCCCAAAACACAGTTAACCACTAAAAATGGCCCTTGTGCTATATCCGGATGTCTTGTTAAGTCAATTAAACTAAATCTATCTTAAAAACTGGTATTTAACTCGAAACTATATTATAAAATAAAAATCTATGAAATTTAGCACCACTACTTAGCCCAAAACTGAGTTAATGTTTAAAATTGGCCCTTGTACTAAACTCAAATGTTTTGTTACATAAATTGAACTAAATCTACCTTATAAACCAGTCTTTAGCCCAAAATTGTATTATAAAATAGCAAACTATGAAATTTAGCACCACTACTTAGCCCAAAACACAGTTAACCACTAAAAATGGCCCTTGTGCTATATCCGGATGTTTTGTTAAGTCAATTGAACTAAATCTATCTTAAAAACTAATATTTAACTCGAAACTATATTACAAAATAAAAATCTATGAAATTTAGCACCACTACTTAGCCCAAAACTGAGTTAATGATCAAAATTGACCCTTGTACTAAACTCGAATATTTTGTTACATAAATTGAACTAAATCTACCTTATAAACTAGTCCTTAGCCCGAAATTGTATTATAAAATAGCAAACTATGAAATTTAGCACCACTACTTAGCCCAACTTCAATTCATTTATATCCAATTATATTTCGGTGCAAACATTTAAAGTTTCATCTTTATTCTTGGAATATTTAATAACAAATTTATATAAATACTTAACACAAATAATTTAATTCTAAAAATATCAACAAATAAGAGTTTCAAAAAAACAATTTTGCCGTGTTTCACTTCTTTTTTCAAACAGATTTTTAAAACTGAAAATTATTTAAATCGGTTTAGAATTTTAAATTATCCTCAAAAAAACCGCAGTTTGATATCTTTTTTAATTTCCGAGAAAACCTTTAAAACTTTTTAATCCGGCTCGAAGAACCCAAAATCACATTTTTAATTTACATGGTTTTTAATCGATTTTCAACATTTCGATCATTTTTTAAATGTACAAAATCTGAATTTTAGCACCGCTACTTAGCCCAAAAACAAATTTAGCACCGAAGACTTAATCAAACATAAATTTTATATTCTAAATAGCTAATTTAACGAATAAATTAGAAAATGATTTTAACAGTTGGTGCTTACATATTTTTTTAAATATATATAAATAATATTGTTTGACCGTTAAGGGGAAAGTATGATTTAGTGCCCTTCACTTTTCTTAGTACTAAATATTAATCATAGAAGACAGAAGAAGATGGTACAAATTTTATGGTCATATTTATTAGTCATCAATCAAGCTGTTTAAATGCAATTTTTACATTTATGTTTAGGCAGTTATTACTGTTTGCAAAGAGGATATTTAATGACTAATAATTTTATTTAAAAATAATAATAATAATAATAAGTGTACATATATAAACATATCTAGTAATTGTTTAAAACAAGACAGCATTTCTGTGTGATTTATAACTATAAAAATTATATTTTATGTACATTCCGTGAATTTAAATTAAAAAATAAAAATGTATTCTCCAATTTCATATAAAAATTTGTTGTGGTGCTAAATTGGTGTTAGTGCTAACTTTTGGACCAAAATTTCCAAAAACTTTCTAGATAGTTTAATATTAAACCAATTTATAGTAGAAAACAAGTTTGGATAAAAATATGAACAAAAAATTGTAATGGTGCTAAGTTGTGGTGCTAATTTTCTTATTTGGACTAACTTTTTTTGAAAAGATTTGATGAATTTTATTCCAACACAGTTAGCCACATTTAAATACTAAAATTTTAAACACTTATTTGTATATTTAATACTTTTGGGCTAAGTTGTGGTGCTAAATTTAGAAAATTGTGTAACTGCTAACTTTTGTTTCCAAATTAAAAAAAAAAGTTGTATATATGTTAATATTAGCTGAATTTACAATAGAAACTAAGTTTGGATAACAATATGAACAAAAAATTGTATTGGTGCTAAGTTGTGGTGCTTATTTTCTTATTTGGACTAACTTTTTTTTAAATAGGTTTGATGAATTTTATTATAAAACAGTTTGCCGGACTTAAATACTAAAATTTTAAACACTTATTTGTATATTTAATGGTATAGTGCTAAGTTGTGGTGCTAAAGTTAGAAAATTGTGTTAGTACTAACTTTTGTTCCAAAATTTATAAAAAAGCTCTAGATATTGTAGTATTGAATGTATTTGCAGTAGGAAATTAATTTGAATTAAAATATGAACAATAAATTGTGTTGGTGCTAAGTTATGGTGCTACGACTTACTTTTATAAATAGAATCTACGATTTCCATTATAACGCACTTTTCCTTTATTAAAAGCTTAATTTTGAAACACTTAATTTTATGTTTAATGCTTAAGGGCTAAGTTGTGGTGCTAAATTTAAAAAAATGTGTTAGTGCTAACTTTTGTTCCAAAATATTATAAAAACGTTCTAAATATTTTAATTCTAAATGAATTTACAGTAAAAAACTAGTTTTTATTAAAATATAAACAAGAGATTGTATTTGTGCTAAGTTATGGTGCTAAATCTCTTATTTGGACTAGTTTTTTATAAGAGAATTGATGAATTTTATTAAATCACATTTTTATACTATAAAAAACTTAAATTGTAAATACTTATTTTCATATTTAACGATATAGGGCTAAGTTGTGGTGCTAAATTTAGAAAATTGTGTTAGTTCTAACTTTTGTTTCAAAATCAAAAAGAATCTTTTAGATCTGTTAATGTTAAATGAATTTACAGTATGAAACTAGTTTAAGTTAAAATATGAACATTGGTGCTAAGTTATGGTGCTAAGTTTCTTATTTGGGCTAACTTTCTTACATAGATGTAATGAATTTTTGTATAACACAGCTTTCCATAATTAAAAATCTAAATTGTAAACACTTTTTTTTATATTTTATGGTCTAGGGCTAAGTTGTGGTGCTAAATTTAGAAAATTGTATTAGTGCTAACTTTTATTTCAAAATTACAAAAAAACGTTTTAGATGTTTTAATATTAACTGAATTTACCTAGTTTGAACAATATGAACAAAAACTTGTATTGGTGCTAAGTTATGGTGCTAAATTTCTTATTTAGATCAATTTTCTTAAATAGATATAATGAATTTTACCATAACAAAGTTTTCCAGAATTGAAAACATAAACTGTAAACATTTTTTTTTTATATTTTATGGTCTAGGGCTAAGTTGTGGTGCTAAATTTAGAAAATTGTTTTAGTGCTAACTTTTGTTCCAAAATAATAAAAAAAAACGTTTTAGATGTTATAATATAAACCGAATTTACAGTAGGAACCAAGTTTGGGTTAAAATTTAAACAAACACTTGTATCGGTGCTAAGTTGTGGTGCTAAATTTCTTATTTAGACCAACTTTCTTACATAGATATGATGAATTTTACCATAATAAAGTTTTCCAAAACTAAAAACATAAACTGTAAACATTTTTTTATATTTTATGGTCTAGGGCACTAGGGCTAAGTTGTGGTGCTAAATTTAGAAAATTGTGTTAGTGCTAACTTTTGCTCCAAAATTTAAAAAAACCGTTTTAAATTAAGTGAATTAAGTGTGTGAAACTAATTTGGGTTAAAATATGACCAAGAACTTGTATTGGTGCTAAATTATGGTGCTAACTTTATCTACAAAAACTTTTTTTAGTTATAACCTCAGTTTATTTTCATTATTTTTAATTTATTCTCTCACTATTCATGATTTGCTACAAAAACATAACATTTTAAATTCTAATCTACAGTGTTAAGTACATATCGTGTTAATAAAAACACAAATTGGTATAAATACAATAAAATGTTATAGGCTACCAACTTCCATTTCTTCAGCGGATTTACTAGAAGTAACACTTTTTAACGACATCGTTAATTTAACAATTGTTTTGAGCTTTATTTCATTTTGAATAGTTTTCGGTGTTAACACCTGTCGTAAACTTTAGATAAAATTAAATAGGTTTAATAAAAAAAAAAATAAAAAAAAAAACTAAACGATGGGGTGTGATAAGTTGAGGAAATACATTTTAATATAAAGAAAAGAGTTTTACTAGTTTCTAATATTTTACATGACCGTGACATTTTCAAGACATAAAATCAAATAATAAAAATATTATCGCGTCCTAATGTCAAGCTATGCAAATAATCAAAAGTTACACACTAGTATAATGTAATTTTGCAAATTTTGTTTAAGTATATACAAGTTATAGTCTGTTAGCTGTCATGTTTGACATTTGACATTCTTGACAAGTGACCATTGACTTTTGTGACAACTGAAAATTGACAAATGACAATTGACAACTGACAATTGACAACTGACAACTGACAACAAACATTTTAAATACATGTCAGTTATTATTTTTGACAGTTGACATTTAAAATATCTCACAGTGTCATTGTTGATAGCTGATATATGAAATATGTCTGTTGTCATTTTTGACAACTGATAATTGACATTTTTGACAATTGACATTTAAATAACTCTATGTTTGATAGCTAACATCTAGAGTTCTTGGGACTAGACATTTGAAATATGTGTTGGTAGTCATTTTTGACAGCTGACAGAAATGTATGTCAATTGTCATTTTTGACAATATTTTACTTTTGTTAGGCATTTTCAAGTACAAATAAGCTTCGAAATGTCAAATTTTCTAATAAATTCATTACTATTTTCTAAATTTTTGTTGTATTTAAATGAATTCCTAATAAAATTTTCGTTAGATGAAACTTCTCAGACAGGACGTATCGACTCAAACTGAAAGTCATTAGAAAATTTCGGGTGATTTCCTGTAGACGAAACGGGAACTTTCGAGCTAGACGGACAGATTTTATAGCCTTCTCACCCTTCCCTAAATCGTAAAATGACGTCACGGGACGGGACAATAGAATGAAATACACAGAAAAAAAAATACGTCGTAAAATATTGTCGCTTATGAGACTAAATGTCAATAAAAAGGAAATATGAGTTATTGTTTGTAAAATATTGATTACTGGAACGGAAATGGTGCATAGATAATTTGGGTTTTCATAAAAAAAGGGGTTAAGGGTTAAATTTTAACAGACCAGGGTTAATTTGTGGTTAAAAAATAATCTTAGGGTGCTAAATAAAATAATTCCGAGATAGATAAAAAGTTTTTAAACTTACTTTTAAATTATTACTATAGTTTGGGTTAAGATATGAACAAAAAATTGTGTTGGTGCTAAGTTATGGTGCTAAATTCTAATTTGGGCCAACTGTTTTTAAAAAAGATTTGACGATGTTTATTATAATACAGATTTTCATTATTTAAAACTTAAATTTTGTACACTTATATTTATATTTAAAGCTCTAGGGCTAAGTTGTGGTGCTAAACTTAAAAAATTGTATTAGTGCTAACTTTTATTACAAAATTAAAAAAAAAGTTTGAGATAATTTAGTATTAATTGAATTTACAATAGAAAACCAGTTTGGGTTAAGATATGAACAAGAAATTGTGTTGGTGCTAAGTTATGGTGCCAAATTCTAATTTGGGTCAACTGTTTTTAAACAGATTTGATGATGTTTATTATAATACAGTTTTCTACTATTAAAAACTTTAATTTTAAAAACTTATTTTTATATTTAATGCTCTAGGGCTAAGTTGTGGTGCTAAACCTAGAAACTGTATTAGTGCCAACTTTTGTTACAAAATTTTTTAAAAAAGTTTGAGATAATTTAGTATTAAGTGAATTTACAATAGAAAACCAGTATGGGTTAAGATATGAACAAGAAATTGTGTTGGTGCTAAGTTATGGTGCTAAATTCTAATTTGGGCCAACTGTTTTTAAAAAGATTTGATGATGTTTATTATAATACAGATTTTCACTATTAAAAACTTAAATTTTTAACACTCATTTTTATATGTATTGCTCTAGGGCTAAGTTGTAGTGCTAAACTTAGAAAATTATAGTAGTGCTAAATTTGTTACAAATTTTTTTAAAAAAGTTTGAGATAATTTAGTATTCAGTGAATTTACAATAGAAAACTATTGTGGGTTAAGACATAAACGAGAAATTGTGTTGGTGCTAAGTTATGGTGCTAAATTCTAATTTGGGCCAACCGTTTTTTAAAAAAACTCTATAATTTTTATTATAATAGAGTTTTGTACTATTCAAAACTTAAATTTTGAACACTTATTTTTATATTTAGTGCTCTAGGGCTAAGTAGTGGTGCTAAACTTAAAAAATTGTATTAGTGCTAACTTTTCTTACAAAATTAAAAAAAAGTTTTAGATAATTTAGTATTAAGTGAATTTACAATAGAACACCAGTATGGGTTAAATGAACAAGAAATTGTGTTGGTGCTAAGTTATGGTGCTAAATTCTAATTTGGGCCAACTGTTTTTAAAAAGATTCGATGATGTTTATTATAATACAGTGTTCTACTATTAAAAACTTAAATTTTGAACACTTATTTATTTTTATATTTAATGCTCCAGGGCTAAGTTGTGATGCTAAAATTAGAAATTTGTATTAGTGCTAACTTTTCTTACAAAATAAGAAAAAAAACGTTTTAGATAATTTAGTATTAAGTGAATTTACAATAGAAAACCAGAGTGGGTTAAGATATGAACAAAAAATTGTGTTAGTGCTAAGTTGTGGTGCTAAATTTTAATTTGGGCCAACGGGTTTTAAAAAGATTTAATAATTTTTATTATAATACAGTTTTCCACTTTTAAAAACTTCAATTTTAACCACATACTTTTATATGTAATGCTCTAGGGCTAAGTTGTGGTGCTAAACTTAGAAATTTGTATTAGTGCTAACTTTTGTTACAAAATAAAAAAAAAATTGAAATAATTTAGTATTAAGTGAATTTACAATCAAAACAAAATCAAATATTTATTTTGGTTTTCTTTTACTAATCACCCACAAAAATCATTCCCTTAATATCATTTATTTTTAAAATAGCCAATATTACTGTGACCATCAACATATTGACATTGTAAAATTTGATATGAAATCTTTTGAATCTTAAAAGCTAGAGTAAATTTCATCCTAGTCTGACCAAATACTGTCTCTCTCTGCGCACTGGAAGCTCCGCCTTGTCTCGAGATACTTGTCGGATTGTACTACACGAAAGCAAAGTGGTGCCATCGGGCGGTGATGCTAAGTACTTATCGGACCACTCTCGTATATAAAATCGTAACACCATTACATACTATAATTATTTAAAAAAGCGTTTCGGTGCTAAGTTATATAAGTTATATATATATATATATAAATATCTATAATAACCTTTTTGTGTAGATTTTTAATTGCTTTTTTATATGATTATATTTCCTTTAGTGCTACCTTGTAAATTCAGTAGGTTTTGATTAAATTTATTACTGTCCATTTGCAAAACAAGTATGTAGTTGACAAAGAACTGTATTTTTATAAAGAAAATAAAGTGGATTAGTATAAAAAAAAATTGTTGGTATTAAAATTTCATATTATCAAGTTTGCCTAAGTTGATTGAGTCAGCTTTACGTGGGTTACTGATTTAAATAAATTATGTATATACATAAATAATGAATGAGATATTAACTATGTAAAATAGATAGAATGTGTCAAAAAGTTATAATTCTAACAAGAATTTATTAGTTGTTTTATATATTATTCAAATAATTACTTAATTTCTATGCATAGATATGTGCATTACTATTATGCACTTTTATAATTAGAAAAAAATTCTAATTTTGTGTTAAAACCAAAAGCTTTGCATAATTTACGTTTAAAAATTATCGTTTTGTAAAAAATGTGTTAAAAAGTTATTTTAAAAAATATCACTATAAATATGGGAGATGTATGTATGGTCGTCTGACTACAAAAATTTCATTCATATCTTAAATGTGGTCCAACGGTAATACCAATTAAAAAAAAAAACGCAGTTTGATATCTTTTTTTATTTCCGAGAAAACCTTTAAAACTTTTTAATCCGGCTCGAAGAACGCAAAATCACATTTCTAATTTACATGGTTTTTAATCGATTTTCAACATTTCGATCATTTTTTAAATGTACAAAATCTGAATTTTAGCACCGCTACTTAGCCCAAACACAAATTTAGCACTGAAAACTTAATCAAACATAAATTTTATATTCTAAATAGCTAATTTAACGAATAAATTGAATAAAAGTCTATAGAAGACGAGACTTAGAGTTTTTTCTTTGGTATTAATAATTTTTTTTACATAAAAACTCACCAAAAAGAGCTAACCTGCGCTTTATGAACTTACCTGAAAGAAAAAGAAAAGAATATTAGCATCTTTGTTCCGTTTTATAAAGAGGCTAAATTTGCACAAATAATGAATTTTAAAAAGTTACACTTTTATCACATTTCACACATCTATGAAGCCACTTAGCTAAAAATAAAATTTCAACGCTTGTAAAACGACGGTTTCTACTTCGCCCGATTGCAAGTTGTATTGCAATTTCTACCGAAGTCGCGCGATTTACTTTTTGCGATATTAAACGCACTGAATTTACTACTCCGATTTTACTTTTACCCGATTGCAAGTTGTATTGCAATTTTCGTAACTCTGATTAAAAAACACTTTTATCACATTTCACACATCTATAAAGCCACTTAGCTGAAAATAAAATTTCAACGCTTGTAAAACGACGGTTTCTAGTTCGCCCGATTGCAAGTTGTATTGCAATTTCTACCGAAGTCGCGCGATTTACTTGTTGCGATATTAAACGCACTGCATTTACTACTCCGTTTTTACTTTTACCCGATTGCAAGTGGTATTGCAATTTTCGTAACTCTGATTAAAAAACACTTTTATCACATTTCACACATCTATGAAGCCACTTAGTTGAAAATAAAATTTCAACGCTTGTAAAACAACGGTTTCTACTTCGCCCGATTGCAAGTTGTATTGCAATTTCTACCGAAGTCGCGCGATTTACTTGTTGCGATATTAAACGCACTGCATTTACTACTCCGTTTTTACTTTTACCCGATTGCAAGTGGTATTGCAATTTTCGTAACTCTGATTAAAAAACACTTTTATCACATTTCACACATCTATGAAGCCACTTAGCTGAAAATAAAATTTCAACGCTTGTAAAACGACGGTTTCTACTTCGCCCGATTGCAAGTTGTATTGCAATTTCTACCGAAATCGCGTGATTTACTTTTTGCGATATTAAACGCACTGAATTTACTACTCCGATTTTACTTTTACCCGATTGCAAGTTGTATTGCAATTTTCGTAACTGTGATTAAAAAACACTTTTATCACATTTCACACATCTATGAAGCCACTTAGTTAAAAATAAAATTTCAACGCTTGTAAAACGACGGTTTCTACTTCGCCCGATTGCAAGTTGTATTGCAATTTTCACCGAAATCGCGCGATTTACTTTTTAAGATATTAAACGCACTGCATTTACTACTCCGTTTTTACTTTTACCCGATTGCAAGTGGTATTGCAATTTTCGTAACTCTGATTAAAAAACACTTTTATCACATTTCACACATCTATGAAGCCACTTAGCTGAAAATAAAATTTCAACGCTTGTAAAACGACGGTTTCTACTTCGCCCGATTGCAAGTTGTATTGCAATTTCTACCGAAATCGCGTGATTTACTTTTTGCGATATTAAACGCACTGAATTTACTACTCCGATTTTACTTTTACCCGATTGCAAGTTGTATTGCAATTTTCGTAACTGTGATTAAAAAACACTTTTATCACATTTCACACATCTATGAAGCCACTTAGTTGAAAATAAAATTTCAACGCTTGTAAAACGACGGTTTCTACTTCGCCCGATTGCAAGTTGTATTGCAATTTTCACCGAAATCGCGCGATTTACTTTTTAAGATATTAAACGCACTGCATTTACTACTCCGTTTTTACTTTTACCCGATTGCAAGTGGTATTGCAATTTTCGTAACTCTGATTAAAAAACACTTTTATCACATTTCACACATCTATGAAGCCACTTAGTTGAAAATAAAATTTCAACGCTTGTAAAACAACGGTTTCTACTTCGCCCGATTGCAAGTTGTATTGCAATTTCTACCGAAGTCGCGCGATTTACTTGTTGCGATATTAAACGCACTGCATTTACTACTCCGTTTTTACTTTTACCCGATTGCAAGTGGTATTGCAATTTTCGTAACTCTGATTAAAAAACACTTTTATCACATTTCACACATCTATGAAGCCACTTAGCTGAAAATAAAATTTCAACGCTTGTAAAACGACGGTTTCTACTTCGCCCGATTGCAAGTTGTATTGCAATTTCTACCGAAATCGCGTGATTTACTTTTTGCGATATTAAACGCACTGAATTTACTACTCCGATTTTACTTTTACCCGATTGCAAGTTGTATTGCAATTTTCGTAACTGTGATTAAAAAACACTTTTATCACATTTCACACATCTATGAAGCCACTTAGTTGAAAATAAAATTTCAACGCTTGTAAAACGACGGTTTCTACTTCGCCCGATTGCAAGTTGTATTGCAATTTTCACCGAAATCGCGCGATTTACTTTTTAAGATATTAAACGCACTGCATTTACTACTCCGTTTTTACTTTTACCCGATTGCAAGTGGTATTGCAATTTTCGTAACTCTGATTAAAAAACACTTTTATCACATTTCACACATCTATGAAGCCACTTAGTTGAAAATAAAATTTCAACGCTTGTAAAACAACGGTTTCTACTTCGCCCGATTGCAAGTTGTATTGCAATTTCTACCGAAATCGCGCGATTTACTTTTTGCGATATTTAACGCACTGAATTTACTACTCCGATTTTACTTTTACCCGATTGCAAGTTGTATTGCAATTTTCGTAACTGTGATTAAAAAACACTTTTATCACATTCCACACATCTATGAAGCCACTTAGCTGAAAATAAAATTTCAACGCTTGTAAAACGACGGTTTCTACTTCGCCCGATTGCAAGTTGTATTGCAATTTCTACCGAAGTCGCGCGATTTACTTGTTGCGATATTAAACGCACTGAATTTACTACTCCGATTTTACTTTTACCCGATTGCAAGTTGTATTGCAATTTTCGTAACTGTGATTAAAAAACACTTTTATCACATTCCACACATCTATGAAGCCACTTAGCTGAAAATAAAATTTCAACGCTTGTAAAACGACGGTTTCTACTTCGCCCGATTGCAAGTTGTATTGCAATTTCTACCGAAGTCGCGCGATTTACTTGTTGCGATATTAAACGCACTGAATTTACTACTCCGATTTTACTTTTACCCGATTGCAAGTTGTATTGCAATTTTCGTAACTGTGATTAAAAAACACTTTTATCACATTCCACACATCTATGAAGCCACTTAGCTGAAAATAAAATTTCAACGCTTGTAAAACGACGGTTTCTACTTCGCCCGATTGCAAGTTGTATTGCAATTTCTACCGAAGTCGCGCGATTTACTTTTTGCGATATTAAACGCACTGAATTTACTACTCCGTTTTTACTTTTACCCGATTGCAAGTGGTATTGCAATTTTCGTAACTCTGATTAAAAAACACTTTTATCACATTTCACACATCTATGAAGCCATTTAGCTGAAAATAAAATTTCAACGCTTGTAAAACGACGGTTTCTACTTCGCCCGATTGCAAGTTGTATTGCAATTTCTACCGAAATCGCGCGATTTACTTTTTGCGATATTAAACGCACTGAATTTACTACTCCGTTTTTACTTTTACCCGATTGCAACTTGTATTGCAATTTTCGAAACTCGGATTAAAAAACACTTTTATCACATTTCAGCATCTATGAAACCACTTAGCTGAAAATAAAATTTAATTTGAATGTAAAAATAACAAATTTATAAACATAAATCGAAATCTTTACCAAGAAAAAACTATAACTTGCTTTTGGATTTCTTGCCGAGATATGTTCAATATCTACGTGTGGCGTGTCTCCTCCGTAGTGAGGCCTCCCGTTTGGCAAAGACGAAGGGAAACTTCGCCAAGGGCTAATTTTTTTTTAATTCAGTGTGGTGGTGGTGTTGGTCCATCATGCTCACATCTACCATTTATCTGTAGGAGAGAGGGGCATCATCGAGGAGGTCTTATAGGTCTGCAGAAAGGTCCCTGTTTACAGTCTGGTGGAGTCTAAGGGAGGAAAGGAGGATCTTGATTTTCGGAACGCAGGTATTTCATCAAGGTCGCTTGCTTTGTTGGTATTTAGAGTAGCAAGGAAGTTCTGCACACACTTAACCCTAAATATGATATTTTTCATTGTGTGGGGAGCCCGTGGAATAGAAAATAACTTCATGTTGTCCGGTGGGTTCGAAGAGAACATTTTGGCAAAGATTTCTGCCTTTTCTGTGGAGGACGTAACTATTGAGCTGTCATCTGCTGTGAGTGGAGGAGACGAACTATTTCGAACGTCAAAGAGACTTTTAGAATTGGAAACAGTGATGTTGTATCTCTTTCTAGCGTTTATATGATCTTGTTTTGTTTCTTCTGATGGATTTTGTAGCAACTATTTGTAGGACTTGACGTTAGCTTTCCGAGCTTCATTAAACCATGGCTTCTGCTTGGAGATCAAGCTTTTGGTAAAGTGAGGAATGTAAGCTTCCATGGTACACCGAATGATTTCAGTTATGCTGTTGCAAACTGCCGATGGATCTTTGTTGAAAAAGAAGACGAGGTTCCAGAGAAATGCTGCAAAGTAATCTCGGAGGCCTTCCCAATCAGCCATTTTTGAGTTCCAAAAAGTTCTCTTGGGTGGTACCTCGAATGGGTGAGGTTTGATTGGACATTTGACTTCTACTAAAGCATGATCAGAATTACCTAGGAAAGAAGAAAAGGGTTGTAGAGAAAGAAGGGGATTGAAGGGAAACGGAAAGGTGAGAAAGGAAGGAAAAGAACCGACTTACAACTCAAATGGGGAAACATGTTTAGAACATTTCACCCCATCTTAACGAGTTGCAGGGTGGTACCTCCTCGGGCGATGGAAAGATCCATCTACCACCTACTATAAGGATAAGCCGATGTCAGGGAAATCCCCCTTATCCTATTTTTAATCTTTAGGCTTGATGACAGCCTGACGTGTGGATATTTCTACAAACGAGAGGATGCACAATGGACCATATTTGGCCTGAGTACTGGAAGAGCATTTGTTCGACCCTCTCCATTTTTCTAGATCAAGATACAGAACATTTTTGGTACTTATGCTACGTAAAAAATGTTTTTCAATTACAAAAACCTATTCTTCATAAAAGTTTTTCATGATTTTTTTAAACATTTTAATAATATATGTAACAAGAAATGCTACTCAGTATTTTTTTTTAATTAATTTCCATTTTTACTCGATTCTTGTGTACCGCATTTAAAAGTTGCCAACGTTGCCTGGTTTTCTTAACCCAGTGATCGAGTGAAGGAGTTCATAAAACGGTATAACAACCCACCAGAATATAATCCCGTCTACGCTACGTTTACGCTGACAAGAGAATTCTCCAGGTCAGGCATATACAAGAGCGCCAAATTTAAATTTAATTTTTATTTAAATTTCGTAAAATCAAAATATCGACTACAAATGCGAAATATCGACTACAAATGCGAAATATCGAAATATTGACAGGTTTTGCGGTGTTTTTTGCATTTTGAACTAAAAATGATAATATCTTCTAAAAATGCGAAATATCGACTATAAATGTAAAATATCGACCGAAAATGCGAAATATCGACAAAAATTGAGAAATATCGACAGAAAATGAGAAATATCGACAGAAACCAGCTGGTTTTGCGGTGGTTTTTGCATTTTGAACTGAAAATGACTAAAAATGATAAAATCGACTTAAAATGCGATATATCGACGAAAAATGCGAAAATCGTCAAAAATTGAGAAATATCGACTGAAAATGCAAAATATCGGCAGAAATTGGTTGTTTTTGCGGTGTTTTTTTCAGTTTGAACTGAAAATGACAAAAAATGAAAATATCGACTAAAAATGCAAAATATCGACGAAAAATGCGAAATATCGTCAAAAATTGGAAAATATCGACTGAAAATGCAAAATATCGGCAGAAACCGGTTGGTTTTGCGGTATTTTTTGCATTTTGAACTGAAAATGACTAAAAATGCGAAATATCGACTGAAAATGCGAAATATCGGCTGTAAGAAATATCGACAGAAACCGGCCGCTTTTGCGTTGTTTTTACATTTTGAACTGAAAATGATAATATCGACTAAAACTGCGAAATATCGACAAAAAATGCGAAATATCGTCATATATAGACAGAAATATAGACAGAAATGAGAAATACTGACAGAAACCAGCTGGTTTTGCAGATTTTTTTTTTCATTTTGAACTAAAAATGACAAAAAATAATAATATCGACAAAAATGCAAAATATCGACCAAAAATGCAAAATATCGTCAAAAATTGGGAAATATCGACTGAAAATGCAAATATCGACCAAAAATGCGAAATATCGACCAAAAATGCAAAATATCGTCAAAAATTGGGAAATATCGACTGAAAATGCAAATATCGACCAAAAATGCGAAATATCGTCAAAAATTGGGAAATATCGGCAGAAACCGGCTGGTTTTCCCGTATTTTGTGCATTTTGAACTGAAAATGACTAAAAATGCAAAATACCGACTAAAAATGCGAAATATCGACTGAAAATGCGAAATATCGACTGAAAATGCGAAATATCGACTTTAAATGTGAAATATCGACAGAAACCGGCCGCTGTTGCGCTGTTTTTACAGTTTGAACTGAAAATGATAATATCGACTAAAGATGCGAAATATCAACGAAAAATGCGAAATATCGTCAAAAATTGTGAAATATCGACTGAAAATGCGAAATCTCGACAAAAACCGGTTGGTCTTGCGATATTTTTTGCATTTTGAACTAAAAATGACTAAAAAAAAAACTGTGTTAAACTATGCTATTAACCTCCTCTATACTTGGAAGTAATACAATCCTACTTTTACACGAATTAATCGATCAGTTGCAAATGTTGCGTGAGTAAATTGTATCAGAAGAACACTTTATTTTGATGTGTGTCAGTATTAAATTGTTACATTTTGTGATATACAACACTAAAATTTGATCCTGAATTTAACCCTTCTACTCTTTGAAACTGAATTAACCTGAAACTGTAATCTACATATTATTTTGAGACTTTAATTTCAATGCTGTTTGTATAAAGTTAAAATTCAGTTTCGAACTATTATTACCATTGCAAGGTGGCACAGTTGGCCTGATGTATGTAAAAAAGTAATTCTTAGTTGCCACGTATTTTAATGAATTTAAAACAAAATCGAATCTTGAAAACCAAGTAAATTAATTAAAGGAAATACAACTCCAGCTGAGTTCGGTAGTGGTCTCTCTACTGGCAAATTAGTGCCCAGCTCAGCCGTAGAGGTAAGTAAACAAATATTAGTGAGTCGCGCCACCGATTTAGACGGTCAAAATCGGAAACCCCTGTTGTTCCAGGCACTACTTTACCCACTGGAGATAATTAAATAAATTCTGAATATTTATCAGTCCCAACTGAACTACACAATTACAGAAAATAACGTTAAGTGAGCTAAATAAAACCAAAATATCAACTAGACCCTTCTTTAATAACAAATTTCTAGAATACAGACTGTCAAGCCTCGTGACTGACAACACAATTGATATTTATAAAAAAAAAATTATGCGAACAATAAAAAAAAGAAAATTTATCAATAGGTGTGATCACACGCTATTCAAAAAAAAAAACAAGAAGGATAAATTTTAACTAAAACTATAACCGACTTAAATCTAGTTAGCTTATCTGAAACGCTAGATACAGTTCCTCGTCGTCTTGTCTGCTCCAACACTTAGGCCGGCGTCAAATTCAAGCCTGTTCCCAGAACCAATAGCTTATACCAATCTCAAATAACTCAAGCTCGGCTAAGTATCAGGTCAGCAACAAATTATTAACCAGTAACTAGGACTTATGCCTGTATCTAGGACTTATGCCTGTATCTAGGACTTATGCCTGTATCTAGGACTTATGCCTGTAACTAGGATTTATGCCCGTATCTAGGACCCTAAAATCGTAATATAAAATCAACGATAGCTTAAACAGATTTTAATGACTCCTTGAATTAGTCTGACTTAATAACTTTAATACAACTTGAATACATTAACTTGAATTTATACTACAATGAAAGAACAAAGTGAATTTAAATGAATAATACAACATTTAGCAATTGACTTCTCTGAATTTACATTTAATAAGCAAAAGTAATGATTTAAAATAAAGATATTAACCAAGATTGCGATCAAATGGCGTTATTAATCTTATAAAAATAAAATTTGGTAACTCACCTATTAAAATAGGGTTGTTTCTTTCATTAACTATTGCCACCCTAGCTGGTAGACGGGTAAATCAATCTCCTCGTTGCCAATTGCGGTAACCTACCACCTCTCACCGTCTGAACGGTTTTAAATCTCCCAAAACTACCTACTGACTGCTTTATGGGTTCCTACCCTTCATAAGGAACAAAAGGACCATAAGAATCGAATAATTACATGAATAAAGAAACGTGTACTCACCAACAGAAGATTTTACTAAATATCCGGACACAATGCCGTATTTTCCACCGAATTCACCAAAATTCAGAAAAATCTCTTCCACAATATTCGATGGAAACAAATGAAGCTTAATTTCGTAAATCCAACCTGAGTTGACCCCGATGAACAGGGATACAAATTAAAACCTCAAAAATCTTCTGGTTAACACCTTTACGAGTCAGAAGCTGGTAAATGAAAAAGACAGAATTTTTCCACGTATGTTCCTTCACTCGATTTGACACACTTCAGAAAGAAATAGATGGCCTCTACTACTATAGGGACAATAACCAAAGCTTATTCAGCCAACAACTTACGAACAAACAGGGGTCATTTGATACGTTTAATCTTATTATTTAAATAGCTAACAACAAATATCCCAACATTACTTAATTTCCCCATTTATTTTCGATTTTAATAATAAAGTTATAAATATGACCGAACGCTGGCTGCAAAACCACAATATCCAAGTTATCGACGAGAGGGTAGATCAGATGAACTACTGTCAGTGATTTCAAACAATAACCTACCAGAATAATAACTTAACTTACAAAACCCATACTAGCTACAACTAGAAATAATTTATGGTCGAAAATAATAAACAACAGTTGGCGATTAACTATTAACGAACCAAATCAGCCGGTTCTCGACCCAGTAAACCTTTAATAATAGGAATTTTCAAGGTAAGAATACACTATGTTTATAGATTAAAATATCTCAGTGTTAACGAGAAATTAGCCCGTGACATAGTGATAAAAGCCAGTTTTTCTCATAACTCCACTTGTTGGAACGAAGTACCTTATCGCGCGTTGCAAAGGATACTAGACGAAATCTTCTTTTTGATAAAAGCTGTAAAATGTGAAAAACAGGTGAAATTTAATAAAAAAAAAAACAAGAAACAAGATCTTTAACAATCAGCAATACGTAGTCTCCTACGTTCCAATTGTGGTAATTTCGTGAATTTTCTTATAGATATCGAATCCATTCAGTTGTAATAAGAAAATACATCCAAAACTTAGTTATAAAGTGTAAAAAAATCAATATAAATGGTCAGAGTCAGTGTTCCTGTGGGTTTTAATAACGATGGTTTTAGAAGTTTGGTCCTAGCGCACACACACACCAACTTAACGACGATCCATTAAAATTTTGCAGTCGTAACAACTCTGAGGGACATAAAACCTTATTCCGTTTTATTTCGCACGTATCTCGATTTAAACTGCATGCTTTACGCTATTCGGTCTGGTCACTAACGAATTTTATCTCTTCTATATTCTAATTCCCTTTAAATACTGGTTAAATTTTAAAATTTTGTACGTTTTTTCCCCAATAGATGTTCTTGGTACATTTGTAGGTCTATACCTACGACAATCTTAATTAAAAAAAAAAAAAAAAAAAAAAAAAAAAAAAAAAAAAAAAAAAATTAGGACTAGTTTGATAGAATTTCTAGATCCTGTCTAATTAGAAAAATGCCCTAGAGGCACATCTCTAAAGTGAGAAATGCAATACAACTTGCAATCGGATAAAAGTTGATCAAAATAAATCGAATTTATCGCAAAAAGTACAATCGTCGATTTCCGGGAAATATTGCAATACAACTTGCGATTAGGTGACGAAATCGCTAAAAATTTGGTAGTTTCTTCTAAGGTATATTTTTGATATAATTTCTAATTTCAGAATGCAGAAAACTAAACAGTAATTTATGGAGTCATAACACTGTATTATTCAGGAAGTTATCTAGTTTATAGTTGTGAACAAAAGGTGTAGAGCTTTACTGATGCGAAGAGAAAATGAAAATCTTATCTTTTATGTGTTAATTTATGGCCCTTTCTGAACCTGACATCTTATCTTTACTGTCTTATTATACGAATACGAACAAAATTTGACTTTACCTTACGTCCGAGATTATCAACGATTAAAATCATCTTAAAATTTATTCATTATTAATCTAATCTAATATATTTAAATGAGCAATTCTTGTATATGCATGTCTGCGGTTACCATTCTTACTTGTAACCATGATCCTTGTTGCGTTGCTTTCGCGTTATCCTCCTTTATATATATATGAAATTACGTATATAGGGGGTTTCGGGGGCGATAAATCGATCTAGCTAGGAATCATTTTTACAAAATGTCATTTTCTTCGTGTTTTATCGATAATCAACTTAAACATAATCTTATATTTTTTTATTGGAAGAAAAATAACAAAAAGATGGCGTTTGAGTAGTCCCAATTTAAACTGAAAAATATGACTCCTCCTGACATCTATTGGCGAATAATAATACAATTTTTTTTTAACTGTGAGCAACTAATTGCTTTAACGACACAACAGCTAAAGCTATTCCAGTAGATGGCGTTGTTAAGTAACACGAATCAATGAGTGTTTGCTTTGAGGTTAGACTAAGAAAATCAATTGTTTATTTACATTATTTGTGTCTTCTTAATGCACGTGTGCACTTAAAAATGCCTAAACGAGCTTGGAAAACAATTCTTATAAACAATCTAACTTTACGAAGCCGCAACTCGTCTCAAGAACACCTAGAAGACTAAGAGGATCGTCATCAAACTGACCAGGATTCTCAAACTTCTCACAAAACAGCAAACAAATCTTCGGTAAATTATTTTTTATTGGAAATCAATAATTAATAGGTTAACTTAACTTTCTTTTATAATACAATGAAATTATCACCTGAAAAAACCATTGTTTCGTATTTTTCTTATAGGTCGCTACAAATAACAGTAAAAATATACAAATTATTATCAATTATCATTATATTCAATAAAATAAATTTATTACATAAAAAATTTCAATATATTTATTGAATTATGTTTTTTTCCCATTAAAATACATATAAATAATAATAATAACTTACATTGTCAGAAATGAGAAAAAATATATCTATATATGTAGGTTAAAATATAATTTTACTTTTTCCACAATTGTGAAAAAAAAATGATAAAAAATCTATAAACCCCTTAAAAAGTGTCAAAAATACTGGAAAAATGTTAAAGAGAGAAAAAAAATGTAAAAGTAATGAAAAAAACCTGAAAAACATGTAAATTTGCGATAATATGGTAAAAATCTTGTAAATCTTGAAAAAATTTAAACTTTCACGAAAAACAGTTTATTAGCCTCATATTTTATTCTTTTTTCCCATGTTTTTTTGCAGTAAAAAGATCGCTTTGTTGTGTAGAAAAGTTGAGAGTATTGATTCTAAATTGAATACTCAAAGTCAAGAAGAAATTTTACCCGAATTGAGTAATTTAAAAAAGTATACTGAAAATTTATGTATAGCCTTGAATAGAACGGGAAAATTCGTTGCCAAAAACAACTAACAAATATTCTGAAAAATCGATAAATTTTATAAAGTTTATATGCAAATTTTAGTATGTACCTACTTGCTTTTACCAAAGAGTTCAATAAAATGTGTAAAAATATCCTAAACATTAACAAAAAAAAGTATAAATCTTCAAAATACCTAAAATAAACATTGCTAACTAAAATACGAAAAAAAATTCATTGCAAAAATAGTAATTTTTAAATATAAATATATCAATTTACCCCTTTTCTGTTACGCCACTGGAAATTATAATCGTAACATTGCAAATACCAATCAAAACTTCACCATAAATAACTAAATAAATAATATAATATAATTTAATATTTAATTAATAAATTTTTTATGTAACGCCACTGTCCGCGCTCTGGTGTCGCTTTTTGGTACTATGCACTTAAAAGTTTCGCATTATATTTAATATTAAGTAGCGTAATTGCAATTTTAGTGCAATTTCAGTGAAATTGTCAAAAAGAAACCCATTTCTAAAGAATACTATTTAAATCAACTGCAATTTATCATAAATTATTATTAAAATAAATCGAAAAACAACTCTGAAATGACGTCTGTCAAAAGTTGAGATAACTAATTTACCAATAAATTGTAATCTAATAACTAAAAATTTTAATATAATTTATAATATAATGTTATATCTATAAAGCAATTAATTAAACTATAAACATAACTATGGCAAGTTAATCAAACAGAAAGTAGCTACGAATACATCAATTACAACGTAAATTGCTAACTAACTTTTTAATCAATTTTTTACTGAATAACACAATTCTTACCGTAATTTCCATTAAATAAACACTACAACACAACTTTATTTAGTTTTTACCACAAATAAACTCCTTTAACCGGTTTGTTTATCACAAAAACTTTCACTAATTACCATACAAAAACTTTTTACTAATTATGACAGTTCGAAACTTCTAATCATCGTGTATTAATCCACAATAAAGCTACCCTTTACGTGAAACGTAAAGATTGCTATTTAATACTAAACTCTTACCTTTATTAACGATAATAACATTAATAACACACTTTATAATCACTTTTTATAAGATTTATCACGAATTACACCACCAAAACACATATTTTTTATGCTAAAATTAGGTTAAACCGAACTGTCATTTCTTCTTAGACCCGACTACGAGAATTTCCGAGGATAGCCGAACATAAAATTATGAAATTAAATTAAAATTAAAAAGGGATTAAATTGTTGATAAACGAATTAATTACTTAAATAAATAAACAAATAAATCAATATATTCATATTAGTATTAATATTTATTTCTATTTGTTTTAATTTCCATTTGTTCTCATAGACATCTCACGAGAGTTGCCGAGGATGACCGAATCGTTTAAATTATGAATTTAAATTGTAATTAAAAGGTTTTAAATTAGTTTTATATACAAGGATATACAAAATAACCTTATTTTTATTATATTCAATGGATATACATAGTTTAATTAATAAAAAGTCATAAATTGTATTTAATAGTGACAGATTTAGTGACAGATAAACACCATATAACACGGTATTTACTAATATAAATTCAAATATACTTAGCATATATACACTTAAAACTTAAATTCTTACCTTTATTATCAATAATAACGTTATTAACACACCATATAATCACTTTTTATAAGATTTATCACGAATTAAACCACCAAAACACATTTTTTTAACGATAAAATTAAGCTAAACCGAAGTGTCATCTCTTCTTAGACAATCTGCTACGAGAATTTCCGAACATTTCCGAACGTTTAAAATTATGAATTTAAAAGAGATTAAATCATAGATTAACGAAATAATTAAATAAATAAACAAATAAATAAATAAATGTATTTGTATTAATGTTAATATTTATTTCTATTTGATTTAATTTCCATTTCTTCTTGTAGACCTCTCCCGAGAGTTGCCGAGGATTACCGAACGGTTTAAATTATGAATTTAAATTATAATTAAAAGGTATTAAATTAGTTTTATATGCAAGGATATAGAAAATTACTCAATCTTTATTATATTAAATGGATATACATAGTTTTATTAATAAAAAGTCATAAATTTTATTTAATATGACAGCGTTCAGTGACAGATAGGCACCATACAACACATCATTTACGAATATAAGTTCAAATATACTTAGCATACACTTACAACTTAAGTTCATACCTTTATTATCAATAATAACATTATTAACACACATATAATCACTTTTTATAAGATTTATCACGAATTAAATCAGCAAAACACATTTTTTTTACGATAAAATTAAGCTAAATCGAAGTGTCATCTCTTCTCAGACAACCTGCGAACCTGCAACGAGAATTTCCGAAGATTTCCGAACGTTTAAAATTATGAATTTAAATTGTATGAAATAGTATATTATATACCGCGGGACTGAAGTAGTACATTTAATCCTGAAGGTAAAGTTTATGGCCCGACCGCAGGGAGGGCCATAATTTACCTGAAGGATTAAATGTACTTCAGTCGCAAGGTATATACGATACTTTTCGTACTTCCGGTATGATTTTATTAATTATTTCAATAATTTCAATCAGTTTTTTCTCTCTTCAACTCATTTAATAAACTGTCTTTAAAATAAGTTACCATAGTAACATTGCGTTGTGACAGTTATAATTTAGAAACATTGTCATTACTAGTGTCATTGTAAAGAAACATTGTTATTGATAATTATTGGTATCATGAGTGAAGAAGGTGTATCTGATATTGATAAAAGAGCAGCCGAAGTAGGTGAAGAATTGTTACCACCGAAATCTAGAAAACTATACGAGCAGCAGTACGATGCTTTTAAAAAGTGGTGCCGCTTAAAAAATGTGAGACAACCTACTGAAAATGCGCTGTTAGTCTACTTCGATGATAAATCAAAAGCGGTTTGTGCCTCAACTCTCTGGGCACATTACTCAATGCTGAAATCGGTTATTAACATTAGAGAAGATATTGATATAAGTAAATTTCCAAAATTATTAGCTTTTTTGAAGAGAAGAAATGAGGGATTTAAGCCAAAGAAGTCAAGAATTCTCACGTCTGAGCAGGTAGATCAGTTCTTACGGGAGGCTCCGGATGATAAATATTTAATGCTTAAGGTAAATTTGGAAATTTGTTTATATTCAGAAATTTTAAGAAATCAATTTTTTTGTAGGTTGCACTTATTTTGGGCGTTGCGGGAGCTTGTCGTGGAAAAGAGTTGGTTGATTTAGAAATCGACGATGTGAGAGATTTGGGCGATTCCTTCCTAATTGCGATTAGAAACACCAAAAATAAAATTGACCGAAATTTTGTGATCAAAAATTCAGAAAACAGTGCCATCAGTTTTGTGGCGATATTTCGGAAATATGTGGCATTGCGAAAGACAGGGACAACTCATTCAAAATTTTTTGTTCAATACATCAACAAAGAATGTACTACGCGAGTAGTAGGAAAAAACATGTTTGGTACAATTCCACGGCAAATAGCAGCTTTCTTGAAATTAGAAAATGCGACGTCTTATACGGGACATTGTTTTAGACGCACATCTGCGTCTTTGTTAGCTGATTCGGGAGCAACAATAGACGTGCTGAAGAGACATGGAGGATGGAAATCCTCCAACGTGGCCGAGGGATATATTGAATCGTCTATTAAAAATAAACAAAAAATTTCAGATAAAATATTTGGTCAAGTCGCCGATTCGTCCACTATAGTTATGCCACAGTCCTCATTCTCGCTTCCTGTTTCCGCAGGATCTTCGAAACAAACACCAGTTCAATATGAAAAGGACCTATCTGTTACTCGTCAGTTACCTGCTGCATTAACCCAGGAAAGACTGGTCAATATGACGAACTGTCACAATATTAATTTGAATATTAACGTTAATTACCATTCTAATTAATTATATTTTTCAATAAAATATCCCTTAAATTTGTTTGTTTGTGATTTAATCGTTCCGGGAGTTTCGTCAATATTTAATCCCGGAGGGATTAAATGTGACACTTTAGTACCTGTCACAAGGGAGTGAAGTTGTCACTTTAGGCCCGGAAGTACGAAAAATAGATTAAATCGTAGATTAACGAATTAATTAAATAAATGAACAAATAAATAAATAAATGTATTTGTATTAGTATTAATTTATTTCTATTTGATTTAATTTCCATTTCTTCTTGTAGACATCTCACGAGAGTTGCCGAGGATTACCGAACGGTTTAAATTATGAATTTAAATTATAATTAAAAGGTATTAAATTAGTTTTATATACAAGGATATACAAAATTACTAAATCTTTATTATATTAAATGGATATACATAGTTTTATTAATAAAAAGTCATAAATTTTATTTAATATGACAGCGTTCAGTGACAGATAGGCACCATACAACACATCATTTACTAATATAAATTCAAATATACTTAGCATACACTTAAAACTTAAATTCTTACCTTTATTATCAATAATAACATTATTAACACACTATATAATCACTTTTTATCAGATTTATCACGAATTAAACCACCAAAACACATTTTTTTAACGATAAAATTAAGCTAAACCGAAGTGTCATCTCTTCTCAGACAATCTGCTACGAGAATTCGAAGATTTCCGAACGTTTAAAATTATGAATTTAAATTATATTTAAAAGAGATTAAATCATAGATTAACGAATTAATTAAATAAATAAACAAATAAATAAATAAATGTATTTGTATTAATGTTAATATTTATTTCTATTTGATTTAATTTCCATTGCTTCTTGTAGACATCTCACGAGAGTTGCCGAGGATTACCGAACGGTTTAAATTATGAATTTAAATTATAATTAAAAGGTATTAAATTAGTTTTATATACAAGGATATAGAAAATTACTCAATCTTTATTATATTAAATGGATATACATAGTTTTATTAATAAAAAGTCATAAATTTTATTTAATATGACAGCGTTCAGTGACGATAGGCACCATACAACACATCATTTACTAATATAAATTCAAATATACTTAGCATACACATAAAACTTAAATTCTTACCTTTATTATCAATAATAACATTATTAACACACTATATAATCACTTTTTATAAGATTTATCACGAATTAAACCACCAAAACACATTTTTTTAACCATAAAATTAAGCTAAATCGAAGTGTCATCTCTTCTCAGACAACCTGCGAACCTGCAACGAGAATTTTCGAACATTTCCGAACGTTTAAAATTATGAATTTAAATTGTATTTAAAAGAGATTAAATCATAGATTAACGAATTAATTAAATAAATAAACAAATAAATAAATAAATGTATTTGTATTAATGTTAATATTTATTTCTATTTGATTTAATTTCCATTTCTTCTTGTAGACATCTCACGAGAGTTGCCGAGGATTACCGAACGGTTTAAATTATGAATTTAAATTATAATTAAAAGGTATTAAATTAGTTTTATATACAAGGATATAGAAAATTACTCAATCTTTATTATATTAAATGGATATACATAGCTTAATTAATAAAAAGTCATAAATTTTATTTAATATGACAGCGTTCAGTGACAGATAGGCACCATACAACACATCATTTACGAATATAAATTCAAATATACTTAGCATACACTTAAAATTTAAATTCTTACCTTTATTATCAATAATAACAATAATAACAGACTATATAATCACTTTTTATAAGATTTATCACGAATTAAACCACCAAAACACGTTTTTTTTAACGATTAAATTAAGTTAAACCGAAGTGTCATCTCTTCTCAGACAATCTGCTACGAGAATTTCCGAAGATTTCCGAACGTTTAAAATTATGAATTTAAATTATATTTAAAAGAGATTAAATCATAGATTAACGAATTAATTAAATAAATAAACAAATAAATAAATAAATGTATTTGTATTAGTATTAATATTTATTTCTATTTGATTTAATTTCCATTTCTTCTTGTAGACATCTCACGAGAGTTGCCGAGGATTACCGAACGGTTTAAATTATGAATTTAAATTATAATTAAAAGGTATTAAATTAGTTTTATATACAAGGATATAGACAGATACTCAATCTTTATTATATTAAATGGATATACATAGTTTAATTAATAAAAAGTCATAAATTTTATTTAATATGACAGCGTTCAGTGACAGATAGGCACCATACAACACATCATTTACTAATATAAATTCAAATATACTTAGCATACACTTAAAATATAAATTCGTACCTTTATTATCAATAATAACAATAATAACACACTATATAATCACTTTTTATAAGATTTATCACGAATTAAACCACCAAAACACGTTTTTTTTAACGATTAAATTAAGTTAAACCGAAGTGTCATCTCTTCTCAGACAATCTGCTACGAGAATTTCCGAAGATTTCCGAACGTTTAAAATTATGAATTTAAATTATATTTAAAAGAGATTAAATCATAGATTAACGAATTAATTAAATAAATAAACAAATAAATAAATAAATGTATTTGTATTAATGTTAATATTTATTTCTATTTGATTTAATTTCCATTTCTTCTTGTAGATATCTCACGAGAGTTGCCGAGGATTACCGAACGGTTTAAATTATGAATTTAAATTATAATTAAAAGGTATTAAATTAGTTTTATATACAAGGATATACAAAATTACTCAATCTTTTTTATATTAAATGGATATACATAGTTTTATTAATAAAAAGTCATAAATTTTATTTAATATGACAGCGTTCAGTGACAGATAGGCACCATCATTTACTAATATAAATTCAAATATACTTAGCATACACTTAAAACTTAAATTCTTACCTTTATTATCAATAATAACATTATTAACACACTATATAATCACTTTTTATAAGATTTATCACGAATTAAACCACCAAAACACATTTTTTTAACGATAAAATTAAGCTAAACCGAAGTGTCATCTCTTCTCAGACAATCTGCTACGAGAATTTCCGAACGTTTAAAATTATGAATTTAAATTGTATTTAAAAGAGATTAAATCGTAGATTAACAAAATAATTAAATAAATAAACAAATAAATAAATAAATGTATTTGTATTAGTATTAATATTTATTTCTATTTGATTTAATTTCCATTTCTTCTTGTAGACATCTCACGAGAGTTGCCGAGGATTACCGAACGGTTTAAATTATGAATTTAAATTATAATTAAAAGGTATTAAATTAGTTTTATATACAAGGATATACAAAATTACTCAATCTTTTTTATATTAAATGGATATACATAGTTTTATTAATAAAAAGTCATAAATTTTATTTAATATGACAGCGTTCAGTGACAGATAGGCACCATACAACACATCATTTACTAATATAAATTCAAATATACTTAGCATACACTTAAAACTTAAATTCTTACCTTTATTATCAATAATAACATTATTAACACACTATATAATCACTTTTTATAAGATTTATCACGAATTAAACCACCAAAACACATTTTTTTAACGACAAAATTAAGCTAAACCGAAGTGTCATCTCTTCTCAGACAACCTGCGAACCTGCAACGAGAATTTCCGAAGATTTCCGAACGTTTAAAATTATGAATTTAAATTATATTTAAAAGAGATTAAATCATAGATTAACGAATTAATTAAATAAATAAACAAATAAATAATTAAATGTATTTGTATTAATGTTAATATTTATTTCTATTTGACTTAATTTCCATTTCTTCTTGTAGACATCTCACGAGAGTTGCCGAGGATTACCGAACGGTTTAAATTATGAATTTAAATTATAATTAAAAGGTATTAAATTAGTTTTATATACAAGGATATACAAAATTACTCAATCTTTATTATATTAAATGGATATACATAGTTTTATTAATAAAAAGTCATAAATTTTATTTAATATGACAGCGTTCAGTGACAGATAGGCACCATACAACACATCATTTACTAATATAAATTCAAATATACTTAGCATACACTTAAAACTTAAATTCTTACCTTTATTATCAATAATAACATTATTAACACACTATATAATCACTTTTTATAAGATTTATCACGAATTAAACCACCAAAACACATTTTTTTAACGACAAAATTAAGCTAAACCGAAGTGTCATCTCTTCTCAGACAACCTGCGAACCTGCAACGAGAATTTCCGAAGATTTCCGAACGTTTAAAATTATGAATTTAAATTATATTTAAAAGAGATTAAATCATAGATTAACGAATTAATTAAATAAATAAACAAATAAATAATTAAATGTATTTGTATTAATGTTAATATTTATTTCTATTTGACTTAATTTCCATTTCTTCTTGTAGACATCTCACGAGAGTTGCCGAGGATTACCGAACGGTTTAAATTATGAATTTAAATTATAATTAAAAGGTATTAAATTAGTTTTATATACAAGGATATACAAAATTACTCAATCTTTATTATATTAAATGGATATACATAGTTTTATTAATAAAAAGTCATAAATTTTATTTAATATGACAGCGTTCAGTGACAGATAGGCACCATACAACACATCATTTACTAATATAAATTCAAATATACTTAGCATACACTTAAAACTTAAATTCTTACCTTTATTATCAATAATAACATTATTAACACACTATATAATCACTTTTTATAAGATTTATCACGAATGAAACCTCCAAAACACATTTTTTAACCATAAAATTAAGCTAAACCGAAGTGTCATCTCTTCTCAGACAATCTGCTACGAGAATTCGAAGATTTCCGAACGTTTAAAATTATGAATTTAAATTATATTTAAAAGAGATTAAATCATAGATTAACGAATTAATTAAATAAATAAACAAATAAATAAATAAATGTATTTGTATTAATGTTAATATTTATTTCTATTTGATTTAATTTCCATTTCTTCTTGTAGACATCTCACGAGAGTTGCCGAGGATTACCGAACGGTTTAAATTATGAATTTAAATTATAATTAAAAGGTATTAAATTAGTTTTATATACAAGGATATAGAAAATTACTCAATCTTTATTATATTAAATGGATATACATAGCTTAATTAATAAAAAGTCATAAATTTTATTTAATATGACAGCGTTCAGTGACAGATAGGCACCATACAACACATCATTTACGAATATAAATTCAAATATACTTAGCATACACTTAAAATTTAAATTCTTACCTTTATTATCAATAATAACAATAATAACAGACTATATAATCACTTTTTATAAGATTTATCACGAATTAAACCACCAAAACACGTTTTTTTTAACGATTAAATTAAGTTAAACCGAAGTGTCATCTCTTCTCAGACAATCTGCTACGAGAATTTCCGAAGATTTCCGAACGTTTAAAATTATGAATTTAAATTATATTTAAAAGAGATTAAATCATAGATTAACGAATTAATTAAATAAATAAACAAATAAATAAATAAATGTATTTGTATTAGTATTAATATTTATTTCTATTTGATTTAATTTCCATTTCTTCTTGTAGACATCTCACGAGAGTTGCCGAGGATTACCGAACGGTTTAAATTATGAATTTAAATTATAATTAAAAGGTATTAAATTAGTTTTATATACAAGGATATAGACAGATACTCAATCTTTATTATATTAAATGGATATACATAGTTTAATTAATAAAAAGTCATAAATTTTATTTAATATGACAGCGTTCAGTGACAGATAGGCACCATACAACACATCATTTACTAATATAAATTCAAATATACTTAGCATACACTTAAAATATAAATTCGTACCTTTATTATCAATAATAACAATAATAACACACTATATAATCACTTTTTATAAGATTTATCACGAATTAAACCACCAAAACACGTTTTTTTTAACGATTAAATTAAGTTAAACCGAAGTGTCATCTCTTCTCAGACAATCTGCTACGAGAATTTCCGAAGATTTCCGAACGTTTAAAATTATGAATTTAAATTATATTTAAAAGAGATTAAATCATAGATTAACGAATTAATTAAATAAATAAACAAATAAATAAATAAATGTATTTGTATTAATGTTAATATTTATTTCTATTTGACTTAATTTCCATTTCTTCTTGTAGACATCTCACGAGAGTTGCCGAGGATTACCGAACGGTTTAAATTATGAATTTAAATTATAATTTAAAGGTATTAAATTAGTTTTATATACAAGGATATACAAAATTACTCAATCTTTATTATATTAAATGGATATACATAGTTTTATTAATAAAAAGTCATAAATTTTATTTAATATGACAGCGTTCAGTGACAGATAGGCACCATCATTTACTAATATAAATTCAAATATACTTAGCATACACTTAAAATATAAATTCTTACCTTTATTATCAATAATAACATTATTAACACACTATATAATCACTTTTTATAAGATTTATCACGAATTAAACCACCAAAACACATTTTTTTAACGATAAAATTAAGCTAAACCGAAGTGTCATCTCTTCTCAGACAATCTGCTACGAGAATTTCCGAACGTTTAAAATTATGAATTTAAATTGTATTTAAAAGAGATTAAATCGTAGATTAACAAAATAATTAAATAAATAAACAAATAAATAAATAAATGTATTTGTATTAGTATTAATATTTATTTCTATTTGATTTAATTTCCATTTCTTCTTGTAGACATCTCACGAGAGTTGCCGAGGATTACCGAACGGTTTAAATTATGAATTTAAATTATAATTAAAAGGTATTAAATTAGTTTTATATACAAGGATATACAAAATTACTCAATCTTTTTTATATTAAATGGATATACATAGTTTTATTAATAAAAAGTCATAAATTTTATTTAATATGACAGCGTTCAGTGACAGATAGGCACCATACAACACATCATTTACTAATATAAATTCAAATATACTTAGCATACACTTAAAACTTAAATTCTTACCTTTATTATCAATAATAACATTATTAACACACTATATAATCACTTTTTATAAGATTTATCACGAATTAAACCACCAAAAGACATTTTTTTAACGACAAAATTAAGCTAAACCGAAGTGTCATCTCTTCTCAGACAACCTGCGAACCTGCAACGAGAATTTCCGAAGATTTCCGAACGTTTAAAATTATGAATTTAAATTATATTTAAAAGAGATTAAATCATAGATTAACGAATTAATTAAATAAATAAACAAATAAATAATTAAATGTATTTGTATTAATGTTAATATTTATTTCTATTTGACTTAATTTCCATTTCTTCTTGTAGACATCTCACGAGAGTTGCCGAGGATTACCGAACGGTTTAAATTATGAATTTAAATTATAATTAAAAGGTATTAAATTAGTTTTATATACAAGGATATACAAAATTACTCAATCTTTATTATATTAAATGGATATACATAGTTTTATTAATAAAAAGTCATAAATTTTATTTAATATGACAGCGTTCAGTGACAGATAGGCACCATACAACACATCATTTACTAATATAAATTCAAATATACTTAGCATACACTTAAAACTTAAATTCTTACCTTTATTATCAATAATAACATTATTAACACACTATATAATCACTTTTTATAAGATTTATCACGAATGAAACCTCCAAAACACATTTTTTAACCATAAAATTAAGCTAAACCGAAGTGTCATCTCTTCTCAGACAATCTGCTACGAGAATTCGAAGATTTCCGAACGTTTAAAATTATGAATTTAAATTATATTTAAAAGAGATTAAATCATAGATTAACGAATTAATTAAATAAATAAACAAATAAATAAATAAATGTATTTGTATTAATGTTAATATTTATTTCTATTTGATTTAATTTCCATTGCTTCTTGTAGACATCTCACGAGAGTTGCCGAGGATTACCGAACGGTTTAAATTATGAATTTAAATTATAATTAAAAGGTATTAAATTAGTTTTATATACAAGGATATAGAAAATTACTCAATCTTTATTATATTAAATGGATATACATAGTTTTATTAATAAAAAGTCATAAATTTTATTTAATATGACAGCGTTCAGTGACGATAGGCACCATACAACACATCATTTACTAATATAAATTCAAATATACTTAGCATACACATAAAACTTAAATTCTTACCTTTATTATCAATAATAACATTATTAACACACTATATAATCACTTTTTATAAGATTTATCACGAATTAAACCACCAAAACACATTTTTTTAACGATAAAATTAAACTAAACCGAAGTGTCATCTCTTCTCAGACAACCTCCTACGAACATTTCCGAAGATTTCCGAACGTTTAAAATTATGAATTTAAATTATATTTAAAAGATATTAAATCGTAGATTAACGAATTAATTTAATAAATAAGTGAAAAAATAATTAAATAAATAAATATATTTGTATTTATATTAATATTTATTCATATTTGATTTCATTATTATCATTTCATCACCTACAAGCTGCCACGAGAATTTCCGAAGATAGCCGAACAGTTTAAATTATAAATTTAAATTATAATTAAAAGAGATTAAATTATAAATGAACGAATTAAATAAATAAAAAAATATATTCGTAATAATCTTATTTTATTTCTATTTATTTTAATTATAATATTAATATTTATAATTGACATATTCTAAGTTCTACACAGAAGGTCAGGGTTGGCTTTAAGACAATTAAAAACTAGGTAAGAATCATAGATATAAAACCATTAAAGATAACTAACTTCCTATGTAAAAAATGGATATTAAAAAATAAAATCTTCCAAAAGATAGCTTAGTTTACTTATAACAAAGTGTTTGATACCTAAAATTATGGAAAAAAAGTGTATCATAAATATAAATAAAATAAAAGATAACGCCTCTGAAAGAAAAATAAAAGCAATTGGGTTTCTGAAGTTAGAGAGAGAATAATACACAATAGAATCGTTAGGGCGTAATTTTTTTTTTATTTATTCATTCATCCGTGCATCCAGTTTGAGATTAAATTTATCCAATAGTAAAAGGCCAGTCGTTATATAGGCTCCACCTTCTAAATTTCTATTGGTTATTGGAGTCGTTATGAGGCACATGTCTGTGAGTAGATAGAAAGGAAGTGATTAATGTTTGCGTTTTCAGCAAATCCATTCTGAGAATGGTTGCAAGCCGGTGAAGTCCCGCAAGAGGGAGCTCACTTCGTTTACGCACGACCATTAACTTTCTCGTGCGTTCTTATCACTGGTCCTTTCGCTTTTTTTAGGGGCTGTTTAGGGCGTATTTCAACCCTTAAACAAATTTATAACCACACAAAACGGCTCGTTTTGCCAACTGAAATATACAAAAAATTATAATAAACAATATCAAATATTTATAAACAATTTAAAATTAATAAAAATAAATAAATTTAAGAAAAATCTTTAATTGACATTTGACATTTGTCACTTTTGATCACATAATATCAAAACTATTCTTTTTTTCAGAGATTTAGTAAATTTGACAGATGTCATGTTTGACACAATAATCATTTATGACAAGCTTACTGTAGTTGCCAAACCTATACAATATAATAGAACTGTCAATCTTGAGAGATTTATCAGATTTGACAGATATCAAACTTGACATATCTCATCTTTGACACTTTAACAAGCCTTTTTCACTCTACAAAGCTATCAAATATAAGAGAACTGTCAAACTTAACAAATTTATCGAATTTGACAAATATCACACTTGGCAAATGCCATATTTGACACTTTAACATGTATGTACCACTTGAAAAACCTACCAAATATAATAGAACTGTCAAACTTAATAGGTTTATCACATTTGACAGACGTCATACTTGAGAGATGTCATATTTGACACTTTAACAAATTTGTTTCACTTTACAAAGCTATCAAATATAACATAACTGTCAAACTTAACAAATTTATCGGATTTGACAGATATCACACTTGGCAGATGCCATATTTGACACTTTAACATGTTTGTACCACTTGAAAAATCTACCAAATATAATAGAACTGTCAATCTTAACAGGCTTATCACATTTGACAGATGTCACACTTGACAGATGTCATATTTGACACTTTAACAAGTTTGTTTCACTTTACAAAGCTAACAAATATAAGGGAACTCTCAAACTTAACAAATTTATCGGATTTGACAGATATCACACTTGGCAGATGCCATATTTGACACTATAACATGTTTGTACCACTTGAAAAATCTACCAAATATAATAGAACTGTCAATCTTAACAGGTTTATCACATTAGACCGATGTCACACTTGACAGATGTCATATTTGACACTTTAACAAGTTTGTTTCACTTTACAAAGCTATCAAATATAAGGGAACTCTCAAACTTAACAAATTTATCGGATTTCACAGATATCACACTTGGCAGATGCCATATTTGACACTATAACATGTTTGTACCACTTGAAAAATCTACCAAATATAATAGAACTGTCAATCTTAACAAGTTAATCACATTTGACAGATATCACACATGACAGATGTCATATTTGACACTTTAACAAGTTTGTTTCATTTTACAAAGCTATCAAATATAACAGAACTGTCAAACTTAACAAATTTATCGGATTTGACAAATATCACACTTGACAGATGCCATATTTGACACTTTAACATGTTTATACCACTTGAAAAATCTACCAAATATAATAGAACTGTCAATCTTAACAGGCTTATCACATTTGACAGATGTCACACTTGACAGATGTCATATTTGACACTTTAACAAGTTTGTTTCACTTTACAAAGCTAACAAATATAAGAGAACTGTCAAACTTAACAAATTTATCGGATTTGACAGATATCACACTTGACAGATGCCATATTTGACACTATAACATGTTTGTACCACTTGAAAAATCTACCAAATATAATAGAACTGTCAATCTTAATAGGTTTATCACATTTGACAAATGTCATACTTGATAGATGTCATATTTGACACTTTAACAAGTGTGTTTCACTTTAAAAAGCTATCAAATATAACAGAACCATCAAACATAACAAATTTATCGGATTTGACAAATATCACACTTGACAGATGCCATATTTGACACTTTAATATGTTTGTACCGCTTGAAAAACCTAGCAAATATAATAGAAATGTCAATCTTAACAGGTTTATCACATTTGACAGATGTCACACTTGACAGATGTCATATTTGTCACTTTAACATGTTTGTACCACTTGAAAAATCTACCAAATATAATAGAACTGTCAATCTTAACAAGTTTATCACATTTGACAGATGTCACACTTGACAGATGTCATATTTGACACTTTAACAAGACTGTTTCACTTTACGAAGCTATCAAATATAACAGAACTGTCAAACTTAACAAATTTATCGGATTTGACAGATATCACACTTGACAGATGTCATATTTGACACTTTAACATGTTTGTACCACTTGAAAAATCTAACAAATTTAATAGAACTGTCAATCTTAACAGATTTACCACATTTGATAGATGTCATGTTTGACAGATTAGTCAATTTTGATAATCTTGCTTTACTTGACAATAAAAAAGAACTGTCAAAAATGACAGATATATCATGCGTCATATGTCACACCACATTTGACATATACATTTTGACATGTGTCAATTGACATTTAGCCTTTTTTTTGTATTAAAAACATTTTCTTTTTTTGATTTCAGTACACCAAAGTTCCGACCTTTTAGAAGACTGTCAAAAACTTTTAGAACGATTTAAGTATCCGTGGGAAATGATGCCGTTGATGTATGCCATTCTCAAAGACGCCAGAGCCGATTTAGAAGAAGCTTCACGAAGGATAGATGAAGGTAAATACCATAAAAATAATTTAATTTTTATTAAAGTTTAAATTACTTTTTTTGTTGTAAAAAATGTGTGTAAATGTTTAGTTCCATTAATTTCTACTTTGTTTCTGATTATTTAAGGACTTTTTTGCCAAATAAATAATTTTTTATTAAATTAACATCATAAGACATTTCACCTATGACATCTGACAAATGAACTTTAATATTTGACATTTGATAGCATTTATGACGAGTTATGACATTTGTTATTACGTTTTTGACGTATGACTTATGACATATAATAACCATTGACATTTCAAATATGACTATGACATTTGACATATCAGTTTTTACAATTGACGTAGGTACTGTTTATGACATTTAACTTTTCCTGACATATTTTGTCTTAAAAACTTGACCTATAACTTCTGACATTTGATATACCACGTCTGACATGAAATATTACATGTGACATCACGTATGACAGTTGACATATTACGTATGACACTTGATATATCACATATGACATTTGACGTATCTTGTATGACATTTTATATATCTTGTATGACATTTGACATATCAGTTTTTACATTTGACAAACTGTTATGACATTTGACTTTTTCTGTCATATTTTAAATTAATTTGTTTTAAAAACTTGACATATAACTTCTGACATTTGATATATCACGTCTGACATATGAAATATTACATGTGACATCACGTATGACAGTTGACATATTACGTATGACACTTGATATATCACATATGACATTTGACGTATCTTGTATGACATTTTATATATCTTGTATGACATTTGACATATCAGTTTTTACATTTGACAAACTGTTATGACATTTGACTTTTTCTGTCATATTTAAAATTAATTTGTCTTAAAAACTTGACATAGAACTTCTGACATTTGATATATCACGTCTGACATATGAAATCTTACATATGACATCACGTATGACAGTTGACATAGTACGTATGACACTCGATATATCACATATGACATTTGACGTATCTTGTATGACATTTTATATATCTTGTATGACATTTGACATATCAGTTTTTACATTTGACAAACTGTTATGACATTTGACTTTTTCTGTCATATTTAAAATTAATTTGTCTTAAAAACTTGACATATAACTTCTGACATTTGATATATCACGTCTGACATATGAAATATTACATGTGACATCACGTATGATAGTTGACATATTACGTATGGCACTTGATATATCACATATGACATTTGACGTATCTTGTATGACATTTTATATATCTTGTATGACATTTGACATATCAGTTTTACATTTGACAAACTGTTATGACATTTGACTTTTTCTGTCATATTTTAAATTAATTTGTTTTAAAAACTTGACATATAACTTCTGACATTTGATATATCACGTCTGACATATGAAATATTACATGTGACATCACGTATGACAGTTGACATATTACGTATGACACTTGATATATCACATATGACATTTGACGTATCTTGTATGACATTTTATATATCTTGTATGACATTTGACATATCAGTTTTTACATTTGACAAACTGTTATGACATTTGACTTTTTCTGTCATATTTAAAATTAATTTGTCTTAAAAACTTGACATATAACTTCTGACATTTGATATATCACGTCTGACATATGAAATATTACATGTGACATCACGTATGATAGTTGACATATTACGTATGGCACTTGATATATCACATATGACATTTGACGTATCTTGTATGACATTTTATATATCTTGTATGACATTTGACATATCAGTTTTACATTTGACAAACTGTTATGACATTTGACTTTTTGTGTCATATTTTAAATTAATTTGTTTTAAAAACTTGACATATAACTTCTGACATTTGATATATCACGTCTGACATATGAAATATTACATGTGACATCACGTATGACAGTTGACATATTACGTATGACACTTGATATATCACATATGACATTTGACGTATCTTGTATGACATTTTATATATCTTGTATGACATTTGACATATCAGTTTTTACATTTGACAAACTGTTATGACATTTGACTTTTTCTGTCATATTTAAAATTAATTTGTCTTAAAAACTTGACATATAACTTCTGACATTTGATATATCACGTCTGACATATGAAATATTACATGTGACATCACGTATGATAGTTGACATATTACGTATGGCACTTGATATATCACATATGACATTTGACGTATCTTGTATGACATTTTATATATCTTGTATGACATTTGACATATCAGTTTTACATTTGACAAACTGTTATGACATTTGACTTTTTCTGTCATATTTTAAATTAATTTGTTTTAAAAACTTGATATATAACTTCTGACATTTGATATATCAAGTCTGACATATGAAATGTTACATGTGACATCACGTATGACAGTTGAAATATTACGTATGACACTTAATATATCACATATGACATTTGACGTATCTTGTATGACATTTTATATATCTTGTATGACATTTGGCATATCAGTTTTTACATTTGACAAACTGTTATGACATTTGACGTTTTCTGTCATATTTTAAATTAATTTGTTTTAAAAACTTGACATATAACTTCTGACATTTGATATATCAAGTCTGACATATGAAATGTTACATGTGACATCACGTATGACAGTTGAAATATTACGTATGACACTTGATATATCACATATGACATTTGACGTATCTTGTATGACATTTTATATATCTTGTATGACATTTGACAGTTTTAACATTTGACAAACTGTTATGACATTTGACTTTTTCTGTCATATTTTAAATTAATTTGTCTTAAAAACTTGACATATAACTTCTGACATTTGATATATCACGTCTGACATATGAAATATTACATGTGACATCACGTATGACAGTTGACATATTACGTATGACACTTGATATCTCACATATGACATTTGACGTATCTTGTATGACATTTTATATATCTTGTATGACATTTGACATATCAGTTTTACATTTGACAAACTGTTATGACATTTGACTTTTTCTGTCATATTTTAAATTAATTTGTTTTAAAAACTTGATATATAACTTCTGACATTTGATATATCAAGTCTGACATATGAAATGTTACATGTGACATCACGTATGACAGTTGAAATATTACGTATGACACTTAATATATCACATATGACATTTGACGTATCTTGTATGACATTTTATATATCTTGTATGACATTTGACAGTTTTAACATTTGACAAACTGTTATGACATTTGACTTTTTCTGTCATATTTAAAATTAATTTGTCTTAAAAACTTGACATATAACTTCTGACATTTGATATATCACGTCTGACATATGAAATATTACATGTGACATCACGTATGACAGTTAACATATTACGTATGACACTTGATATATCACATATGACATTTGACGTATCTTGTATGACATTTTATATATCTTGTATGACATTTGACATATCAGTTTTACATTTGACAAACTGTTATGACATTTGACTTTTTCTGTCATATTTGAAATTAATTTGTTTTAAAAACTTGACATATAACTTCTGACATTTGATATATCACGTCTGACATATGAAATATTACATGTGACATCACGTATGACAGTTAACATATTACGTATGACACTTGATATATCACATATGACATTTGACGTATCTTGTATGACATTTTATATATCTTGTATGACATTTGACATATCAGTTTTACATTTGACAAACTGTTATGACATTTGACTTTTTCTGTCATATTTGAAATTAATTTGTTTTAAAAACTTGACATATAACTTCTGACATTTGATATATCAAATCTGACATATGAAATATTACATGTGACATCACTTATGACAGTTGACATATTACGTATGACACTTGATATATCACATATGACATTTGACGTATCTTGTATGACATTTTATATATCTTGTATGACATTTGACATATCAGTTTTTACATTTGACAAACTGTTATGACATTTAACTTTTTCTGTCATATTTAAAATTAATTTGTCTTAAAAACTTGACATATAACTTCTGACATTTGATATATCACGTCTGACATATGAAATATTACATGTGACATCACGTATGACAGTTGACATATTACGTATGACACTTGATATATCACATATGACATTTGACGTATCTTGTATGACATTTTATATATCTTGTATGACATTTGACATATCAGTTTTTACATTTGACAAACTGTTATGACATTTGACTTTTTCTGTCATATTTAAAATTAATTTGTCTTAAAAACTTGACATATAACTTCTGACATTTGATATATCACGTCTGACATATGAAATATTACATGTGACATCACGTATGACAGTTAACATATTACGTATGACACTTGATATATCACATATGACATTTGACGTATCTTGTATGACATTTTATATATCTTGTATGACATTTGACATATCAGTTTTACATTTGACAAACTGTTATGACATTTGACTTTTTCTGTCATATTTGAAATTAATTTGTTTTAAAAACTTGACATATAACTTCTGACATTTGATATATCAAGTCTGACATATGAAATATTACATGTGACATCACTTATGACAGTTGACATATTACGTATGACACTTGATATATCACATATGACATTTGACGTATCTTGTATGACATTTTATATATCTTGTATGACATTTGACATATCAGTTTTTACATTTGACAAACTGTTATGACATTTGACGTTTTCTGTCATATTTAAAATTAATTTGTCTTAAAAACTTGACATATAACTTCTGATATTTGATATATCACGTCTGACATATGAAATATTACATGTGACATCACGTATGACAGTTGACATATTACGTATGACACTTGATATATCACATATGACATTTGACGTATCTTGTATGACATTTTATATATCTTGTATGACATTTGACATATCAATTTTTACATTTGACAAACTGTTATGACATTTGACTTTTTCTGTCATATTTAAAATTAATTTGTCTTAAAAACTTGACATATAACTTCTGATATTTGATATATCACGTCTGACATATGAAATATTACATGTGACATCACGTATGACAGTTGACATATTACGTATGACACTTGATATATCACATATGACATTTGACGTATCTTGTATGACATTTTATATATCTTGTATGACATTTGACATATCAGTTTTTACATTTGACAAACTGTTATGACATTTGACTTTTTCTGTCATATTTAAAATTAATTTGTCTTAAAAACTTGACATATAACTTCTGATATTTGATATATCACATCTGACATATGAAATATTACATGTGACATCACGTATGACAGTTGACATATTACGTATGACACTTGATATATCACATATGACATTTGACGTATCTTGTATGACATTTTATATATCTTGTATGACATTTGACATATCAGTTTTTACATTTGACAAACTGTTATGACATTTGACTTTTTCTGTCATATTTAAAATTAATTTGTCTTAAAAACTTGACATATAACTTCTGACATTTGATATATCACGTCTGACGTATGAAATATTACATGTGACATCACGTATGACAGTTGACATATTACGTATGACACTTGATATATCACATATGACATTTCACGTATCTTGTATGACATTTTATATATCTTGTATGACATTTGACATATCAGTTTTTACATTTGACAAACTGTTATGACATTTGACGTTTTCTGTCATATTTTAAATTAATGTGTTTTAAAAACTTGACATATAACTTCTGACATTTGATATATCACGTCTGACATATGAAATATTACATGTGACATCACGTATGACAGTTGACATATTACTTATGACACTTGATATATCACATATGACATTTGACGTATCTTGTATGACATTTTATATATCTTGTATGACATTTGATATATCAAGTCTGACATATGAAATGTTACATGTGACATCACGTATGACAGTTGAAATATTACGTATGACACTTGATATATCACATATGACATTTCACGTATCTTGTATGACATTTTATATATCTTGTATGACATTTGATATATCAAGTCTGACATATGAAATGTTACATGTGACATCACGTATGACAGTTGAAATATTACGTATGACACTTGATATATCACATATGACATTTCACGTATCTTGTATGACATTTTATATATCTTGTATGACATTTGACATATCAGTTTTTACATTTGACAAACTGTTATGACATTTGACGTTTTCTGTCATATTTTAAATTGTTTTAAAAACTTGACATATAACTTCTGACATTTGATATATCAAGTCTGACATATGAAATATTACATGTGACATCACGTATGACAGTTGACATATTAAGTATGACACTTGATATATCACATATGACATTTCACGTATCTTGTATGACATTTTATATATCTTGTATGACATTTGACATATCAGTTTTTACATTTGACAAACTGTTATGACATTTGACGTTTTCTGTCATATTTTAAATTAATGTGTTTTAAAAACTTGACATATAACTTCTGACATTTGATATATCACGTCTGACATATGAAATATTACATGTGACATCACGTATGACAGTTGACATATTACTTATGACACTTGATATATCACATATGACATTTGACGTATCTTGTATGACATTTTATATATCTTGTATGACATTTGATATATCAAGTCTGACATATGAAATGTTACATGTGACATCACGTATGACAGTTGAAATATTACGTATGACACTTGATATATCACATATGACATTTCACGTATCTTGTATGACATTTTATATATCTTGTATGACATTTGACATATCAGTTTTTACATTTGACAAACTGTTATGACATTTGACTTTTTCTGTCATATTTTAAATTAATTTGTTTTAAAAACTTGACATATAACTTCTGACATTTGATATATCAAGTCTGACATATGAAATATTACATGTGACATCACGTATGACAGTTGACATATTACGTATGACACTTGATATATCACATATGACATTTGACGTATATTGTATGGCATTTTATATATCTTGTATGACATTTAACATATCAGTTTTTACATTTGACAAACTGTTATGACATTTGACTTTTTCTGTTATATTTTAAATTAATTTGTTTTAAAAACTTGACATATAACTTCTGACATTTGATATATCACGTCTGACATATGAAATGTTACATGTGACATCACGTATGACACTTAATATATCACATATGACATTTGACGTATCTTGTATGATATTTGATATAAAACTTGTGACATTTGACATATCACGTTTGAGAGTTGACTTATCACACATATGACTAATGACGTCTGACATTTCCTGTTCAAATCAACATAATAATAAACTATTTTATTTCTATTTTAAGGCAAGAAATTTCTCAAATAATTAACGAACATGTTGTATTATGTAAAATTTAAATAGAAAGGAACAATTGTTCAGCTTAGACCAGACAATTCAATTAAGTATTTATAAGAAATGTTTTATTTTGTTACAAAAACGACAGAGTTGTTAAGTTCGTTTAATTCGAAGCCATGTTTCAAATTAAATTGTATAAAATATTTTAACTTAGTTCTTGGCAATAATTTCCTTTATAAAATGTATGATTGAAAGCTTGGCAAAGCTTCCAAACAATGTAAATTATGTTAAGACATGCTATTATGTCAAAGACAATTATAACACGTGGAGTTTGATAAAACTTCTATTCATTTATATTTATTTTAGATATTTAGATTTATAACGAATTATGTGTTTGTTAAGTATTTTAGATTTAAATCGTTTTCTTTTGTAGAAATAAGTTTTTTTATTGTAAAATGTTATTTTGTTGATGTTTTATAGCTTAACTTGACAGATTTAGCAAATTTGACAGTTATCACATTTAACAGATGTCATATTTGACAGAATAGTCACTGTTGACAAACTTGCTCAATTTGACCAATCTAGCAAATTTAATAGAACTGTCAAATTTGACAGGTTTTATAAATTTGACAGATATCACATTTGACAGATATCATATTCGACAGAAAAGTCACCCTTGACAAGCTTGCTCCATATGATGAACCTATTTAATTTAATAGAACTGTCAAATTTCAGATTTGTATGAAATTTTGACAGTTATCGCATTTGATATATGTCATATTTTACAGAAAAGTTACTTTAGACATGCTTGCTTCACTTGACAAATCTGTCAAATTTATAACAATTGTCAAATTTGACAGATTTATCCAATTTGACAGATATCATACTTGACGTATCTTATATTTGAAAGAATAGTCACATTTGACAAGTTTGCTTCACTTTACAAACCTATCAAATTTGATAGATTGATAGAATGGTCAAATTTGACAGATATCACATCTCACGAATGTCATATTTGACAGAAAAGCCACATTTGACAAGCTTGTTTAGCTTCATAAACCGTTCCAATTTAAAAGAACTGTCACACTTGACAGGTTTATCCAATTTGACAGTTATCACACTTGACAGGTGTCATATTTGACTGGTTAGTCAACTATGACTAGCTTACTTTACTTTACAAATTTGTCAAATGTAATAGAGTTGCGAAATTGGATAAATTCTCGAAATTTGACAGATACCACATTTGACGAATGTCATATTTGACAGAAAAGTTATCTTTAGACACGCTTGCTTCACTTTACAAACCTGTCAAATATGAATAGTAACCTTTGACAAGCTTACTTCACTTAATAAACCTATCAAATTCATTAGAACTGTCAAATTCGATAGATTTATCCAATTTGACACATATCACACTTGACATATATTATATTTGGAAGATTAGTCATATTTGACAAGCTTGTTTAACTTTATAAACCTATCGAATGCAATAGAACTGTCAAGTTGGACAGATTTATCACATTTGACAGATATAACATCTGACAAATGTCATATTTAACAGAAAAGTCACCTTTGGCAAGCTTGATTTACTTGACAAACCTCTTAAATTTATAAAAACTGTCAAATTTGACAGATTTATATAATTTTACATAATCACACTTGACAGATATCATATTTGGCAGAATAGTAACCTTTAACAAGCTTGCTTCAGTTGATAAACCTATAAAATTTATTAGAACTGTCAAATTTGGCAGATTTATCCAATTTGACACATATCACACTTGACAGATATTATATTTGGAAGAATAGTCATATTTGACAAGCTTGTTTAAGTTTACAAACCTTTTGACAGCTATAACATCTGATAAATGTCATATTAAAAAGAAAAGTCCCCTTCGGCAAACTTGCTTTACTTGACAAACCTGTCAAATTTATAACAACTGTCAAATTTGACATATCACACTTGACAGATATCATATTATACAGAATAGCAACCTTTGACAAGCTTGTTTCACTTTACACAAATATCAAATTTAATAAAACTGTCAAACTTTATCAAATTTAACAGATATCAGATCTGACAAACGTCATAAATGACAGAAAAGTCACTTTTGACAAGCTTTCTTCACTTGGCAAACCTGTCAAATTTATAACAACTATCAAATTTGACAGATTTATAAAAATTGACAAATATCACACTTGACAGATATCATATTTGGTAGAATATTAACCTTTAACAAGCTTGCTTCAGTTGATAAACCTATAAAATTTATTAGAACTGTCAAATTTGGCAGATTTATCCAATTTGACACATATCACACTTGACAGATATTATATTTGGAAGAATAGTCATATTTGACAAGCTTGTTTAAGTTTACAAACCTTTTGACAGCTATACCATCTGACAAATGTCATATTAGAAAGAAAAGTCCCCTTCGGCAAACTTGCTTTACTTAACAAATCTGTCAAATTTATAACAACTGTCAAATTGGACATATCACACTTGACAGATATCATATTATACAGAATAGCAACCTTTGACAAGCTTGTTTCACTTTACACAAATATCAAATTTAATAAAACTGTCAAACTTTATCAAATTTAACAGATATCAGATCTGACAAACGTCATAAATGACAGAAAAGTCACTTTTGACAAGCTTTCTTCACTTGGCAAACCTGTCAAATTTATAACAACTGTCAAATTTGACAGATTTATAAAAATTGACAAATATCACACTTGACAGATACCATATTTGGCAGGATAGTCACATTTGACAAGCTTTAATTTAACAAATTTGACAGGTAATATATAACAAGTGTCATATTTGACAACCTTGTTTTAAAATTTATTAGAACTGTCAAACAAATAACACACTTGACAGTTGTCATATTTGACAGAATAATATTTTGTTTGACAACTGACAGTTGAATGACAGATATGACAACTATCAAACCTAATATCATTCTAATAATATGATCTTCTTTTTTTGACAAGTGACAGCCGAATGACAGATTTGATAGCTGTCAAACTTAATACCATTTTTTTAAATAAATTGTTTCATACAGCGAATTAAAGTGTATATACTTTGTTTATTGAGAAGTGACAGTTGAATGATATAGATGACAGCTGTCAAATTTTTTACATAAATTGTTTCATATAGCGAAATAAAGTTGTTTATTAACAAGTGACAGTTAAATGACATTTGACAGCTGTCAAACTATGTTTTAATAAATTCTTTCATAAAACTAAAAGAAGAATACTTTAATTATTGACAAGTGACAGTTGAATGACATATATGACAGCTGTCAAACTTGATACAATTTTTTTCATAAAATGATCTTCTTTTTATATAAATTGTTTCATATATCGAAATAAATTGTATCTACTTTGTTTATTGACAAGTGACAGTTAAATGACAGATTTGACAGCTGTCATACTTAATATACCTATGACAGCTGTCAAACTTAATTTCTATGTTTAGTATTAGATTTAAGTGATTGTTTTGTATTTAAATTTAAGAATTGTATTTGTAATGATTAGATTTATAATTTCTTTTTTGATTTTTAAATAGGAAAAAGAGTGGTGAACGAATATTCAAGAATGCACAATTTGAACATGTATGATGGCGTCGAACTCCGGAATTCCACGCGTCAGTATGGATGATTAAAAAATTAATTTCCACCCAAAATTATTTTTTTTTGTCATATTAACATTAAATAAATATAAATTATTAAAAAAAAATAATTTTTTAAATTTTGGGTGTTTTTATACAAATTCTTTCAGATACATATTTTTATTTTTAATTTTTTTTTCCGAAAAATAGATCCGAAGGCCACAAATCAAGATCGAAGAACACCATTCAACAACTCGACATTCAAGTCTGTTAATCTCCAATTCAAATGCAACGTTCTTATATAAGAAAAAATGTACAAAAATCGTATTTATTTGCCATCAGGAACAATCCAACGCATTTTTATGTTTTAAGTTTTTTATTTATATATAAAATTAGGAGAAAAAAAATGGTATTCCACAGTGTTCTATTCGCGTAGTAATATTTATCATAGTTATTTAAATTTCATTAAATATATATATCATATAATTAAGCAAGATTTTAATGGAGAGAACGTTGAATATCAAGAAAGAAATATTCAATGTTTTTAATGGTAAGTTCTTTTCTAGGTCGAATATCTCAGAAACGAAGAGAGATATGGAAAAATCTTCACATATGACATATGACATATAATAATCATTGACATTTGACAGATGACTTTGACATTTGACAGATGACTTTGACATTTGACATATCCTTTATGACATTTGACGTATAACTTATAACATATAATAATGTTTATAACATTTGACGTATGACATAAAATAACTATTGACATTTGAAATATAAAATTGTTTGACATTTGACTTTTCATGTCATGTTTTAATAACTTGACATTTGACAATTGATAAATAAGACGTTTGACAAACAGTGTATGACATTTGATTTTTTTCTACCATTATTATAGGTCGAATATCTCGAAAACGAAAAGAGATATGAAAAATATTATAAAACATTTTTTATTCGAAATTTAATTATCTACATTTTTTGTTACAAGCATTTTTCTCGTATCTGTGATAGTTATGAAGATATATGCAAAAAACGATTTTTAAATTTACGAACTTTTCACTTTCAATGAATATAACATTGTATGTAAATTTGAATGTCTACTAATTGTAAAAAAATTTCACTGAAAATATATTATGCATCATTATTAAGTTCAAGTATGTTTTCAAGGTTATCTCGTCTAGGAAATACACGTTTTTCTAGATAGTAAAAGATTATATTGATTAAAAAAGGTAGTTTATCGACAAAAATCATAGAAATTCGTATACCAAACGCAGAAAAAAATGTAAAATTGATGAAAAATCGTAGAAATGAGTATTATATTGAGAAAGTTTATAAAAAACGTAAAAATCAAAACAAATCCTTAAAAAAATATGTGAAAACTCGAAATGACAAGTGACAAATAAGAGAAAAATATGACAACTGTCAAACTTAATTTTTTTACGATTCAAACCGTTCAGTCTTCAGTCCGACTAAACTTCCTATATAAACGTTCGTTTGGTCGAAACTGTTCACTATTATCAGCAATTTTACAAAGGCATTTTAATAAGTTCTCGTTGACTTATTGTAATAAAAGTTTTAGAATTTGTAGAAAAATTGATCTACTTTAATGTAGAAAAAGAATTTTTATAAAATTTGTATTAACTTCTTAATTATTTGCAATTTTGTTGTACCATGCAAACTTATAGCAATTGAAATTACATTACTTTCATCAACATATTTACATACGATTTTTAACTAGTTTTCGTAATCGTATTCTAATAAAAATTTGTAAAAACATAGAAAAATTATTCTACTTTCATGTCGAAAAGGAATTTTAAAAAAATCTGTACTAACTTTTGAGTTATTTGCAATTTTGTACAGTCATACAGCAATTTAAATTATATTACTTTTATCAACATTATTATAAAGGATTTTGAATTGGTTTCCGTTGTCGTATTCTAATAAAATTTTGTAGATTTGTAGAAAAATTAATCTACTTTTATATAGAAAAGGAATATTAGAAAAATCTTTATTAACTTTTAAGTTATTTGCAATATTGTCTGCTAACTTTTCTATATAATAAGACTTCTGATGATCAAAACCGTTCAGTCTTCAGTCCGACCAAAAAACCTATATAAACCTTCTCATTATTGAAACCGTTTAATATTATCAACAATTTTAGAAAGCTTTTTTAATAAGTTCTCGTTAACTTATGGAGACGAAATTTGGTAAAGTTGTAGAAAATGGTCTCTACTTTAGTAACGAAAAAATATTTTGCAAAAATCTTTATTAATTTCTGAGTTATTCGCAATTTTGTTGCACCATTTAGTTTTATAGCAATGCAAATTACATCACTATCAGCAATTTTACAAAGGCTTTTTAATAAGTTCTCGTTAACTTATAGTAATAAAATTTTTAAAATGTGTAGAAAAATTTATCTTCTTTAATGTAAAAAAAGAATTTTTATAAAACTTGTATTAACTTCTCAATTATTTGCAATTTTGTTGTACCATGCAGACTTATGGCAATTGAAATTACATTACTTTCACCAACATATTTACATACGATTTTTAACTAGTTTTCGTAATCGTATTTTAATAAAAATTTGTAGAAACATAGAAAAATTATTCTACTTTCATGTCGAAAAGGAATTTAAAAAAAATCTGTACTAACTTCTGAGTTATTTGCAATTTTGTACAATCATACAGCAATTTAAATTATATTACATTTATCAACTTATTTATAAAGGATTTTGAATTGGTTTCCGTTGTCGTATTCTAATAAAATTTTGTAGATTTGTAGAAAAATTAATCTACTTTTATGTAGAAAAAAAATATTAGAAAAATCTTTATTAACTTTTAAGTTATTTGCAATATTGTCTGCTAACTTTTCTATATAATAAGACTTCTGATGATCAAAACCGTTTAGTCTTCAGTCCGACCAAAACACCTATATAAACCTTCTCATTATTAAAACCGTTCACTATTATCAACAATTTTAGAAAGCTTTTTTAATAAGTTCTCGTTAACTTATTGTGACGAAATTTGGTAAAGTTATAGAAAATGGTCTCTATTTTAATAACGAGAAAATATTTTGCAAAAATCTTTATTAATTTCTGAGTTATTCGCAATTTTTTACAGTCATACAGCAATTTAAATTATATTACATTTATCAACATTTTTATAAAGGATTTTGAATTGGTTTCCGTTGTCGTATTCTAATAAAATTTTGTAAAAACATAGAAAAATTATTCTACTTTTATGTCGAAAAGGAATTTAAAAAAAATCTGTACTAACTTCTGAGTTATTTGCAATTTTGTACAGTCATACATTATATTACATTTATCAACATCTTTATAAAGGATTTTGAAATGGTTTCCGTTGTCGTATTCCAATAAAATTTTGTAGATTTGTAGAAAAATTAATCTACTTTTATGTAGAAAAGGAATATTAGAAAAATCTTTATTAACTTTTAAGTTATTTGCAATATTGTCTGCTAACTTTTCTATATAATACGACTTCTGATGATCAAAACCGTTTAGTCTTCAGTCCGACCAAAAAACCTATATAAACCTTCTCATTATTGAAACCGTTTACTATTATCAACAATTTTAGAAAGCTTTTTTAATAAGTTCTTGTTAACTTATTGTGACGAAATTTGGTAAAGTTATAGAAAATGGTCTCTTTTTTAATAACGAAAAAATATTTTGCAAAAATATTTATTAATTTCTGAGTTATTCGCAATTTTGTTGCACCATTTAGTATTATAGTAATGCAAATTACATCACTATCAACAAGTTTTACAAAAGATTTTTAATAAGTTCTCGTTAACTTATTGCAATAAAATTTTTAGAATTTGTAGAAAAATTTATCTACTTTAATGTAGAAAAAGAATTTTTATAAAATTTGTATTAACTTCTTAATTATTTGCAATTTTGTTGTACCATGCAAACTTATAGCAATTGAAATTACATTACTTTCACCAACATATTTACATACGATTTTTAACTAGTTTTCGTGATTGTATTCTAATAAAAATTTGTAAAAACAGAAAAATTATTCTACTTTCATGTCGAAAAGGAATTTAATAAAAATCTGTACTAACTTCTGAGTTATTTGCAATAATGTACAGTCATACAGCAATTTAAACTATATTACATTTATCAACATCTTTATAAAGGATTTTGAATTGGTTTCCGTTGTCGTATTCTAATAAAATTTTGTAGATTTGTAGAAAAATTAATCTACTTTTATGTAGAAAAAAAATATTAGAAAAATCTTTATTAACTTTTAAATTATTTGCAATATTGTCTGCTAACTTTTCTATATAATAAGACTTCTGATGATCAAAACCGTTTAGTCTTCAGTCCGACCAAAACACCTATATAAACCTTCTCATTATTAAAACCGTTCACTATTATCAACAATTTTAGAAAGCTTTTTTAATAAGTTCTCGTTAACTGATTGTGACGAAATTTGGTAAAGTTATAGAAAATGGTCTCTATTTTAATAACGAGAAAATATTTTGCAAAAATCTTTATTAATTTCTGAGTTATTCGCAATTTTGTACAGTCATACAGCAATTTAAATTATATTACATTTATCAACATTTTTATAAAGGATTTTGAATTGGTTTCCGTTGTCGTATTCTAATAAAATTTTGTAAAAACATAGAAAAATTATTCTACTTTTATGTCGAAAAGGAATTTAAAAAAAATCTGTACTAACTTCTGAGTTATTTGCAATTTTGTACAGTCATACATTATATTACATTTATCAACATCTTTATAAAGGATTTTGAATTGGTTTCCGTTGTCGTATTCTAATAAAATTTTGTAGATTTGTAGAAAAATTAATCTACTTTTATGTAGAAAAGGAATATTAGAAAAATCTTTATTAACTTTTAAGTTATTTGCAATATTGTCTGCTAACTTTTCTATATAATAAGACTTCTGATGATCAAAATCGTTCAGTCTTCAGTCCGACCAAAAAACCTATATAAACCTTCTCATTATTGAAACCGTTCAATATTATCAACAATTTTAGAAAGCTTTTTTAATAAGTTCTCGTTAACTTATTGTGACGAAATTTGGTAAAGTTATAGAAAATGGTCTCTATTTTAATAACGAAAAAATATTTTGCAAAAATCTTTATTAATTTCTGAGTTATTCGCAATTTTGTACAGTCATACAGCAATTTAAATTATATTACTTTTATCAACATCATTATAAAGGATTTTGAATTGGTTTCCGTTGTCGTATTCTAATAAAATTTTGTAGATTTGTAGAAAAATTAATCTACTTTTATGTAAAAAAGGAATATTAGAAAAATCTTTATTAACTTTTAAGTTATTTGCAATATTGTCTGCTAACTTTTCTATATAATAAGACTTCTGATGATCAAAACCGTTCAGTCTTCGGTCCGACTAAATTTCTTATATAAACCTTCTTACAATCCTTCATTTTTGACGATAATTTATATTTATAAATGGTTTTGTACGATTTTTAACGTTGTTTATGACTTTTAATGATTTCAACCACTTTTTATGGTTCTTTTACATTATTTTTTTACGAATTTCTATGATTTTACACGAATTTTGAATTACTTTATTTACGATTTTTCATTTTTTTGACAGTATTAATGATTTTTCTACATTTATTAATCATTTTTTTTACGTTTTTTAACGATTTTCATTGAACCCTAAATCTAGTCTAATGCTTATTTATAACAACTCATATGGAAATACTTAGAAAATAAACGTCAGTGAATCTAATTTCAATGAAAAATAAACAGAAAACCAAAAAAAAAATCTTTAAATCTGTAGCTCAAATACGCGATATATCAAACCTTATTTCCTGTTTTATAAATAAACATAAAGTTGGCCTTGCACTTGGCATTGAATTTGCGTTATTTAATACACGTGCCGAATTTGTTACTATGTTTCAACTGTTTTCTGTTCGATGCACTCGACGCCACCTTCGATTCTAATTTACAGATAAACGTTCATGAACTATTTTTTTTAAATATGACTTAATAACTGATAAATTAAATTATTATTATTTTTTTTTTAATTAACATTTGTTACACTATTTTATTTATAAAAGTATTTATTTGTGGACATTTGACATTTTTTACTTTAGATATTTGTGACATTTGACATTTTTGACTTTTGATATGTTGACATAAAAATTGTTTTTTCGTGCAAATAAATGTTTATAAAAATATTTAATTTTTACGTTTTTTTTTATCCACAGGACAAACTATCGATATTCTACTGAATTTGTGTAACCGGGTTAAGGAAAAATTTCAACTTTCATGGAGGATGATTTCGTTGGTTGGTGTTGTTTTAAAATATTCCAAACAAAATGAAGAACACGCTTTTAGTAGAATAGAAGAAGGTAAGTAATTTTTTTTAATAATATGAAAATAATTTTTTTGTTATTAACCTGCCTGCCGTTTGCCTGCGCCTGCCTGTCCGTCTGTCTGTCTCTATATGGCATCATAGCTCCCAAACGAATCAAGCGATTTCAATTTAGTTTTTTTTGTGTTAAAGGTGACTTATGTGTTAGTATTCTTAGACATGTTTGATGGAAATTGGTTAAACCGTTTAAAAGTTGTGGGGGTGAAAGTGGGGAAAAATAATCGAATGTTTGAAAATATACTCGTGGGGGGTCTCAAATGAAAACGCACAGAAAGAGAGTGTTCTTAGCTTTAAATGATGATAAAATGTTGGGGGTTAAACATAATATTCTAAATAAAAGAGTAAATTTAATGTCGCAAATAATTTAAATTATGTGATAGGTTCTAAAGTAATAATTAGCTTTATAGTAAAATAAAAACATTTAAATTTTAATCGCAAAAAGTGTACAAACATAAAATAAATCATCTAATACTAGTTTTATACTATTAAACTTGCTAAGATTTATTTTATAGCCAACCTTGGAATACGCTTTCTTTGACTTAAATAAAAAAATGGATTTTATGTTTTAATGAATTATTGTAATCGTTAAATTTTGATATCTTATATATTCTGAAAGAAGAATAAGACAAACATTAAAGATCCTATTTTGTTTTTGTTTTGATTAGATATACGAGGTATGTTCAGAAAAAAACGAATATTTAATTCTTCATCAAAATCTATTTTATCTCCTTCAAAATAATAAAAAAAATGAAGATATCTAGAAATGAAAACTTTATTGAATAGAGCTTTAACGGTGGATTTGCCCTGATACGCCAATATAGAAAAAGCACGCATATGCACATACTAAAAATATTAAAAGCTTTTCCCATTTATGCGGTCATAAATTATAGTTTAACGATTCTGTGCAGTTGTTTCGCAAACCATTTTACAACATTACATCCACCGGTTTAAATTTTCTGCAAAAAAAAAATTATTCACACTTTATTCTTATATTGGTCGATTTGTAAACGAAATTTCTTTTGTCGCGATTTTTAAAATGAGATTTTATTATTTAATTGTTGCACCTTTGTTTCAGTTGATCGTAAAACGTGCTATGGCACAGTAGCAGCGAAAACGGCGACATATTGCACATTTATTTTCACATAAAACACTTCTTTTATGTTTCTTTCTTTATATTTTGTTGCAACGAGCAAAACGATTATATGATCAACTATGAACATCATAAATGTTGATAAAGTCACGATCTATAAATAAAATTTTCTGCTAACGTAACAGAAATCAATTTTCTAACTATATATTATTTTATTTCCTTTTTAACTTTGTGAACTTAATGACAGCAATGACAGTTGGAACAATTCTGGATGCAAATTAATGATTTTTTGTCCTTTGACAATTTAGACATTTGACATCCAATATATCTGACATTTTGTATCACAATCATTTGGTATTTGTGATCCTCATTTAACAATTCAGACAGTTTCCGTCCCAACCATATTCTTTCAGCTTCTCTCTTTCCTCCGTCCATCTAGCGCATTCCAACATCGTATGTTGGACAGTATCCAAAGCCCCACAGTACGAACATTCGGGCGTTTCGGCCCTATTGAACCTATACAGATATGACCGAAAACACCCATGTCCATTCAGTACCTGGGTCAGAGTGTAGTCTGTAGAACGTTGTTTACACTCCAACCAGGTTCTTATGTTCGGAATGAGTGACTTTTTGTCCACTGAGCCACATCTTCCGTCCCGTTCCATTCCGATTGCTACATCTCAATAGATATGGCTCTCTCTTCACGCCTCTCATTTTCACCGATGTCCATCTCGCTACGTCGATGGTACATCCTCGCTTGTTCGTCCGCTAGGATATGACCCAAAAAAGCCGCAGCAGACACTGTGCGTTAAGCACACGACACCCTTAGAAGACTTGTCCTATCATACCCGACCGTTCCGTACCACACGGGAGCTGCATACAATGTGATGGACTGTATGCAGGAGTGGAAAGCCCTCCTCCTTTAAGGCTTGGGCCTGCAATCCCCGAGCGCATTTGTGCGTTCCCTGGCGTTCGAGGTTACCCTGTTGAGGTGCTCCCCTATCTTCCATTCTCGTGCAGAGTCACTCCCAGATACTTTAGGCATCATTTCGGTGTGATCCGCACACCATCTAAGTCAAAGTTCACTTCTTGTTTCTTTCTGGAGTTTTTGCCTCGATCTTGTCTGCCGCCAGATCCAGACTGTTTTCTCTTAACAAGTCTCCAATGAGACCACATGCATTACAAGCCCGATACATGAGCCCGTTCTTGTCCTCCGCTACAGCAATGACAGTTGGAACAATTCTGGATGCAAATTAATGATTTTTTTGTCCTTTGACAATTTAGACATTTGACATCCAATATATCTGACATTTTGTATCACAATCATTTGGTATTTGTGATCCTCATTTAACAATTCAGACAGTTTCCGTCCCAACCATATTCTTTCAGCTTCTCTCTTTCCTCCGTCCATCTAGCGCATTCCAACATCGTATGTTGGACAGTATCCAAAGCCCCACAGTACGAACATTCGGGCATTTCGGCCCTATTGAACCTATACAGATGTGACCGAAAACACCCATGTCCATTCAGTACCTGGGTCAGAGTGTAGTCTGTAGAACGTGGTTTACACTTCAACCAGGTTCTTATGTTCGGAATGAGTGAGCCACATCTTCCGTCCCGTTCCATTCCGATTGCTACATCTCAACAGATATGGCTCTCTCTTCACGCCTCTCATTTTTACCGATGTCCATCTCGCTACGTCGATGGTACATCCTCGCTCGTTCGTCCGCTAGGATATGACCCAAAAAAGCCGCGGCAGACACTGTGCGATAAGCGCACGACACCCTTAGAAGACTTGTCCTATCAACCCCGACCGTTTCGTACCACACGGGAGCTGCATACAATATGATGAACTGTATGCAGGAGTGGAGAGCCCTCATCCTTTCGGGCTTTGGTGCGCAATCCCCAAGTGCATTTGTGCGTTTCCTGGCGTTCGAGGTTACCCTTTTGAGGTGCTCCCCTATCTTCCATTCTCGTGCAGAGTCACTCCCAGATACTTTAGGCATCATTTCGGTGTGATCCTCACACCATCTAAGTCGAAGTTCACTTCTTGTTTCTTTCTGGAGTTTCTGCCTCGATCTTGTCTGCCGCCAGATCCAGACTGTTTTCTCTTATCCAATCTCCAATGAGACCACATGCATTACAAGCCCGATACATAAGCCCGTTCTTGTCCTCCGCTACTACTAACACCGCAAGGTCATCGGCAAAGGCGATCAAGGTTATCCCTTCTCCACCCTGTAACCGCATGATCCCGTCATATGCCAGGTTCCATAGCGTAGGGACAGTGGGACCCCAGCCGTAACGTCCACTATTACTCCTTTCTCAATAGAGATCTTTCGCTCAGGCATAGTCCTCCAGAATGTTTCTCAGATAGCCTAGCCAATCCCTCGCTGCCAAAGCTTTCATCAGAACACCATACTGGACCGTGTTGAGGGCGTCCCGAACGTCCAGGGGAAGCAGCGACGACCATTTGTTCTGCTGTCCTTCCCGTGTTAGTTGTAGTACCTCCAGCACCGCATCTACAGTCGACATTTTCTCTCTAAATTCATACTGTCTGGGTGAAAATCCTTTAGATCGCTCAATCACTTCGTTAATCCTTGCACGCAGCATTCCCTCATAAACTTTACTTAAGCATGAAAGAAGGAAAATGGATCTTCTTTTTTGGGTATAAATACAATTTTTTCAGTTTTCTTGGATTCTGAAAAAACCTATGCCACGAGTAGTCGGTTTAACGTGGCTTTGATCCAGGTGAGCTCCATCTGTCCCAGAGATTTTACTGCCTCTGGTGGAATCCCGTCTAGTCCTGGTGACCTCCCGTTTCTCAGTTTAGACAGTGCTCACTACAGTTCGTTTTCAGTGAAGGGATCTTCCGCTTCTCCCCGGCGGGAAAAGCTCTCGGGTAAGCTCGAGCTTTCTTCCTATTGGCATTTAGAAGGGGGCGCGCGTGGAGTCTTCTGCTGACTATCTTGTACTCCTGTAACCGCATGACCCCGTCATATGCCAGGTTCCATAGCGTAGGGTCTGTTAGACCGCAGCCGTAACGTCCACTATTACTCCTTTCTCAATAGAGATCTTTCGCTCAGACATAGTACGCCACAATGTTTTTCAGTTAACCTGAATAATCCCTCGCTGCCAAAGCTTTCATCACAACACACTACTGGACCGTCTTGAAGGCGTTCCGAACGTTCAGTAGAAGCAGCGACAACCATTTGTCCCGCTGTCTTCCCCTTGAAAGTTCTAGTACCTCCAGCACCGCATCTACAGTCGAAATTTTCTCTCTAAATCCGTACTGTCTGGGGGAAAATCCTCCAGATCGCTTAATTACTTCGTTAATCGTTGCACGCAGCATTCCCTCATAAACTTTACTCAAACATCAAAGAAGACAAATGGATCTATACTTGTCTGCTTTTTTTGGTATAAATACCGCTTTTGCAGTTTTAGGGGATACTGGAAATACCTGCGCCTCGAGTAGTCGGTTTAACGAGGCTGTGACCCAGGTGGACTCCATTTGTTCCAGACATTTTACCACCTCTGGCGGTAACCCTTCTAGTCCTGGTGCCTTCCAGTTTCGCAGTTTAGACAGTGCACACAACAGTTCGTTTTCAGTGAAGGGATCTTCCGCTTCTCCTAATGATCTGTGCACACTGTGCCATTTCACCGTCGGTAAAAGCTCTCGCGTAAGCACGAGCTTTCTGCCTATTGGCATTTGGAAAGAGGGAGTCTTCTGCTGACTTGTACGCAGTCCCCAGACGTCATTGTCCAGATCGGCGCACAGTTCTCTACAGCATCTCTTATAAAGGTGTATAAACCTTTCACGTGCCTTCTTTCGTGCTTTGGAGTCTACATTTAAAACTTCCACAACTTGTTCACATTCGCCTCTTTTCCGTGCTCTCAGAACCAAGTGCCTCGTTTCGAGACACCCGGTCCTAACCTTTCGCTATTTCGTCATTCCACCACTTTGCGTTTAACGATCGTACCGTCCCGGCTGTGATTTGCACTTATTCAGTATACGCTCGAGAGCTTCCACTAAAGGCGAAAGAATCGGACTCCTTTCATTTCCCATTTTACCCGCTCCTTTAATACATCTAGGATGAGCTTTGCACCGCTTCAACCTCTTCGTCCTCTATCCGCACTCCCGGTCTCAGTCAACGTAACAGCGATATACTGGTATTTAGTGCCCGTATAAATCGGTACCACCCTCCACCCTGCTGTTTTGCGCGCGGTCTTAGTTGTCGTTATCGTAACGTCGATGTACGACTGGCTAAGCCCTCTTCAAAAAGTTGAGAACAACAAGGTCCAGGGCCCCAATCCAATCAACGTTTGTCCGCGGGTGTCAGTGACAGGAGAGCCCCATTCCGCCGCTTTGGAGTTGAAGTCCTCCAGAGGTAAACACTTCTGACCTCATGCATGATCTTCTCTAGCTTTTGCTCATATTCATCCGCTGTTATATTTGGTAAAATGTAACAACAGATTACATTCCAACTTTCCATTCACACGGTTAAAAAACCTGTGACTTCACTTAGTCAAGCACCTCTACGTGTTGTCACCGCATTGAACTCCAGTTGGACTTGATGTTTCTGACGTATAATGTTTCTTTTTGACATTTCTGACCTTTGACAATCACAATTATGTATCTCATTTTCGGGAATTCCCGAAGTGTCACATATCATTCTTTATGGTTTTTGGATTAAAAAAAGATTAGTTCAGTTGTATAGAAAATGTAATTTTAAGACTACGTAAGTTTTAGTAGTTAGTTAGTTTAAATGAAACACAATAGAATGGTCAATTTCATTATCATTTGATGGTCTCGTTCCATATCCTACGTAGTGTAATCTTTGAAGCAGACTTCGAAATTGTGGTTATTTTTACGATTCCTAATTTAAAAAGCAAGCAACCGTGCTGAGTCAAAGCGTATAAAATTTATAGCCTCGACTATATAAGATTGCAAGTGGATCTAATAAAGGTCACGTGATACCTTCGGAATAAACCTCTTATCTATAATGATTTCATCGTGTATCGATTTCGCATAAATGCATTTAAGTCTATTGTATGTTTCGAATAATATCCCGACAATGAAACTGAAGCTTCATGAATAACTCTTTGCTGAGTAAAAATTCAACATACTCAATCCTGTTCCATACTTTCCGGGTTTTACGATTTTACTACCCTACTCCGTCTGGACTGGATTCTTTTCGCGAAAATACAATCAATATAAATAGTATCTCTTTATTTTTGCCATTTTTTATATCTAAATTTTATGACATTAGACATTTCTGACATTTGAGGTTTCTAAAAATTGACATGTAAAAGAAGTTTTTGACATTTGACATTTATGTCATGTCATCTAACTAGGATGTTAATATCTTTAACTTTATTCATTTTTATTATTATTTTTTTGCAGCTTTCAGGGATATCAATGCTTTAGCTGAATCAAGGTAAAATTTATTTAAATATATCCTTATGTCAATGATATTTTGTTTTGTTTTTTGTTTCAGAGTAACGCCAAATTTTTCACTGCAATGTAGTTATCATACAATTCCATATCCAGGTTTATACACATCAGCGTTATATCAACCATGGTTCCTTCCACCTAGTTTTTGTCATTATCCCCCATCAACGTTGCTCACGGCACCCACATCATGCTCATCCCCTAGCTCCCCTACTGCGAACTCACCTTTAGCTAATTCTACACCAATAAGGCCTGAGAGTCGAACGTGATAAGGTAAGATTAAAAACTTATATTTTCTATAATTCTACCACATTTGATCTCAATAAGTTAACAAGTCATTAAAAAACCTATAAAAACTTGGTGCAACAAAATTGCGAATAACTCAGAAATTAATAAAGATTTTTGCAAAATTTTTTTTCGTTATTAAAGAAGAGACCATTTTCTATAACTTTACCAAATTTCGTCACAATAAGTTAACAAGAACTTATTAAAAAACCTTTCTAAAAATGTTGATAATAGTGAACGGTTTCAATAATGAGAAGGTTTATATAGGTGTTTTGGTCGGACTGAAGACTGAACGGTTTTGATCATCAGAAGTCTTATTATATAGATAAGTTGATCGACAATATTGCAAATAACTCAAAAGTTAATAAAGATTTTTTTAATATTCCTTTTCTACATAAAAGTAGATTAATTTTTCTATAAATCCACAAAATTTTATTAAAATACAGCAACAGAAACCAATTAAAAATTCTTTATAAAGATGTTGATAATTGTAATCTAATTTAAATTGCAGTATGACTGTACAAAATTGCAAATAACTCAGAAGTTAATATAGATTTTCTTTAAATTCCTTTTTGACATGAAAGTAGAATAATTTTTCTATATTTCTACAAATTTTTATTAAAATACAATAACGAAAACTAGTTAAAAATCGTATGTAAATATGTTGATGAAAGTAATGTAATTTAAATTGCCATAAGACAGAATGGTACAACAAAATTGCAAATAACTCAGAAGGTAATAAAATTTTTACAAAAATTCTTTCTATATATTAAAGTAGATACATTTTTCTACAAATTCTAAAAATTTTTTTACAATAAGTTAACGAGAACTTATTAAAAAGCCTTTGTAAAATTGCTGACAATAGTGAACAGTTTCGATCAGACGAACGTTTATATAGGAAGTTTGGTCGGACTGAAGACTGAACGGTTTTGATCATAAAAAGGTTTTTTAAATGGGAAGGTTAGTCGACAATATTGCGAATAATTTAAAAACCAATAAAGATTTTTATAATATTCCTTTTCTACATAAAAGTAGATTCATTTTTCTACAAATCCTCAGAATATTATTAGAATATGACAACGGAAACCAATTAAGAATCCTTTATAAAGATGTTGATAATTGTAATCTAATTTAAATTGCTGTATGACTGTACAAAATTTCAAATAACTCAGAAGTTAGTATAGTTTTTTTTTAAATTCCTTTTTGACATGAAAGTAGAATAATTTTTCTATATTTCTACAAATTTTTATTAAAATACAATAACGAAAACTAGTTAAAAATCGTATGTAAATATGTTGATGAAAGTAATGTAATTTAAATTGCCATAAGACAGATTGGTACAACAAAATTGCAAATAACTCAGAAGGTAATAAAATTTTTACAAAAATTCTTTTTCTACATTAAAGTAGATAAATTTTTCTACAAATTATAAAAATTTTATTACAATAAGTTAACGAGAACTTATTAAAAATTGCTGATAATAGTGAACAGTTTCGATCAGACGAGCGTTTATATAGGAAGTTTGGTCGGACTGAAGACTGAACGGTTTTGATCATAAATAGGTTTATTAAATGGGATGGTTAGTCGACAATATTGCGAATAACTTAAAAATTAATAAAGATTTTTTAAATATTTTTTTTCCACATAAAAGTAAATAAATTTTTCTACAAATCCACAAATTTTTTTTAGAATACCTTTATGAGAACTAATTAAAAAACCTTTTTAAAAATGTTGATGATATGAATAGCCATAAAACTGAACAGTACAACAAAATTGCAAATAACTCAGAAACTAAAACAGTTTTTTTAAAAATTCCTTTTCGACACTAAAGCAGAATACTTTTTCTACAAATGCACAAAATTTTATGAAACTAGTTTTACGAGAACTTATTTTTATAATCTAAAGAATCTCTAATGTTATATTTTGGTTTGGAACCAAAAACAGATAACCATAAAAATATTTGTTTGTTTGTAGATAAAGATATATATTTATAAGTTTATGATACCTTTTAACAATTTGACAATTTTCACACTAGAATCCCATTTAATTAACGAGGCTGTATATGCAAAAATAGTAAATTCGAAACGAGCTTTGGGAGTAATCCCGTCTAGGAATTCTACGTACCGCAACATTAACCGAACCCATAAAACGCACTTTATATCCATTTTATAGCATCCGTAAAATATTGCAGAAGAGACTAAATATACAGGATGGATTTATTTACTTTTTAAAATTAATTATATTACGAATTATTCTATTTTTACGATTTTTATATTTTTTTTTTCATAAAGTTTTGGGTATTTCGTTAGTATTCTAGTGTTGAAGTCGAACCGACAGAGCCCACATTCAAAATCAATCCTACTTTATGTATTATTTTTTCTTTTTTTTTATAATTTTCAACATTTAACATTTTTAGACAATTCTCAACAGTCTTAAACGATTTTCAACGTTTCTTTAAAAATTATCAACAAAATTTTTGACAATTTCGAACGTTTTTTAGGCTTTTATATGTATAAAAAATCATTGAAGAAATTAAAAAAGAAAACAGATGTTGAACGGATTAGAACCCACAGAGCCTACATTCAACATCAATCCCACTTTCATTTGAAACGATTTATCTCATTGTGCCACGTATTTTAATGAAATTAAAAACAAAATCAAATTTTGAAAAATAAATAAAAAGGTTAATCAAATTTACCCAATTGAAATTCAACTCCAGCTAAGTTCGGTAGTGGTTTCTCTACTGGCAAATTAGTGCCCAGCTCAGCCGTAGAGGGTAAGTACCAAAATAAAGTGAGTGCGCCACCGATTTGTACGGTTAAAATCGGAAACCCCTGATGTTCCAGGCACTACTTCACCCACTGGAGATAATTAAATAAATTTTGAATATTAAACAGTTCTAATTGAATTAAACAATAAAAGAAAACGACGATAAAGTGAGGTAAATAAAACAAAATCTCAACTAGACCCTTCTTTAATAAAAATATTAAGAATTACAAAACTGTCAAGCCTCGTACTTGACAACGCTATTGATATTTATATAAAAAAAAAGAATATATGAATAATATTAAAAGAGAATTTTATCCCAAAATGTGTGATCACACGCAATATAAAAAAAAATATAAACAAGAAAAATAGATCTTAACTAAAACTATAGTTGCGCCTTAAATCTAATTAGCTTATCTGATAATCTAGATACAATTCCTCGTCGTCCTAGGCTTCTCCAATACTTAGGCCGGTACCAAATTCAAGCCTGTTCTCAGAACCAATAGGCTTGCACCAATCACAACTAACTTAAGCTCGACTAAGTATCAGGTCAGCAATCAAAACTCAACCAAGAACTAGGACTTAAACCCTTAACTAGGATTTATACCTGTATCTAGGATTTCAGCCTATAACTAGGACCCTAAAATCGTAATTCGGAATTAATAATAGCTCAAACAAATTTTAATGACTCCTCGAATTAATTGACTTACTGACTTTAATACAATTTGAACACATTAACTTAAATTTGTACTACAATGAAAGAATAAAAATGAATTTAAATGAATAATACAACATTTAGAAGCTGACTTCTCTGAATTTACAATTAATGATCAAAACTAATGATTTAAATGTACTCAACAAACTTAAATTTGACTTGCTAGTCACGACAAAATTATAACAATAAATTAAATCAAAATTTAACATAAAATTAATTTATAATAGTACAAGAATAAGCAAAAAGGAGTCTAGTTTCACATAAATAAACCTACATACAATACACAAAGAAATATACATGTAAAATCAAGATATTAAAACTAAAATTGCGACTATATGGCGTTATTAATCTTATATAAAAAAAAATATAATATAGTAACTCACCTATTAAGATAGGGTTGTTTTATTTCTTTAAACTCGTGACACCCCTGGCTGGTAAACGGGTGGAACAATATTCTCGTTGCTAATTGCACCAATCGGAATTCTACCACAATTTACCGTCTGAACGGTTTTAAATTACCAAAATTTTCCTACTGTCTGCTCTATGGGCTACCTACACTCATAGGGAACGAAAGAACCATAAGAATCGAACAACCACATGAATAAATAACGTGTTACTCCCCACGGAAGACTTCCTATATATCCCTTCACGAGGAATTTTTCCAACGAATCCACCAAAATAACGGAAAATCTCACTCCAATACTATTCGTTAGGAAAAACTGAGGTTTAATTTCGTAAATCCAAAATTAATTGTCTCCGATGAACAGAGATTACAACTTAAACCCAGAAAATCTTCTCACTGCCACGTTTTCAAGACAAAGGCTGGTAATAGAAAGAACGGATTCTTACATATCAACGTTCACGGAATTTGACACACGTCGAAATAAGAGGTGGCCTCTACTACTATAGGGACAATAACCGTAGGATCTTCAGCTACCAATTTACGAACAAACAGTGGTCGTTAGATACAACTAATCTTATTATTTATCAAGATATCAATAAAAATCTCAACATTACTTAATTTCCTCGTTTGTTTTAAATCTTATTACACAAGTAACCATTCCACGAAACCGCTGGCTGTAGGACCGCAATATGATAGTTATCGACAAAAAGAAAGAGAAAGTATTCCAGTCAGATAAAAGTGCAAGATGACAGTAATTAAAAAGAAATTAACAGCTACATGAAATTTACTTCCAAAACAATATTAGCAACATTAGGAATAATTTATGGCCAGAATACATTTATAAGTTGACGACTATCTATTAACGAAACAGATCAACCGGTTCCCGACCCAAGTAAATCTTTAATAATGGGAAATTTCAAGGTAGGAAGACGCTTATGTTTACAAATTAAATATTTATCACTTGCGAGAATTTAACCCGTGACAATTGCATCGTTTTTTGTATGATTGACATAAAAAACGAAACTTTTCCATTAAATTTACACCATTTTAAAAATAAAGAAATTATGTTCACATAAACACAATATATTTAAATGCAAATAAAAAAAAGCCATAACGTTATAGTTTATTAAATGAATTATTATTATAAGATTAGGTAGTAAAAGTTTAGTGTAAATAAATTTAAATTTTATTTTGTTGTATTATATCCGCAATTTGTGCCAACTGAAAAGTCAACAATATAAAAGCAAAATAATGGTCATTATATCAACTATTTACAGTTGTTAAAATCGCCCACGCAATACTATTAAGATGTGTTACATTCGAAACGATATCTTCAATTTTAAATAAACTGAAACTTAAATTTTATTACATGTTTTAAATCTATTTACAATTTATTACTTACTTAAATTATATAACTTTTGTTCACATTTATTCACTTTTTTATCATTTTATTTACTTTTGTAATATAATCTATTTTAATTTAAATTAAACACGTTTATAGCGAATTCTATCTACTTTGATTTACACAAAGAACTATGAATAAATGTGTATTATCTTTCTAATTATGTACGATTTTATCGAGTGGTGTACTTATGGAACCGTTTAGTCTTCAGTCCGACTAAACCTTTGTATGATCGAAACCATTCAGTCTTCGGTCCGACTAAACTGCCTATATAAATATTCTTATGATCAAAATCGTTCAGTCTTCGGTCCGACTAAACTTCCCATATAAACCTTCTTAGGATTAAAACCGTTTAGTCTTCAGTCCAAATAAAATTCCTATATAAGCATTTTTATCATCTAAACCATTCAGTTTTCGGTCCGACTAAACTTCACATATAAACCTTTTTATGATCGATATCGTTTAGTCTTCGGTATAGAACAGAACAGAAGAAAAATAAGTTAACAGGAATGTGGTGTTGATGGAAGTGTTGGGTGTAAAGAACCTGTTGTAGGACATATGTCCTTTTCAGGGTGTGGGTAGGAGGGTTTGGATGTAGTTAGATCAATCGCGGCGCTGCTCCCACAAACTTTTTTCCCCAATAGCAGGTTGACGTTGCTTTCTCTGTTACTCCAGTGTTTTCTTGATCCAAAGCTAAAACCTAAACCGTTAAAAACGTTTCCCTTTGGTGTCAGTGTAAGTGTTGTGTGGAGTGTCCCACGTGGTGCAATATGGCGTGTCTTCTTCTTCGTGAGGACTTTGTACACTACGAAGGGAATCCACAGAAACTTTCGCTTTTTTTGTATTCGGTGTGTTGATCTCCATCAGTCCATCATGTTCAACATCTATCATCTACCTATAGGAGAGAGAGGTTTCATCAAGGAGGCGGGAAGATCCCTGTCTACAGATTGTAGGAGTCTTAGGGAGGGAAGGGGGATCTTGATTTTCGGTACTCTTGATCTTAGTTGAATTCCTTCATTCCTCTTGGCTACAATGTTTGTTTTCTGTAGAGTCCAAATGACGTATCGTTGTTGTAGCGTCTGAAATCGAGAGGAGAGTGGCAGCATATTTGTATTTTGGTAGACAAGGCGGCTTGTGTAAAAGTGGTGTAGGTTTTTGGCTTTCCGTAGGATTGCTCTCTCTGTGGCATTAAAAGATCTAAGGAGTCTCTAAAGAAGGGCAAAGTATGGCACGGCCTTATAATCGACCAGAGGTCGAATAAAAGTTTTATACTTATGGAGTTGGGTTTTGGTGATATATCTTCGGAGTCTACCACCCAGAACACCTATCTGGATCGGGAAATTTGGGGAGGGGCGAGCTAGTGCTCAGCCAGCACTGAGGCCACATATGACCCATTGTGCATCCTCCCGTGTGTTGGGATATCCTCACCTCAGGCTGTCACCAGGCCTAGTGATTTAAAATAGGTCCGAGGGGGATCTCCCTGACATCAGCTGGTGTAAGCCAGTACTCGCCCAACACGTATCTTCTGATTTCAGAAAAAGCAGAGCAGTAATAGATTATGTGTTCTACTCTTTCCTCTTCTTGTTCGCAGCCTCTGCATAGCGGCGATTCTGTTAGTTTTATCCTAAAGAGATGTTGTCGCAATTGGCAGTCACCTGTCAAGATTCCAGATGGGCGTCTCACTTAAAAGTGAATTGCACGCCCATGATTTTAGGATTGACTATTTCCCACAAAATGAGAGGTTGATATGTTTGAAAGTAAGATTTTCTCGTCGACTGAGGTTTGGATGTCTGAAGATGATGGTTTAGGTTTTATTAGGGTTGAGGACTACTATCAATTAGCAGTCTTTGAGTTTTTTGGTTAAGAGTTTCAGTCAACGCTGGTAAGGTGTAAAAGCTCGTTCCATCGAGGTTTATTTAGATATTTTGCAGCAAAGGAATATGCCTAGCGAAGATAGTGTAAAGAATTGAGACTAAGATTGATCCTTGTGGAACTCCTGAAATTGGGGTAAGTGGTTCAGAAAATGCATTTCCAACTTTGATTCGGATTATTCTGTTGGAGAGGTATGAATGAATTAATTTTATGGCTGGAATGGGTAATTGGATGTCATTTAACTTGCTGATAAGGCCAGCGGGCTAAACTTAGTCGAAAGCGTTTTGGAGATACATAAGTACGACGAGTTAGAGCAGATGCGGTAAAAGTTTGAAGTTCTAGAATCGGGTATTGCGTAGAGTCGTTTGGTCTGAATCCATTTTGGAAGGGAGGGATTATGAAGTTGGTGTCTTGAAAGTCTCTGATTCTATACAAGAGCGGGACTTCAATGAGTTTGCTAATGGCACAACTAGACTTGATATTTAAACCTTTTTATAATCCAAACCATTTAGTTTTTGGTCCCACTAAAGTTCATATATAAACCTTTTTACGATAGAAACCGTTCAGTCTTCAGTCCGACTAAACTTTCTATATTAACCTTCTTATGATCCAAAGCGTTCAGTCTTCAGTCCGACTAACATTTTTATATAAACCTTCCTATAATCCAAACCGTTCAGTCTTCAGTCCGACTAAATTTCCTATATAAACCTTCTTATGATAGAAACCGTTCAGTCTTCAGTCCGACTAATCTTCCTATATAAACCTTCTTATGATTCCTGTTCATAAACGTTTTTAAATAGGTTCTAGTTATTGGATATAGATGAAATTTTGTTAACATGTAAAAAATATAATAAAATTTAATTACAAATCATTGTATTTCTAAAATATTGTAAATATAGCAATAAACTGGAAGCATTTGAATATATTTTCCAGCAAAAATATCTATATAAATTTAAGTTTCTTTTGATGTAAGAAACTAAATAGGATCTATAAAAAAATATTGTTCAATTTTACGTCTTAGTGAAAAGTGCATTTAAATTTTATATGAAAGAAGCAACGACAATATTCCGAATATAAACATTGTTTTCTCTAAACTATTCTGATGTTTTATTTTTTTCGATAAAAACGCTATAAAGTGTGAAAAATGTGAAATAATACAACTATGAAAAATTTTCATTACTTCTCTCGCGACAGAGCGAAGAGGTGGTGCAATTTTGATAACAAACGTATGCACGAGTAAAATTAATATAAAGAGAAGATTTTACACGGTTTATATTTCCCGTACATTTCCGCAGGAGCACTATAAAGTATAAACCGGCTATAAAATGCTGCAAGCGCTCCGGTGGCGGAGTTCTAATGTGCCGCAGGCCATCCACTGCACCACTTTTCAATTCGGAATACTGGGTTTATGGGAGCTTCGACGGATTAACCAAATGGGACAACTTTACTAAGATCAACCAAAATTAGTCTTGTTTGCGATAAAAAAAAAACTTTTTAATTAAAGATAATGATTAAGGTTTCACGCTGCTATTTTTGTTATCAGAAACTAAAATCTATATCCAAGTTAATAAGTATATAAACGTCTATATTTCCAAATTAAATTTTCATTTATAAACTTATAAAGTAAAAATTTTTATTCAAGTCCAACAAGAAAAATTCAATTTCAAAGATATTTCAATAGTGAGTGACTTCAATTTCGTATCGTAACTAAAATGAATATTTAATGAGATCGACATAAAACTGAACTCTTGGTTTTCTGCTGATCTTCCACGCCCGACTTTTTCTACTTCTTTCTTTTTCCAGACTAGGTATCACATAATACATAAAATTGCTCATAAATATATTTTACAATTTCGTCAAGTACGTCATAACTTTGGTATGAATAAAGTATGGAGTTATAAAACTTCGTTACACATCTTGCAGAATCGGTACTTATGCAGGAACGTTTTTAAATTAATTTTTACATACAAAAATATATTTTATCAACTTGACACACATTAGTTGGCAACACTAATGCAAATTTTAATACGTATCGACTTGACAAAATTGCTGTTAACTCAAAAAATAATAAAGATTTTTTAAAAATTTAATTATAACATTAAAAAAGAGTATTTTTTACATAAAAGTTCCAAATTTTATCAAAATCGGTTTACGAGAACTTATTACAAAACGTGTTTAAAGTTGTTTTTGTAATATAATTTCAATACCTAAATGATATATATACCATTTAAGTCGGACTGAAGACTGAACGCTATAAAAATACATCACTGTATATAAAGTTGAATATCTCAGAAATTAATAAAGTTTTTTTTAAATTTTCTTTTGTGTATAAAAGAAGGTTAATCTTTTCACAAATCTTCAAAAATTTATCTAAATCGGTTCACTAGAACATGTTAAAAAACCTTTTTAAAGTTCTTTATGTACTGCAATTTAAATACCCCTATGTTATATACCAATATAGTCGGACTGAAGACTGAACGCTGTAAAAATATATCGCTGTATACAAAGTTGAATATCTCAGAAGTTAATAAAGTTTTTTTTTATATGTTTTTGGTATCTAAAAGAAGGTTATTTGTTTTACAAATCCTTCAAATTTTATTAAAATCAGTTCACGAGAACATATTTAAAAACCTTGTTAAAATGGTTTATGGAATATCATCTATGATATATACTATTTTAGTCGGACTGAAGACTGAACGCTGTAAAAATACACCACTGTATATAAAGTTGAATATCTCAGAAGTTAATAAAGTTTTTTTAAAATTTTCTTTTGTATATAAGAGAGGGTTAATTTTTTTACAAATCCTCAAAAATTTATCTAAATCGGTTTACGAGAACATAATAAAAAATCTTTTTAAAATTCTTTATGTACTGCGATTTAAATACCCCTATGTTATATACCATTTTAGTCGGACTGAAGACTGGACGCTGTACAAATACACCACTGTATATAAAGTTGAATATCTCAGAAGTTAATAAATTTTTTTTAAAATTTTCTTTTGTATATAAGAGAGGGTTAATTTTTTTACAAATCCTCAAAAATTTATCTAAATCGGTTCACGAGAACATAATAAAAAATCTTTTTAAAATTCTTTATGTACTGCGATTTAAATACCCCTATGTTATATACCATTTTAGTCGGACTAAAGACTGAACGCTGTTAAAATACACCACTGTATATAAAGTTGAATATCTCAGAAGTTAATAAAGTTTTTTTAATTTTTTTTTTGTATATAAGAGAGGGTTAATTTTTTTACAAATCCTCAAAAATTTATTTAAATCGGTTCACGAGAACATAATAAAAAATCTTTTTAAAGTTCTTTATGTACTGTTATTTAAATACCCTATGTTATATACCATTATGGTCGGACTTAAGACTGAACGCTGTTAAAAACATCACTGTATACAAAGTTGAATATCTCAGAAGTTAATAAAGTTTTTTTAAAATTTTCTTTTGTTTATAAAAGAAGGTTAATTCTTTTACAAATCTTCAAAAATCTATCTAAATCGGTTTACGAGAACATATTAAAAAACCTTTTTAAAGTTCTTTATGTACTGCGATTTAAATACCCGTATATACCATTATAGTCGGACTGAAGACTGAACGCTGTAAAAATACATTACTGTATAAAATGTTAAATATCTCAGAAGTTAATAAAGTTTTTTTTAAATTTCTTTTTGTATATAAAAGAAGATTATTTTTTCTACAAATTAACCAAATTTTATTAAAATTCGTCAACGAGAACTTATTAAAAAACTTTGGTGAAACTGTTGATGATAGTAATGTACTTTGTAAAAATACGTTCTTCTATAAAATTTGAAATAACTCTAAAGTTAATAAAGTTTTTTGAGAACCTTTTTTTGTACGTTAAAGAAGATTGTTTTTTCTACAAATCCACCAAATTTTATCAAAATCCGTTAACCAGAACATATTTAAAAATATTGTTAAAGTTGTTTATTTAATGTAATTTAAATATCCCTTATGATATAATAATATACCATTTTAGTCGGACTGAAGACTGAACACTGTAAAAATACATCACTGTATATTAAGTTGAATTTCTCAGAAGTTAATAAAGTTTTTTTAAAATTTTCTTTTGTATATAAGAGAGGATTAATTTTCTTACAAATCTTCAAAAATTTATTTAAATCGGTTTACGAGAACATATTAAAAACCTTTTTGAAGTTCTTTATGTAATGCGATTTAAGTAACCCTATGTTATATACCATTATAGTCGGACTGAAGACTGAACGCTGTAAAAATACATTACCGTATAAAATGCTCAATATCTCAGAAGTTAATAAAGTTTTTTAAAAATTTCTTTTTGTATATAAAAGAAGATTATTTTTTCTACAAATTCACCAAATTTTATTAAAATTTGTTAACGAGAACTTATTAAAAAACTTTGGTAAAGTTGTTGATGATGGTAAATTATGTAATTTGATCTGTTATTATTTATAGCGTCTTCTAACCGACTTGTTAAAATGAGATTTAAAGTTTGAAAGTTTTAAGAAGCATCTGGGATATGGATATTAGGATTAAAGTATACGAAAATCCATTTTCGCCACCTATAAAAGAGAATAAGCGCACATCTAATTAATAAAAAGCTATTAAAAATTTTACTAGCATCGCGTTGGCCACAGTTAATTTGTGTAATTGCCTTCGAAACAAAAAAATTTTATGGCTCATAAAGTATGCGGAATAAATAATATGTTGGTGTACCTGTAAATGTTTCAGTTTTATAGCAATATGGCCGCTACATTTGTCATTTATGCATAATTTTGCTTATATCAGTTTTATTTACGACATTTTAATGGACATTGTTAAATGAATACGTGCTTTGAGTATGTGTTTTTGTAAATACGAGATGCTAAATGCAACTATTTCAAAGTATTTTATCGCTTTACATTATGTACAACTTTAATAAGCGTGGATAAATCATTAATATTTTTTTTATATCGATACTGATGCGATTTTTATTGCTTTCTATTACATAACATCATTGTTTTTAGTCTAAAGAGCATTTTGACGTTAGAATTTTATCAATATCTTCAACATCAAAGAAAGGGTAAAATATTTTAATTAAAAAAATTAATTTAAATATGAATAAAGCCGCAAAAATTATTAAAATACAACCAATTATAATTTCTAACAAACCCGACCATCATAAATCAAATCCCATGCAAAAGAAAAAAAAAGTAATAAAAATTCGTTAAATTTCAGACCTCACCCAAAAAGGCGTATTTAGCAAGAAGCATTTTAGGATTACAATAAAATATAGTAGAAAAGTAGACATAAAAGTCAGGAAACACATATATCAGAAAGTTTATACGAGGTTAGACTTAGTCTGGTCGAGAAAACAGACATAAAATAATCTCGGGAAACAAAACAAAGGTGAAAAATTTTAACTGCAATAAAAAGTCGCACTCGGCCAAAACGCCAATCGTAAACTTACACGACTTTTTCAAACTTAAAACTAACCTATAAAACTGGACTAATCACGTTTCTGTAACTATCTTAATTTTACACTCCAAAATACAATTTTTTATTTTATTTTTTTTTTTGAAATAATAGTAAAATATTTGTTCTTAATTACAATACAATTTAAATTTTTAAAAAATATTTATAAATAAACGAGTTATAGCAATTTTTCGAAAAACAAAAGACGATCAACTTCTTAAATATTAGAGATATTGAAGTGGGATTTTTTGTAGATTATGCATAATTTTATTTATAATACAATACAATTTGAATGTTTATAAAATATTCATAAATAAGCGAGTTATAACGATTTTTCGAAAAACAATCGACGATCAACTTTTTTATTAAACGAGATAGCGAATTGGGATTTTTTGTATATTATAAATAATTTTATATTTAAAACAATACAATTCGAATTTTTAAAAAATCTTAATAAATAACCGAATTATAGCGATTTTAGTCTGATCGAGAAAGCAGACATAAAATAATCTCGAAAACAAAACACTGGTAAAAAATTTTAACTGCCATAAAAAGTCGTACTTAAAACTACATATAAACTGGACTAATCACGTTTCTGTTCCTATCTTAATTTTACACTGAAAAGTAAATTTTCAGAAAGTCTATTGAATACAATTTAGAGAGCAGTTAAAATTCTTTGAGGAAAAGAAAATATCTGGTATACTTAACAGCACTATTTCATAGAAATGCATAAAATTATAAGAATGCATAAATTATCTTAACCTCGGTGGTCTTAAAACTGGGTGGCGAAATTTTAATTACATCAAGATGAGTTTTACAGTTAATTTTTTTTTCAAAAAAGATGAAAAATTTAACTTGTATTACAATACAATTTAAATTTTTAAAAAATATTTATATTTAAGCGAGTTATAGCGATTTTTCGAAAAACAAAAGACGATCAACTTCTTTATTAAACCAGATAGCAAGTTGAAATTTTTTGCATATTGTGAGTAATTTTATATACAGTACAATACAATTCGAATTTTTAAATAATCTTAATCAGTAATTGAGTTATAGCGATTTTTGTAAAAAAACAAATGGCGTTCGAAATAAAACTGTTTTCTAAATCATCCGTAACTGTATAAAGAATCAAATACAATTTGAATTTTTAAAAAATATCAATAAATAAGCGAGTTATAGCGAATTTTCGAAAAACAATCGACGATCAACTTCTTTATTAAACGAGATAGCGAGTTCAAATTTTTTGCATATTGTGAGCAATTTTATATACAATACAATACAACTCGAATTTTTAAAAAATCTTAATAAGTAATTGAGTTAAAGGGATTTTTGTTAAAAAACAAATGGTGTTCGAAATAGAATAGTTTTCTAAATCATCCGTAACTGTATAACGAATCAAATACAATTTGAATTTTTAAAAAATATCAATAAATAAGCGAGTTATAGCGAATTTTCGAAAAACAATCGACGATCAACTTCTTTATTAAACGAGATAGCAAGTTGAAATTTTTTGCATATTGTGAATAATTTTATATACAGTACAATACAATTCAAATTTTTTAAAAATCTTAATAAGTTATTAAGTTATAGCAATTTTTGTGAAAAAACAAATGGTGTTCGAAATAGAACAGTTTTCTAAATCATCCGTAACTGTATAAAGAATCAAATACCATGTGAATTTTTAAAAAATATCAATAAATAAGCGAGTTATAGCAACTTTTCGAAAAACAATCGACGATCAACTTCTTTATCAAACGAGATAGCGAGTTGAGATTTTTTGCATATTGTGAGTAATTTTATATACAGTACAATACAATTCGAATTTTTTAAAAATCTTAATAAGTTATTGAGTTACAGCAATTTTTGTGAAAAAAGAAATGACGTTCGAAATAGAACACTTTTTTAAATCATCCGTAACTATAAAACGAATCAAATACCATTTGAATTTTTAAAAAATATCAATAAATAAGCGAGTTATAGCGAATTTTCGAAAAACAATCGACGATCAACTTCTTTAATAAACAAGATAGCGAGTTGAAATTTTTTGCATATTGTGAATAATTTTATATACAGTACAATACAATTCGAATTTTTTAAAAATCTTAATAAGTTATTGAGTTATAGCAATATTTGTGAAAAAAGAAATGGCGCTCGAAATAGAACAGTTTTCTTAATGATCCGTAACTGTATAACGAATCAAATACAATTTGAATTTTTAAAAAATATCCATAAATGAGCGAGTTATAGCGAATTTTCGAAAAACAATCGACGATCAACTTCTTTATTAAACGAGATAGCGAGTTGAAATTTTTTGCATATTGTGAATAATTTTATATACAGTACAATACAATTCGAATTTTTTAAAAAACTTAATAAGTAATTAAGCTATAGCGATTTTTGTGAAAAAACAAATTGCGTTCGAAATAAAACTGTTTTCTAAATCATCCGTAACTGTATAAAGAATCAAATACAATTTGAATTTTTAAAAAATATCAATAAATAAGCGAGTTATAGCAAATTTTCGAAAAACAATCGACGATCAACTTCTTTATTAAACGAGATAGCGAGTTGAAATTTTTTGCATATTGTGAGCAATTTTATATACAATACAATACAATTCGAATTTTTAAAAAATCTTAATAAGTAATTGAGTTAAAGGGATTTTTGTTAAAAAACAAATGGTGTTCGAAATAGAACAGTTTTCTAAATCATCCGTAACTATATAACGAATCAAATACCATGTGAATTTTTAAAAAATATCAATAAATAAGCGAGTTATAGCAACTTTTCGAAAAACAATCGACGATCAACTTCTTTATCAAACGAGATAGCGAGTTGAGATTTTTTGCATATTGTGAGTAATTTTATATACAGTACAATACAATTCGAATTTTTTAAAAATCTTAATAAGTTATTGAGTTACAGCAATTTTTGTGAAAAAAGAAATGACGTTCGAAATAGAACACTTTTTTAAATCATCTGTAACTATAAAACGAATCAAATACCATTTGAATTTTTAAAAAATATCAATAAATAAGCGAGTTATAGCGAATTTTCGAAAAACAATCGACGATCAACTTCTTTAATAAACAAGATAGCGAGTTGAAATTTTTTGCATATTGTGAATAATTTTATATACAGTACAATACAATTCGAATTTTTTAAAAATCTTAATAAGTTATTGAGTTATAGCAATATTTGTGAAAAAATAAATGGCGCTCGAAATAGAACAGTTTTCTTAATGATCCGTAACTGTATAACGAATCAAATACAATTTGAATTTTTAAAAAATATCCATAAATGAGCGAGTTATAGCGAATTTTCGAAAAACAATCGACGATCAACTTCTTTATTAAACGAGATAGCGAGTTGAAATTTTTTGCTTATTGTGAATAATTTTATATACAGTACAATACAATTCGAATTTTTGAAAAAACTTAATAAGTAATTAAATTATAGCGATTTTTGGGGAAAAACAAATTGCGTTCGAAATAAAACTGTTTTCTAAATCATCCGTAACTATATAACGAATCAAATACAATTTGAATTTTTAAAAAATATCAATAAATAAGCGAGTTATAGCGATTTTTCGAAAAACAATCGACGATCAACTTCTTTATTAAATGAGATATCGAATTGGGATTGTTTGCATACGATAAGAAATTTTACATACAATACAATACAATTCGAATTTTAGAAAATTTTTAACAAATAGCTGAGTTATAGTGATTTTTCTGGAAAAACAAATAAAACGTTTTCTAAATTATAATTGGTTATACAAGAAAATGAATAACAATTACAATTACAAGCACACTTTTTTAGTTTTTTTTTTATTTTTTTTTGTTAATATTATGTAGTATGTCTAGATATATGTATATACATATAACTGAATTGAGGTTAAAAATTTGATTTGCGATTTTATAAATCCGAGGAAACGTTTATAAGTTTTGACTTTATCTCACCTTTTATAGATCGTTTCAATATATCGAAGTCTCTCAAACAGTAATAAATGTTGAGAAATTGACAGAAGAATATAATAAAATTAGTTCAGGGAAAAGAGACATCCATAAAATTGTTGACTTTGACGGATAAATCAAGGAATAACAATAAACTATACAGCTTTTCGAAAAGTTGTTTTAAAACATAAGAAAATAACATACAAAGATTGTATTTTGTTTTATGTAAAAGTAACAACTTTTGTGAATATAGTGAATTGAGGAGGCCGGATATTCGTAATTATAGAAAATTTTTTTGTTGTTTTCCAAGTTTTTCACGGTTTTTTATGACTTATGTCGTTTTTTTTGCAATTCTTCCCGTTAAGTACCATCTTGGATTGTGTTCTATAACTCCTGAACGAACGATTGCAGTGTCGTGAAATTTGGTATATAGAATCTTTATGTCATGAAATAAAATCCTACTAATTTTTGGTTAAATCGAATATTGCTAACAGTAAAATTTTAACGTTTTTTAAACTCGTGTATGTAATGCATATTTTTCTTAAATTGTGTGCTATAACTCTTAAACGAAAGGTCGCAGAATCATGAAATTTGGTATATAGAATCCTTAGATCATGCTATAGATCTGTATTAAATTTGGTCCAAATCGCATTACCTTAACATTAAATTTTTAACAGTTTAACAGTTTTTCGAAACTTTTGAATTTAGTGAACATTTGCCTAAGTTTGTGTAAGCTATAACTCTTGAACGAAGGATCCCAGGGTCATGAAATTTGGTATATAGAATCTATATGTCATGTCATAAAATCCTACTAATTTTGGGTTAAATCGAATATTGCTAACAGTAAAATTTTAACAGTTTTTAAACTCGTGTATATAATGCATATTTTTCTTCAATTGTGTGCAATAACTCTTAAACGAAAGGTCGCAGGATAATGAAATTTGGTATATAGAATCCTTAGATCATGCTTAAGATCCTTATTAAATTAGGTCCAAATCGCATTATGCACAGTAACTTTTTAACAGTTTAACAGTTTTTCGAAACTTTTAAATTTAGTGAACATTTGGCTAAGTTTGTGTAAGCTATAACTCTTGAACGAAGGATCCCAGGGTCATAAAATTTGGTACATAGAATCCTTATGTCGTGAAATAAAATTCTGCTAATTTTTGGTTAAATCGAATATTGCTAACAGTAAAATTTTAACGGTTTTTTAAATTCGTGTATATAATGCATATTTTTCTTCAATTGTGTGCTATAACTCCTAAACGAAAAGCCGTAGGATCATGAAATTTGGTATATAGAATTCTTGAATCATGCTAAAGATCCATATTAAATTTGGTCCAAATCGCATTACTTAAACAGTAACTTTTTAAAAGTTTAATAGTTTTTCGAAACTTTTGAATTTAGTGAACATTTGGCTAAGTTTGTGTAAGCTATAACTCTTAAACGAAAGATCCCAGTGTCCTAAAATTTGGTATATAGAATTTTTATGTCATGAAATAAAATCCTACTAATTTTTGGTTAAATCGAATATCGCTAACAGTAAAATTTTAACGGTTTTTTAAACTCGTGTATATAATGCATATTTTTCTTAAAATTGTGTGCTATAACTCTTAAACGAAAAGTCGTAGGATCATGAAATTTGGTATTTAGAATCCTTAGATCATATTAAAGTTCCGTATTAAATTTGGTTTAAATCGCATAACCTTAACTGTAACTTTTACACAGTTTAACAGTTTTTCGAAACTTTTGAATTTAGTGAACATTTGGCTAAGTTTGTGTAAGCTATAACTCTTGAACGAAGGATCCCAGAGTCATGAAATTTGGTACATAGAATCTTTATGTCATGAAATAAAAACGTACAAACCTTTGGTTAAATCGAATATTGCTAACAGTAAAATTTTAACGGTTTTTTAAACTCGTGTATATAATGCATATTTTTCTTTAATTGTGTGCTATAACTCTTAAACGAAAGGTTGCAGGATGATGAAATGTGGTATATAGAATCCTTAAATCATGCTATAGATCCTTATTAAATAAGGTCCAAATCGCATTACCGTAACAGTAACTTTTTAATAGTTTAACAGTTTTTCGAAACTTTTGAATTTAGAGAACATTTGGGTAAGTTTGTGTAAGCTATAACTCGTGAACGAAGGATCCCAGGGTCATAAAATTTGGTACATAGAATCTTTATGTCATGAAATAAAATCCTACTAATTTGTGGTTAAATCGAATATTGCTAACAGTAAAATTTTAACGGTTTTTTAAACTCTTGCACATAATGCATATTTTTCTTTAATTGTGTGCTATAACTCTTAAACGACGAGTTGTAGGATCATGAAATTTGGTATATAGAATCCTTAGATCATGCTAAAGATCCATATTAAATTTGGTCCAAATCGCATTACCTTAACTGTAACTTTTACACAGTTTAACAGTTTTTCGAAACTTTTGAATTTAGTGAACATTTGGCTAAGTTTGTGTAAGCTATAACTCCTAAACAGAAAATCGCGGGGTCATGAAATTTGGTATATGGAATCTTTATTTCATGGAATAAAATCCTACCAATTATTGGTTAAATCGAATATCGCTAACAGTAAAATTTTAACGGTTTTTTTAACTCGTGTATATAATGCATATTTTTCTTCAATTCTGTGCTATAACTCTTAAACGACGAGTCGTAGGATCATGAAAAATGGTATATAAAATCCTTAAATCATGCTATAGATCCGTATTAAATTAGGTCCAAATCGCATTACCTTAACAGTAACTTTTCAACAGTTTAACAGTTTTTCGAAACTTTTAAATTTAGTGAACATTTGCCTAAGTTTGTGTAAGCTATAACTCTTGAAAGAAGGATCCCAGGGTCATGAAATTTGGTACATAGAATCTTTATGCCATGAAATAAAATCTTACTAATTTTTGGTTAAATCGAATATTGCTAACAGTAAAATTTTAACGGTTTTTTAAACTCGTGTATATAATGCATATTTTTCTTCAATTGTGTGCTATAACTCCTAAACGAAAAGTCGTAGGATCCTAAAATTTGGTATATAGAATCCTTGAATCATGCTAAAGATCCATATTAAATTTGGTCCAAATCGCAGTACCTTAACAGTAACTTTTTAACAGTTTTTCGAAACTTTTGAATTTAGTAAACATTTGGCTAAGTTTGTGTAAGCTATAACTCTTAAACGGAAAATCGCAGGGTCATGAAATTTGGTATATAGAATCTTTATGTCATGAAATAAAATCCTGCAAATTTTTGGTTAAATCGAATATTGCTAACAGTAAAATTTTAACAGTTTTTTAAACTCGTGTATATAATGCATATTTTTCTTCAATTGTGTGCTATAACTCTTAAACGAAAAGTCGTAGGATTATGAAATTTGGTATATAGGATCCTTAGATCATGCTATAGATCCATATTAAATTTGGTCCAAATCGCATTGCCTTAACAGTAACTTTTAACAGTTTAACAGTTTTTTTAACTTTTAAATTTAGTGAACATTTGCCTAAGTTTATGTAAGCTATAACTCTTGAACCAAGGATTCCAGGGTCATGATATTTGGTACGTAGAATCTTTATGCCATGATATAAAATTCTACCAATTTTTGGTTAAATCGAATATTGCTAACAGTAAAATTTTAACGGTTTTTTAAACTCGTGTATATAATGCATATTTTTCTTCAATTGTGTGCTATAACTCTTAAACGACGAGTCGTAGGATCATGAAATTTGGTATTTAGAATCCTTAGATCATATTAAAGATCCATATTAAATTTGGTCCAAATCGCATAACCTTAACTGTAACTTTTACACAGTTTAACAGTTTTTCGAAACTTTTGAATTTAGTGAACATTTGCCTAAGTTTGTGTAAGCTATAACTCTTGAACGAAACATCGCAGAGTCATAAAATTTGGTATATAGAATCTTTATGTCATAAAATAAAATCCTACTAATTTTTGGTTAAATCGAATATCGCTAACAGTAAAATTTTAACGGTTTTTTAACTCGTGTATATAATGCATATTTTTCTTCAATTCTGTGCTATAACTCTTAAACGACGAGTCGTAGGATCATGAAAAATGGTATATAGAATCCTTAAATCATGCTATAGATCCGTATTAAATTAGGTCCAAATCGCATTACCTTAACAGTAACTTTTCAACAGTTTAACAGTTTTTCGAAACTTTTAAATTTAGTGAACATTTGCCTAAGTTTGTGTAAGCTATAACTCTTGAAAGAAGGATCCCAGGGTCATGAAATTTGGTACATAGAATCTTTATGCCATGAAATAAAATCCTACTAAGTTTTGGTTAAATCGAATATTGCTAACAGTAAAATTTTAACGGTTTTGTAAACTCGTGTATATAATGCATATTTTTCTTCAATTTTGTGCTATAAGTCTTAAACGAAAAGTCGTAGGATCATGAAATTTGGTATATAGAATCCTTAGATCATGCTTAAGATCCATATTGAATTTGGTGCACCTTAACGGTAACTTTTTAACAGTTTAACAGTTTTTTGAAACTTTTAAATTTAGTGAACATTTGCCTAAGTTTTGGAAGCTATAACTCTTAAACGGAAGATCCCAGAGTCATGAAATTTAGTATATAGAAGCCTCATGTCATGTAGATCAATCCCTGTGATTGGAGTTTCGAAATATTCATAATTTTTATCATTTTTTTAGACCTTTTACCAATCGCTGACCTTATCGCGAATCGACGCAACTTCCGTTATTATTTTGTTTAGTTTTTATAATTTGTGAATAATATTAGTTGATTATGTAAAAAAAACCTTTTAAACAAATAAGCTGTAAAACCAATTAAAAATAAGTAAACTTTTTGTGTTAAATTTTATGTTGAATTCAGGGTTAGATAGAATTTTTTTTTTATGATTATACACCTTTTGAGCTAATAGTTGTATGGGTCGTTAAATATCATTTTTTTTGTTTATTATGTTAAGCACTTATATTTCCAATTACCGTCAGTAAAAAGGTTGTTTTCGAGTCATATCCATAAAACCGAACTTTTATGTAAACCAATAATTTATTACAAAATGTTGACCATAAATTTTATTCCTATATTAAAACATAAAACAACTAAATAAGCTTATAATGTGACTTTATATTTTATACTTAATTCGATTTTGTTAAAATTTTGTAAATTTTTAAAATCCTGCACTTAAAACACTGAATTGTTGATGAATTTCAAATCTGAGACACATTTTTTCGGTAGATTTCCGGGTGTGTGAGTCCCCATTAAGGAGATCGGTTGCTAGTTTTACTTTTGAGTTCTGTTTTTTGTTAATTTTTGTTTGTGTCACTTCTACTCACTCATTAGTTTTATTCACTATTCGCTTTTGATCGTTTTTTCTTATTTCTGAACACTTTTACACACTTTCAATCACTTTTACTCACGTTGGATAGCTATTTCTCATTTTCAATCACTTTTACGCACTTTATATCACTTTTACTCACTTCCAATCACTTTTACTCCCTTCCAATCACTTTAACTCACTTCCAATCATTTCTACTTACTTTCAGTCAGTTTTACTCATTTCCAATCAGTTTTGCATGCTTTTCTTAGTTCCGATCACTTCTACTCACTTCTACTCACTTCCAATCACTTTTACTCACTTCCAATTACTTCTACTCACTTCCAATCACTTTTGAATGCTTTTTCTTACTTCCGACCACTTTAACTTACTTGAAGAACATTTTTACTCACTTAAAATTACTTCCACTCACTTCCAATCACTTTTACTTACTTCCAATCACTTTTACTCACTTCCAATCACTTTTACTCACTTCCAATCACTTTTACTTACTTCCAGTCACTTTTACTTACTTTCAATCACTTTTGAATGCTTTTTCTTAGTTCCGATCACTTTTACTCACTGCCAATCACTTCTACTCACTTCCAGTCACTTTTATTCACTTCCAGTCACATCTGAATGCTTTTTCTTACTTCCGACCACTTTTACTTACTTGAAGAACATTTTTGCTCACTTACAATTACTTTGACTCACTTCCAATCACTTTTACTCACTTCCAATCACCTTTACTCACTTCCAATCACTTTTACCCACTTCCAATCACTTTTGCTCACTTCCAATCACTTTTACTTTTTTCCAATCACTTCCAATCAATCACTTTTACTCATTTGTGTGTATCTAAAAATCACTTGAGAGGTGTTAAAATCCTTTTTAGTACACTTTTACTTAATTTCAGTTACTTTTTACTCACTTTATATCACTTTTACTCACTTTATATTAGTTTTACTCACTTCCAAATACTTTTACTAAATTCCAATCATTTTTCTCACTTCCAGTCACTTTTACTCACTTCCAATCACTTTTACTCACTTCCAATCACTTTTAATCACTTCCAATCACTTGTACTCACTTCCAATCACTTTGACAAACTTCCAGTCACTTTTACTCACTTCCAATCACTTTTACTCACTTCCAATCACTTTTACTCATTTGCGTGTATCCAAAAATCACTTGAGAGCTGATAAAATCCTTTTTAGTACACTTTTACTTAATTTCAGTTACTTTTTACTCAGTTTATATCACTTTTACTCAAATCCAATCACTTTTACTCATGTGGGATAGCTTTTTCTCATTTTCAATCACTTTTAATCACTTTATATCACTTTTAATCATTTAAAATCATTTGTACTCACTTCCAATCACTTTTACTCACTTCCAATCACTTTTACTCACTTCCAATCACTTTTACTCACTTCCCATTACTTTTACTCACTTCCAATCACTTTCAATCACTTCCAATCATTTTTACTCACTTCCAATCACTTTAACTCACTTCCAATCACTTTTACTCACTTCCAATCACTTTTACTCACTTTCAATTACTTTTAAATGCTTTTTCTTACTTCCGACCACTTTTACTTACTTGAAGAACATTTTTACTTACTTATAATTGCTTCCACTCACTTCCAACCACTTTTACTCACTTCCAATTACTTTTACTCACTTCCAATCACTGCTACTCACTTTCAATCACTTTTACTCACTTCTAGTTACTTTTGAATGATTTTTCTTACTTCTGACCACTTTTACTTACTTGAAGAACATTTTCACTCACTTACAATTGCTTCCACTCACTTCCAATCACTTTTACTTACTTCCAATCAGTTTTACTTACTTCCAATTATTTTAAATCACTTCCAATCACTTGTACTCACTTCAAATCACTTTTACTCACTTCCAATCACTTTTACTCACTTTCAATCACTTTTACTCACTTCCAATCACTTTTACTCTTTTCCAATCACTTTTAATCACTTCCAATCACTTTTACTCATTTGCGTGTATCCAAAAATTACTTGAGAGCTGATAAAATCCTTTTTAGTACACTTTTACTTAATTTCAGTTACTTTTTACTCAGTTTATATCACTTTTACTCAAATCCAATCACTTTTACTCATGTGGGATAGCTTTTTCTCATTTTCAATCACTTTTAATCACTTTATATCACTTTTAATCATTTAAAATCATTTGTACTCACTTCCAATCACTTTTACTCACTTCCAATCACTTTTACTCACTTCCAATCACTTTTACTCACTTCCCATCACTTTTACTCACTTCCAATCACTTTCAATTACTTCCAATCATTTTTACTCACTTCCAATCACTTTAACTCACTTCCAATCACTTTTACTCACTTCCAATCACTTTTACTCACTTTCAATTACTTTTAAATGCTTTTTCTTACTTCCGACCACTTTTACTTACTTGAAGAACATTTTTACTTACTTATAATTGCTTCCACTCACTTCCAACCACTTTTACTCACTTCCAATTACTTTTACTCACTTCCAATCACTGCTACTCACTTTCAATCACTTTTACTCACTTCTAGTTACTTTTGAATGATTTTTCTTACTTCTGACCACTTTTACTTACTTGAAGAACATTTTCACTCACTTACAATTGCTTCCACTCACTTCCAATCACTTTTACTTACTTCCAATCAGTTTTACTTACTTCCAATTATTTTAAATCACTTCCAATCACTTGTACTCACTTCAAATCACTTTTACTCACTTCCAATCACTTTTACTCACTTTCAATCACTTTTACTCATTCCAATCACTTTTACTCTTTTCCAATCACTTTTAATCAGTTCCAATCACTTTTACTCATTTGCGTGTATCCAAAAATCACTTGAGAGCTGATAAAATCCTTTTTAGTACACTGTCACGGGTCAAAATTTACTATAGTAAATAACTAAATTGCTTACCTTAATTTGTTATCATCGTAGTGTTCATTCAAGTAAGAAATCGGTTGATTTAAGTTCGTTTATAAATAATCGTCAACTTATAAATATATTCTGGCCATAAATTGCTACTAATATTGTTTTGAAGTTTATTTATTAAAATTCAGACCAAAGGTTGGGTTAGAATGTTGAATTACTGTCATTTTTTCGCTTTCATCTGACTGAAGTACTACTTCTTCTTTTTGTCGATAACTTGTATATTGTAGTTTCGCAGCCAACGTTCGGTCATATTTTTAACTTTATTATTAAAATCGAAAATAAATAGGGAAACTAAGTAATGTTGGGATATTTGTTGTTAGCTATTTGTATAATAAGATTGAACGTATCGAATGACCCCTGCTTGTTCGTAAGTTGTTGGCTGAATAAGCTATGGTTATTGTCCGTATCGTAGTAGAGGCCATCAATTTCTTTTGAAGTTGTCAAATCGAAGTGAAGTTTGATAATTGGGGCAGCTTCTCTTTTCACCTCGAGCTTTTGTAGTGAACGCGTGTTAACGAGAAAATTTTTGAGAGTTTAATGTGCATCCCTATACATCGGGGACAACTCAGGTTGGATTTGCGTAATTAAGCTTAATCTGTTTCCATCGAATATTGAGTAGGAGGTATTTTTCTGGATTTTGGTAAATTCGGTGGAAAATACGGCTTTGTGTCCGGCTTTTTGGTAAAATTTTCTGTTGACAGTAGGGGAGACTGGTATTTTTGAAACCACTTAGACAGCAATCGAGGTAGGAATTTGCTCAACATTGCAGTTAGCAACGAGGAAATTGTTTTTATCCAACTACCAGCTGGGGTATCGAGTTTAACGAAGTAAAATAACCCTATCTTGATAGGGTCCTTGATACAGGCATAAGTCCTAGTTACGGGCATAAGTCCTTGATACAGGCATAAGTCCTAGAGATAGGCAGAATTTTGATTGCTGACCTGATACTTAGTACGAGCTTTAGTTATTGTGATTGGTACAAGCCTATTGGTTCTAGAACAGGCTTGATTTTTGGTACCGGCCTAAGTATTGGAGAAGCCAAGGACTGCGGAAACTTATTTAGATTAACAGATAAGCTATATTAGTCTTAAGTCGGGCTTTAGTTTTTAGTTAAAATCTATTTTTCCTTGTTTTTGTATTGCGTGTGATCACACCTATTGATAAATTTACTTTTTTTTTATTGTTCGCATAATTTTTTTTTTATAAATATCAATTGTGTTGTCAGGCACGAGGCTTGACAGTCTGTATTCTAGAAAATTGTTCATTAAAGAAGAGTCTAGTTGATATTTTAGTCTTATTTAGCTCACTTATCGTTATTTTCTGTTATTGTGTAATTCAATTAGAACCGTTAAATATTCAAAATTTATTTAATTATCTCCAGTGGGTAAAGTAGTGCCTGGAACAACAGGGGTTTCCGATTTTGACCGTCTAAATCGGTGGCGCGACTCACTAGTATTTGTTTACTTACCTCTACGGCTGAGCTGGGCACTAATTTGCCAGTAGAGAGACCACTACCGAACTCAGCTGGAGTTGTATTTCCTTTAGTTAAATTTCTTTATTTTTCTAAATTTGATTTTGTTTTAAATTCATTAAAATACGTGGCAACACTTTTACTTAATTTCAGTTACTTTTTACTCAGTTTATATTACTTTTACTCACATCCAATCACTTTTACTCAAGTGGGATAGATTTTTCTCATTTTCAATCACTTTTACTCACTTTATATCACTTTTACTCACTTCCAATCTTATTTAGTCACTTCCAAATACTTTTACTAAGTTCCAATCATTTTTACTAACTTCCAGTCACTTTTAGTCACTTCCAATCACTTTTAATCACTTCCAATCACTTTTTCTCACTTCCAATCACTTTTGCTCACCTCCAGTCACTTTTACTCGCTTCCAATAACTTTTACTCACTTCCAATCACTTTTACTCACTTCCAATCACTTTTACTCACTTCCAATCACTTTTAATCACTTCCAATCACTTTTACTCATTTGCGTGTATCCAAAAATCACTTGAGAGCTGATAAAATCCTTTTTTGGACACTTTTACTTAATTTCAGTTACTTTTTACTCAGTTTATTTATATCACTTTTACTCACATCCAATCTCATGTGGGATTGCTTTTTCTTGTTTTCAATCCCTTTTACTCATTTTCAATCTTATTTACTCATTTTCAAATACTTTAACTTACTTCCAATCACTTTTACTTACTTCCAATCAGTTTTAATCATTTCCAATCACTTGTACTCACTTCTGATCACTTTTACTCACTTCCAGTCACTTTTACCCACTTCTTATCACTTTTACTCACTTCCAATCACTTTTACTCACTTCCAATCACTTTTCATCACTTCCAATCACTTTTACTCACTTGTATACATCCTTAGATCAGTTAAAAACCGATACAATCACTTTTAATCTTACAATAGTGGGATTTTAATGGTAAAAATTTGTATTCTCGTTTCTCCTAATTTCTATCTATTATAGTTGTCTTAAGGAATATATTAAAATGAAAAAAAATCGTTAAAATTTGTAAAAAAACACACTCAATCAATTTTTGTATGAGTAACAAAAGTGTTAGTTATGGTTTCCATTGAATAATAATAAAAAGTTATTTGTTGGGTGTTCCCGTTCCTAAAAATTCCATTCTTTTCTTGTCTGTATTCGCGTCTGGTAAGGATCTTAACACAAAATAATACATAATAGCCTGTCTGAACATAAAAATCAAGAAGCTACTGTCATAATTAGGTAATAAAACTTAAATATATTCATAGTTTCTTTACGAGTTTTACGACTCGAACAAATGAAACCTGGTTTTCTTCTCATAGCCGCCTTTAATGTTCCTTTTGCTCTCTTCCGAACTCACCCAATTTGTTATGTAGCGTTAATAATAATAGGAATAAAGAAGTTGCTGAAAAAAAATCATCATAAAAAAAATAACATATTAAATACAACTTGGCTTTTGCTGTGTGCTACACGTGTTTATTTTATTGGTTTCCTTTTTAGAAATCATTTTTTTATGTATGTTCTCGACTCGTAAAAAACGGTTTAGACCAACTACTTTTATGTTTATTAATAAACTTCTATTTAGTGAAATTATTATTATTATTAAGTTATAGTAAATGTAAATTTTTCAAAAAGACAATCAAACAATATTGTATGTGTTTTCAATATAAAATTTCATATAAAATCGAATGCATTTTAAATTTTCTAAAAAAGTTAATAAATAAGCGAGTTATAGCGATTTTTTGAAAAACAAAAGACGATCAACTTTTTAAATATTGGAGATATCGAAATGGGATTTTTTGTATATTATGTGTAATTTTATTTGTAATACAATACAATTTCAATTTTCAAAAAATCTGAATAATTGAGAGAGTTATAGCAATTTTTCGAAAAACAAAAGACGATCAACTTTTTAAAAATTGGAGATATCTAAATGGGATTTTCTGTAAATTATCTGTAATTTTATTTGTAATAGAATACAATTTGAATTTTTTAAAAATCTTTATAAAAAAGCGAGTTATAGCGATTTTTCGAAAAACTAAACACGATCAACTTTTTAAATATTGGAGATAACGAAATGGGATTTTTTGTAAATTATGTGTAATTTTATTTGTAATAGAATACAATTTGAATTTTCAAAAAATCTTAATAATAAAGCGAGTTATAGCGATTTTTCGAAAAACAAAAGACGATCAACTTTTTAAATATTGGAGATATCGAAATGGGATTTTTTGTCTATTATGTGTAGTTTTATTTCTAATACAATACAATTTGAATTTTCAAAAAATCTTACTAATCAAGCGAGTTATAGCAATTTTTCGAAAAACAAAAGACGATCAACTTTTTAAATATGGGAGATATCTAAATGGGATTTTTTCTAAATTATCTGTAATTTTATTTGTAATAGAATACAATTTGAATTTTTAAAAAATCTTAATAATAAAGCGAGTTATAGCGATTTTTCGAAAAACAAAAGACGATCAACTTTTTAAATATTGGAGATATCGAAATGGGATTTTTTGTAAATTATGTGTAATTTTATTTGTAATAGAATACAATTTAAATTTTTAAAAAATTTTAATAATAAAGCGAGTTATAGCGATTTTTCGAAAAACAAAAGGCGATCAACTTTTTAAATATTGGAGATATCGAAATGGGATTTTTTGTAAATTATGTGTAATTTTATTTGTAATAAAATTCAATTTAAATTTTTAAAAAATCTCACTAATTAAGCGAGTTATAGCGATTTTTCGAAAAACAAAAGACAATCAACTTTTTAAATATAAGAGTTATCGAAATGGGATTTTTTTAAAATTATGTGTAATTTTATTTGTAATACAATACAATTTAAAATTTTAAAAAATCTTACTAATTGAGCGAGTTATAGTGATTTTTCGAAAAACAAAAGACGATCAACTTTTTAAATATTGGAGAGATCGAAATGGGATTTTTTGTAAATTATGTGTAATTTTATTTGTAATAGAATACAATTTGAATTTTCAAAAAATCTGAATAATTGAGCGAGTTATAGCGATTTTACGAAAAACAAAAGACAATCAACTTTTTAAATATAAGAGTTATCGAAATGGGATTTTTTTAAAATTATGTGTAATTTAATTTGTAATACAATACAATTTAAATTTTCAAAAAATCTTGCTAATTGAGCGAGTTATAGGGATTTTTCGAAAAACAAAAGACGATCAACTTTTTAAATATTGGAGATATCGAAATGTGATTTTTTGTAAATTATGTGTAATTTTATTTGTAATACAATACAATTTGAATTTTCAAAAAATCTTAATAATAAAGCGAGTTATAGCGATTTTTCGAAAAACAAAAGACGATCAACTTTTTAAATATTGGAGATATCGAAATGGGATTTTTTGTCTATTATGTGTAATTTTATTTCTAATACAATACAATTTGAATTTTCAAAAAATCTTACTAATCAAGCGAGTTATAGCAATTTTTCGAAAAACAAAAGACGATCAACTTTTTAAATATGGGAGATATCTAAAGGGGATTTTTTCTAAATTATCTGTAATTTTATTTGTAATAGAATACAATTTGAATTTTTAAAAAATCTTAATAATAAAGCGAGTTATAGCGATTTTTCGAAAAACAAAAGACGATCAACTTTTTAAATATTGGAGATATCGAAATGGGATTTTTTGTAAATTATGTGTAATTTTATTTGTAATAGAATACAATTTAAATTTTTAAAAAATTTTAATAATAAAGCGAGTTATAGCGATTTTTCGAAAAACAAAAGGCGATCAACTTTTTAAATATTGGAGATATCGAAATGGGATTTTTTGTAAATTATGTGTAATTTTATTTGTAATAAAATTCAATTTAAATTTTTAAAAAATCTCACTAATTAAGCGAGTTATAGCGATTTTTCGAAAAACAAAAGACAATCAACTTTTTAAATATAAGAGTTATCGAAATGGGATTTTTTTAAAATTATGTGTAATTTTATTTGTAATACAATACAATTTAAAATTTTAAAAAATCTTACTAATTGAGCGAGTTATAGTGATTTTTCGAAAAACAAAAGACGATCAACTTTTTAAATATTGGAGAGATCGAAATGGGATTTTTTGTAAATTATGTGTAATTTTATTTGTAATAGAATACAATTTAAATTTTTAAAAAATTTTAATAATAAAGCGAGTTATAGCGATTTTTCGAAAAACAAAAGGCGATCAACTTTTTAAATATTGGAGATATCGAAATGGGATTTTTTGTAAATTATGTGTAATTTTATTTGTAATAAAATTCAATTTAAATTTTTAAAAAATCTCACTAATTAAGCGAGTTATAGCGATTTTTCGAAAAACAAAAGACAATCAACTTTTTAAATATAAGAGTTATCGAAATGGGATTTTTTTAAAATTATGTGTAATTTTATTTGTAATACAATACAATTTAAAATTTTAAAAAATCTTACTAATTGAGCGAGTTATAGTGATTTTTCGAAAAACAAAAGACGATCAACTTTTTAAATATTGGAGAGATCGAAATGGGATTTTTTGTAAATTATGTGTAATTTTATTTGTAATAGAATACAATTTGAATTTTCAAAAAATCTGAATAATTGAGCGAGTTATAGCGATTTTACGAAAAACAAAAGACAATCAACTTTTTAAATATAAGAGTTATCGAAATGGGATTTTTTTAAAATTATGTGTAATTTAATTTGTAATACAATACAATTTAAATTTTCAAAATATCTTGCTAATTGAGCGAGTTATAGGGATTTTTCGAAAAACAAAAGACGATCAACTTTTTAAATATTGGAGATATCGAAATGTGATTTTTTGTAAATTATGTGTAATTTTATTTGTAATACAATACAATTTGAATTTTCAAAAAATCTTAATAATAAAGCGAGTTATAGCGATTTTTCGAAAAACAAAAGACGATCAACTTTTTAAATATTGGAGATATCGAAATGGGATTTTTTGTCTATTATGTGTAATTTTATTTCTAATACAATACAATTTGAATTTTCAAAAAATCTTACTAATCAAGCGAGTTATAGCAATTTTTCGAAAAACAAAAGACGATCAACTTTTTAAATATGGGAGATATCTAAAGGGGATTTTTTCTAAATTATCTGTAATTTTATTTGTAATAGAATACAATTTGAATTTTTAAAAAATCTTAATAATAAAGCGAGTTATAGCGATTTTTCGAAAAACAAAAGACGATCAACTTTTTAAATATTGGAGATATCGAAATGGGATTTTTTGTAAATTATGTGTAATTTTATTTGTAATAGAATACAATTTAAATTTTTAAAAAATTTTAATAATAAAGCGAGTTATAGCGATTTTTCGAAAAACAAAAGGCGATCAACTTTTTAAATATTGGAGATATCGAAATGGGATTTTTTGTAAATTATGTGTAATTTTATTTGTAATAAAATTCAATTTAAATTTTTAAAAAATCTCACTAATTAAGCGAGTTATAGCGATTTTTCGAAAAACAAAAGACAATCAACTTTTTAAATATAAGAGTTATCGAAATGGGATTTTTTTAAAATTATGTGTAATTTTATTTGTAATACAATACAATTTAAAATTTTAAAAAATCTTACTAATTGAGCGAGTTATAGTGATTTTTCGAAAAACAAAAGACGATCAACTTTTTAAATATTGGAGAGATCGAAATGGGATTTTTTGTAAATTATGTGTAATTTTATTTGTAATAGAATACAATTTGAATTTTCAAAAAATCTGAATAATTGAGCGAGTTATAGCGATTTTACGAAAAACAAAAGACAATCAACTTTTTAAATATAAGAGTTATCGAAATGGGATTTTTTTAAAATTATGTGTAATTTAATTTGTAATACAATACAATTTAAATTTTCAAAAAATCTTGCTAATTGAGCGAGTTATAGGGATTTTTCGAAAAACAAAAGACGATCAACTTTTTAAATATTGAAGATGTCGAAATGGGATTTTTTGTAAATTATGTGTAATTTTATTTAAAATACAATGCAATTTAAATTTTCAAAAAATCTTAATAATAAAGCGAGTTATACCGATTTTTTAAAAAACAAAAGACAATCAACTTTTTAAATATAAGAGATATCGAAATTGGATTTTTTTTAAAATATGTGTAATTTTATTTGTAATACAATACAATTTGAATTTTTAAAAAATCTTACTAATTAAGCGAGTTATAGTGATTTTTCGAAAAACAAAAGACGATCAACTTTTTAAATATTGGAGATATCGAAACAAGATTTTTTGTAAATTATGTGTAATTTTATTTGTAATAGAATACAATTTAAATTTTCAAAAAATCTTACTAATTAAGCGAGTTATAGTGATTTTTCGAAAAACAAAAGACGGTCAACTTTTTAAATATTGGAGATATCAAAATGGGACTTTTTGTAAATTATGTGTAATTTTATTTGTAATACAATACAATTTAAATTTTCAAAAAATCTTACTTATTGAGCGAGTTATAGTGATTTTTCGAAAAACAAAAGACGATCAACTTTTTAAATATTGGAGATATGTTTAATTTTATTTAAAATACAATACAATTTGAATTTTCGAAAAATCGCTAACTTTATATTTGTAAATGTAAAAATAGTTTAATAATTTATGTTTTTTTTATGTTTCAGGAAATCAAAGTACCTAAAATGAACCGAATTATACTTAAATTGTAGAAATCGTCGTACTATGTAGATACGTTTTCTAAATGTTCCAAAAAATAAACACAACAATCCGTCTTTACATATAACTATATAATCGTCCTGGTTATAACAATAATTTATAAACAAAAAAAAAAAGTGTAGCAATAATTTTCGGTGCATTTACATTAGAAATTGACGAATTATGGAAATTTTGCTTCATAAAAAAGTGAAATTTTATCATTAAGTTCATTTTTCAGTACAACTATAATAGTCGTCGTAATAGATATATTTCAGTTAAAAAAATGGGCATTTATAGATTATAGCATTCCATAATTCGGTCATATATTTATTTTTGTAAATATATATATACCTACTTAAAAAAAAATTGAGCGATTAGTTGCTACATTATAATCAGATAAGTAGAATGATATTTTTTTTGAATTTATATAGTCTATTCTATGTTCTTTCCATTTATTTGAGCGAATTTAATGAGATAACTAACTAATTAATATAATTTTCCTAATTATATATTTTTAGATTAGTTAAAAATTTGATTGAGAATCACTTAATAATTGACATTCTGATATTCTGGTATCACTTCTATTCGCTTTTAATCGATTATACTCACTTGCGATCACTTTTACTCACTTCCAATTACTTTTACTCACTTCCAATCAGTTTTACTCACTTCCAATCACTTTTACTCACTTCCAATCACTGCTACTCACTTCCAATCACTTTTACTCACTTCCAATCACTCTTGAAAGCTTTTTCTTAGTTCTGATCACTTCTACTCACTTCCAATCACTTTTACTCACTTCCAATTACTTCTACTCACTTCCAATTACTTTTGAATGCTTTTTCTTACTTCCGACCACTTTTACTTACTTGAAGAACATTTTTACTCACTTACAATTGCTTCCACTCACTTACAATCACATTTGCTGACTTCCATTCACTTTTACTCACTTCCAATCACTTTTACTCACTTCCAATCAATGCTACTCACTTCCAATCACTTTTACTCACTTCCAGTCACTCTTGGGAGCTTTTTCTTAGTTTCGATCACTTCCAATCACTTCTACTTATTTCCAATCACTTTTACTCACTTCCAATCACTTTTGAATACTTTTTCTTACTTCTGACCACTTTTACTTACTTGAAGAACATTTTTACTCACTTACAATTGCTTCCATTCACTTCCAATCACTTTTACTGACTTCCAATTACTTTTACTCACTTCCAATCACTTTTACTCACTTCCAATCACTTTTACTCACTTCCAATCAATGCTACTCCCTTCCAATCACTTTTACTTACTTACAATCACTCTTGAAAGCTTTTTCTTAGTTCCGATCACTTCTACTCACTTTCAATCACTTCTACTTATTTCCAATCACTTTTACTTACTTCCAATCACTTTTGAATGCTTTTTCTTACTTTTGACCACTTTTACTTACTTGAAGAACATTTTTACTCACTTACAATTGCTTCCATTCACTTCCAATTACTTTTACTGACTTCCAATCACTTTTACTCACTTCCAATCACTTTTACTCACTTCCAATCACTTTTATTCACTTCCAATCACTTTTACTCACTTCCAATCACTTTTACTCACTTCCAATCACTTTTACTCACTTCCAATCACCCTTGAAAGCTTTTTCTTAGTTCCGATTACTTCTACTCACTTCCAATAACTTTTACTCACTTCCAATTACTTCTACTCACTTCCAATTACTTTTGAATGCTTTTTTTCATTTCCGACCACTTTTACTTACTTGAAGAATATTTTTACTCACTTAGAATTGCTTCCACCTTCTTCCAATTACTTTTACTCACTTTCAATCACTTTTACTCACTTCCAATCACTTTTACTTACTTCCAGTCACTTTTACTCACTTCAAATCACTTTTGAATGCTTTTTCTTAGTTCCGATCATTTCTACTTACTTTCAATCAACTTCTACTCACTTCCAATCACTTTTACTCACTTCGAATCACTTCTACTCACTTCCAATCACTTCTACTGACTTTCAATCACTTTTACTTACTTCCAATCACTTTTACTCACTTTCAATCCCTTCTACTCACTTCCAATCACTTTTTACTTCCGACCACTTTTTTATACAGGAAAATTATATTAATTAACAAGAATTAGTTATTATAGAAAAAAGTATTTGTTTTTATTTGAAAAGTTTTATATAAAAAAAGTTTTTCATTCCAAATTAACAAAAAAGACAACTATTTGACATTTTACAATTTGAAATTTGCCATTTGCCATTTGACCTTTGACAAGGTAGATTTGACAAGTGACATTTGACAAGTGACATTTAACAAGTAACATTTGACTATTTGACTATTTGACCATTTGACCATTTGACATTTGACAAGTGACAGTTGACAAGTAACATGATTTTTTTTTATATAAAATTTTTAGATAAAAAAATTGGCTCTCTTAGTTGTTTGTTGTAAAAAAAAAATTTTTAGCTGATATGAATACTTATTACGGAAATACGAAACGAATTTTCATTGTTATGTATTTTATAACAAAAAGCATGTGATCTATAGTTAGTAATTTTTGTGATAATAATTATCACTTAATATTTTTAAGGATAAGAAAAAAAATGGAATCATCATAACCTATCGAAGTGATTCTATTTTTTTTTTTAATAATATTAAAATGCGATGAAATTCATGATTTATTAATGAATTTATGAGCATTGTTTTAAATAAAACCAAAATATAAATATAGCTATAAGCGATGTATGTTCTATAAATGTATTATGTGAATAAAGTTTTGTTTATTAAGTTTTGTGTGTTTATTGATTAATAAAATCGTAAAAATAGAAAAAATATAACCAAAAATTACAATTATCTATCTATCTATCTATCTATCTATCTATCTATCTATCTATCTATCTATCTATCTATCTATCTATCTATCTATCTATCTATCTATCTATCTATCTATCTATCTATCTATCTTTTTTTTTTTTTTTTTTTTTTTTTTTGGTGGAGAGGAAATCCCTTCGGATACCAGACGCATGGTTCTACCCTCGTCTGGTTATGTGGTGTAGCCACTAAAACCTCTCCGTGTGCCCTCTCTGTCCCTGGAATCCACAAAATATGTATCACATCAGGGTACAGCGGCAATCCGTGTAATTCCTTTTATCTTCCAGCAGCCTCTCTTTCATCGATTTCCTTTGTTTTTATGACCTCTTTGGCAAAGGTGCGAAATAAATTTAGGTTTGCTTCATTAATGGTAATCGTATGAATTAAGTTTTGTATTGTCAGTTGAATTCCAACACTTAGACATAATTGTGTTCTTTGCTGTTCCCATCTGCGACAAAAGAAGAGAGTATGTTCTACCGTATCCACTTCCTGACAGTACATGCATTCATCGCTTTCTGTCTTTCCTATTCTTTTTACATAGACTCTAAAGGAACCGTGGCCTGTGAGTACCTGAGTTAGGAAGTAGTCAGTTGTCCTGAACTTGCAGGTTATCCAATGTCGTAGATTTGGTATTAAAGTTTTTGTCCATTGCGCGACCTCTGTTGTGTCATTCCAGAGGTCTTGCCATCTGTCTAATGTGACAGAACGTTCCTCCTGTTTTGCCTGCGTTGTACCTCTATCTGCCCTTCTATACATTCTCCATTTTTCTTCTACCAAAAGGTCAATGGGAATTACTCCTGAAACCACTTGTAATGCCCTTGTAGATACCGTTCGGTATGCACTAGATACTCGAAGAAGCATCTGACGCTGAGTTTTCAGAAGTAGATCTCTATGTCTCTTAATCTCCATACAGTCATGCCATATGGGTGCTCCGTATAGCAATATAGATTGTACTACATTATAGAGCATTACTCGCTTTTTTGACCCAGGGCCCTTAATTCTGGGAGTTAGTCTGCTTAAGGCAGCCACCTTCATTGCAGCTTTTCTTGCAGCAGTTCTTATGTGTTCCCGGAAACGACAGCCTTCCTCAAATGTTACACCTAAATAAACCAGACTTCTTCTACAGGGTATTTCCACTCCATTGCAGAATAGACTGATCGCTTCTTTCCCCCATTGTCCTTTAAGTACAACCGCTTCTGATTTGTGAGGTGCAAGTTCCAGCTCGTTTATTCTCATCCACTCGCTGACGTGTTGTAGAGTTTCTTCACCTTTCCAGTTTAGTTGTTCTACATTCATGGCTGTAATGACAATTGCCAGATCGTCTGCGTATGCCAATAGGGTTACTCCTTGTGGTACTTGGATATCAAGGAGATCGTCATATAGAACGTTCCAGAGGGTTGGTCCTAAAACTGAACCCTGTGGAACCCCCGCCGTCACGTCCAGGGTCACACCTTTGTCGATTTGAATCTGTCTTTCATCCAGGTATCTATCCACTATATCTATGAGGTAGTTGGCTACCTGTTTCGTCTCCAACTTCTGAAGGATTTTATTCCATGCAGCCGTATTAAAAGCATTTTTCACATCTAGAGTGATAAGTACTGCCCATTTGCTATTTCTGTTTTCTTGTACAGTGTTTATGACTTTCTCCACGGCTTGAATGGTTGATCTTTGTTTGCGAAATCCAAATTGGTTATCCGCGAAGTCTCCACAGTTTTCTATTTCCATTTGCAGCCTTTCCCTTATCAGCCCCTCGTAGACCTTGTTGATGCAGTTCAGAAGACAGATAGGCCTGAATTTCATCAGTTCTGGGTTTCCTTTTGGTATCAGTACCAGTCGAGCCTTTTTCCATTTTTTAGGATATTGCTTTTCCTTAAGCAAATTATTTAATGGGTCCAGTATAGCTGCCGGTACGATTTCATTCATCGCCTTAATGGCTTCCATGGGGATACCATCAATGCCAGGTGCCTTTCCGGATTTCATACTACTTACGACCTTTTTCAACTCTTCTTCCGTAAATGGGACTGCGGTTTCCGCAGTTCTAGGTCTTCTTTGTATATTTGCCGTCTCTGGAAACAGCTCTTTTGCTATCTTAATTTTCTCTTCCGTGGCAATTCTATACGGAGTGAAACCTACTAATTTTTTCATTGCTATTTTAAATCCCATTCCCCAAATATCTTCTTCGAGTTCCTTGCACAGGGCATCCCACTGTTTGTTCTTGGAGGCATGAATTAATCGTTTCAAGTCCTTTCTATGTCTTTTATAGTTTTCCTTAACTTCCTCGATTTCCACTTCATTTCTCGGAATTCTTTTATTCATTCTCGTAACTATTCGTTTCATGTTCAAGCATTCCTTTCTCTTTTCTCCAATTTCATCAGTCCACCAAAAAGGTGTTTCCGAGACTTGCCCAGTTTGTAAGCTGCCTTGATACGCATCCTTGAGTGCCTTTTCTAGTTCCTGGATGTTTTGAACTCCAGATGTAGTTCTCCATAATATCAGTTCTTTAAAGAGTTCCCAATCGCACGTTGATTTAGTTTTCTTCCATGTCCGTAGCATATCATTTGTTGTGATCGAAAATGCAATATATTGGTGTTCAGTAAGAGTCTCATCTTCCAGCACTTCCCAGTCACATATTAGTTTTTGTATGTTCCTAGTTGAACACGTTATGTCTATATAAGACTCTGTCTGGCCTCTGATAAAGGTTGGTCTTTTACCGTCGTTTATGACATTTAGATTTAGGGATGCTAACCATTCACACCAGTATTCTCCTCTGTTGTCTTGAGTGGGCGAGCCCCACATTGGTGATTTTGCATTTATGTCACCCATGACAAGTTTTTCCCCTTGCGTCGTTCTAACATCATGCATTATGTTGTCGACTTGTTCTTTAAACTCGTTCAAAGATATGTTAGGGGAGATATAACAACAAAATAACGTGCAGTTATTTAAGGAGATGCTTACATAACCGTTCTTGGCACAGATCTTTTTAACCTCAAGATTTTTATTTCGAATAAAGATACCTACGTCAGATCTTTTGTCTTTGATCCATTGTGTACTTTCGACTAATTTTTTGTTGGGTTCGCCGACAATCATCATGTCGATTTTACGTTTTGTGGCTGTTTCACACGCTAGATCATGAGCGGCCCTTGTTCTTCCCAGATTCATTTGCAAAATTTTAATTGACATGATTAAAGACACTGCCCGCTGTAGAAGTCGTCCTGGTCTTTGTTCGTAGTAATTTCCTATACTCAGGACATTTTGTTTGATCGTGTCGGTGTCCCTCGATCTTACATACAATGCAGGTGGGAGGATCTTTACAATCCTTTGCCAAATGTCCTGTCTTCGTACATTTGAGACAGCATTGGGATTTGTCCTCATTTGTACATGTTTCTTTTGTATGGCCGAATAAGTGACATCTAAAGCACCTAGGTATGTTTACCCTTTTTCTCACTCTGCACGGTACCCACCCGATCTGTATAGTTCCTTTTCTGGCTATTCGTTCGGCTATTGCTCTTTTCATAGCGACGGTGGCTGTTTGATTTCCGTTTTGGGTTGGTCTCATGGAAATCACCCTAAACTCATTTTCTGCCAAGTATAATTCTTCTTGGATCTCCGCTCGGAGTTCACTTTCATCTATACTGGCATCTATATCGGTGATATGTACCATGACCTCATTTGTCTTTAACACTACCGTAGTGTTATTTGTTTGCTGTATTGTTTGCTTTAGATCATTAGCCTTTTCCCTGCCTCCTAATACTTCCATCATGAGGTCACCTTTGCTTGTTCTTTTTATAGATTTAATCTGAATACCCTTTTCCTTGATGTTAACAGATTGCTTAACTGATTTTAGTAACTCTGCATAGCTTTTTCCTTCGGCGGCTTTAATGATTATTTTATCGGAGTCAGGGTGTTTACTCTTTCTTTGTCCCACTTTTTCCGTCGTTTCTTTCTTTCTCATTTTTTGGTGATTCATACTTATTTGTATAGTAGTATTTTTGAAAACAAATTCCATACATTTTCTGATATATGCATGGTTGTATTTTCCTCCCGCAGAGATCCTTAATTGCTTTATATGGTCTTTGCTTGCCTGGTCTCTTAGTTGTATGCAAAGGTTAAAGAGGGTCTCCAGATCCTCCATGCCATTTTCTTCGACTTTCAAGGGTAGAATGAATACTGATGTGGAATAGCTTCCTTCTCCTTCTGTCCGACTGCTTTTTATTCCGACTTGCAGCGCCATATATTCCATGGTACCATCTACAATACCTTCCTCTACTAATGGTATGACTGCTGGATACCTGGTTTTGACGAAGTCAAATTGGGAGTCCAGTTTTGGTGTCAAGGGGTCCATAAATACCGCTAGACTTTCCTCTGCACTGCTTTGGTGCCCCTTTACGTCATCAATTTTTGTTACCTTGAAATATTCGTCTGGCCATTCCTCGTCAATGATTTTTTTCATGGGTTCAAAACCATCCTCATTACGAAGTATCCTCTCTGTTTCTTTTCTTATGGCTTCTTGTTTGCGGTTTGTTTCTTCATCTATTTCGTCAGCGTTTGCCTGTATGCAGATTGACGCCACGGTCTTTTGGACTGGTTTCTCTGAAGCATTATTTGCACTGCTTGGAAGTCCATATTTTTGCAGTTGCTTTACCTGGTACGATAATTTACTGCTTATATCCGTCAATTCTTTTTTTGGCTTGTATGACGTTGCAATTAGAACCTCTAGGATCTTAACTTGCTTCATTATTGCTTCCATCGTTTTCTCATATTGACTTTTATCACTAGCAATGCATATATCTGGCGTCAGATTGCTTCTTTTTCGTTTTGTGGCTTGGATGTCGTTGTCCTTTAAAACCATTTTCTCCTCCTGGAGTTGCATTTCTTTTATTTCTCGTTCGTCTGATAGTGAACTTTTCCTTGAACCTCTCGGAGGGGTCCTGAAAAGAGAGGTCTTTGGTGTAAAGACTGCATCATCTAGGCGATTCTGCTCATTATCGCTGGTTCCTTGTTCCAGTGCCTGTTCTTCTTTTTGTTGTAATTTATTTACATTCATCTGTATCCCACGAGTAGCTAGGGAAATTCCGTCGGCTTGTGCAGAGCCCCGCATGCACAAGTAAGGCATTGCTTTCGCCTACCCCAGTACCCTCGCCATGATACTGGGGGGCCGCTTAAGACACACTCAGTAGTGCCATGCATCTCCAGGCGCGCTCCGTACCCTAGATTACTGAATTTTTTTAGCAGGTTAACTCCTTCTGGACTCTTCTGTTTGGGTTGCCATACCATAGCCGATGGGTCCCAGTTTTACGGCGCCGTTTATTCTTTCTTTTCTTTTTTTTTTTTTTTTTTTTTTTTTTTTTTTTTTTTTTTTTTTCTGTTTCTTTCTTTTCCTTTTTTTTTTTGTTTTTCCGTCCCTGTGGGGCGTATTTTTTTTTTTTTTTTTTTTTTTTTTTTTTTTTTTTTTTTTTTTTTTTTTTTTTTTTTTTTTTTTTTTGCGGTGTGGTGCTTCTTGGCCCGGGAGCGGCGTCCAAGCGAGCATAAATGCTCGCGAGGGCGCCGCGCCCGAGAGCCCCCCAACTTCGTCAAAGTCTATCACCACCCATGGGGGGATCTATCTATCTATCTATCTATCTATCTATCTATCTATCTATCTATCTATCTATCTATCTATCTATCTATCTATCTATCTATCTATCTATCTATCTATCTATCTATCTATCTATCTTTTTTTTTTTTTTTTTGGTGGAGAGGAAATCCCTTCGGATACCAGACGCATGATTCTACCCTCGTCTGGTTATGTGGTGTAGCCACTAAAACCTCTCCGTATGCCCTCTCTGTCCCTGGAATCCACAAAATATGTATCACATCAGGGTACAGCGGCAATCCGTGTAATTCCTTTTATCTTCCAGCAGCCTCTCTTTCATCGATTTCCTTTGTTTTTATGACCTCTTTGGCAAAGGTGCGAACTAAATTGAGGTTTGCTTCATTAATGGTAATCGTATGAATTAAGTTTTGTATTGTCAGTTGAATTCCAACACTTAGACATAATTGTGTTCTTTGCTGTTCCCATCTGCGACAAAAGAAGAAAGTATGTTCTACCGTATCCACTTCCTGACAGTACATGCATTGATCGCTTTCTGTCTTGCCTATTCTTTTTACATAGACTCTAAAGGAACCGTGGCCTGTGAGTACCTAAGTTAGGAAGTAGTCAGTTGTCCTGAACTTGCAGGTTATCCAATGACGTAGATTTGGTATTAAAGTTTTTGTCCATTGCGCGACCTCTGTTGTGTCATTCCAGAGGTCTTGCCATCTGTCTAATGTGACAGAACGTTCCTCCTGTTTTGCCTGCGTTGTACCTCTGTCTGCCCTTCTATACATTCTCCATTTTTCTTCTACCAAAAGGTCAATGGGAATTACTCCTGAAACCACTTGTAATGCCCTTGTAGATACCGTTCGGTATGCACTAGATACTCGAAGAAGCATCTGACGCTGAGTTTTCAAAAGTAGATCTCTATGTCTCTTAATCTCCATACAATCATGCCATATGGGTGCTCTGTATAGCAATATAGATTGTACTACATTATAGAGCATTACTCGCTTTTTTGATCCAGGGCCCTTAATTCTGGGAGTTAGTCTGCTTAAGGCAGCCACCTTCATTGCAGCTTTTCTTGCAGCAGTTCTTATGTGTTCCCGGAAACGACAGCCTTCCTCAAATGTTACACCTAAATAAACCAAACTTCTTCTACAGGGTATTTCCACTCCATTGCAGAATAGACTGATCGCTTCTTTCCCCCATTGTCCTTTAAGTACAACCGCTTCTGATTTGTGAGGTGCAAGTTCCAGCTCGTTTATTCTCATCCACTCGCTGACGTGTTGTAGAGTTTCTTCACCTTTCCAGTTTAGTTGTTCTACATTCATGGCTGTAATGGCAATTGCCAGATCGTCTGCGTATGCCAATAGGGTTACTCTTTGTGGTACTTGGATATCAAGGAGATCGTCATATAGAACGTTCCAAAGGGTTGGTCCTAAAACTGAACCCTGTGGAACCCCCGCCGTCACGTCCAGGGTCACACCTTTGTCGATTTGAATCTGTCTTTCATCCAGGTATCTATCCACTATATCTATAAGGTAGTTGGCTACCTGTTTCGTCTCCAACTTCTGAAGGATTTTATTCCATGCAGCCGTATTAAAAGCATTTTTCACATCTAGAGTGATAAGTACTGCCCATTTGCTATTTCTGTTTTCTTGTACAGTGTTTATGACTTTCTCCACGGCTTGAATGGTTGATCTTTGTTTGCGAAATCCAAATTGGTTATCCGCGAAGTCTCCACAGTTTTCTATTTCCATTTGCAGCCTTTCCCTTATCAGCCCCTCGTAGACCTTGTTGATGCAGTTCAGAAGACAGATAGGCCTGAATTTTATCAGTTCTGGGTTTCCTTTTGGTATCAGTACCAGTCGAGCCTTTTATCTATCTATCTATCTATCTATCTATCTATCTATCTATCTGACTTGAAAGAAATGAAAAAAAATGACGGTTGAAAGTAATAGACGACAGATGGCATTCACAAATCACAGTTGACATTGACAAATGACAGATGGCATCAAAATCCAGTTGACAGTGCTTCATGTCAACCATATTGTTAATAAATAACAGTTAACGTTGACAGATGACAGTTTTTATTCGTAAATGACAGTTTCTATTGACAAATGACTTTTGTCAAAGTCAAAGAATGATCACTTTTACTTACTTACGATCACTTTTACCCACTTCTACTTACTTTTAGACACCTTTACTCACTTTCAATCACTTTTGAATGCTTTTTCTTAGTTACAATCACTTCTACTCAATTCCAATCACTTCTACTCACTTCCAATCATTTTTACTCACTTCCAATCACTTCTATTCACTTTCAATCATTTTTGAATGATTTTTCTTTCTTCCGACCACTTTTACTTACTTGAAGAACATTTTTACTCACTTACAATTGCTTCCACTCACTTCCAATTACTTTTACTCACTTCCAATCACTTTTACTTACATGCAATCACTTTTACTCACTTCCAGTCACTTTTACTCACTTCCAGTCACTTTTACTCACTTCCAATCACTTTTGAATGCTTTTTCTTATTTCTACTCGCTTCCAATCACTTTTGAAAGCTTTTTCTTACTTCCGACCACTTTTATTTACTTGAAGAACATTTTTACTCACTTACAATTGCTTCCACTCACTTCCAATCACTTTTACTCACTTCCAATTACTTTTACTCACTTCCAGTCACTTTTGCTCATATAAAATCACTTTTGAATGCTTTTTCTTACTTTTTATTACTTCCTACCACTTTTACTTACTTGAAAAACATTTTTTCTCACTTACAATTGCTTCCACTCACTTTCAATCACTTTTACTTACTTCCAATCACTTTTACTCACGTGCAATTACTTTTACTCACTTCCAGTCACTTTTACTCACTTCCAGTCACTTTTACTCATATATAATCACTTTTGAATGCTTTTTCTTACTTCCGACCACTTTTACCTACTTGAAGAACATTTTTACATACTTACAATTACTTCCACTCACTTCCAATCACTTTTACTCACTTTCAATCACTTTTACTCACGTGCAATCACTTTTACTCACTTCCAGTCACTTTTACTCACTTCCAATCACTTTTACTCACTTCCAGTCACTTTTACTCACTTTCAATCACCTTTACTCACTTCCAGTCACTTTTACTCACTTCCAAAGAATGAGTAAGAACAAAAGTTTAGTTTACAGATACAAAAACCCACTTCCATTTGTGTGTTTTCTATCGAACTGTAAACAATTAACAAATAAAAATTCACATCTATGAGCGTACGGCCTTTTACTATACAGCCAATTAGATACAAAAATGGTTTTAACTTTAAAAATATCTTATCTAGACAATAAAATCAATGAATTTTAAAAATCCGGTATAGATTAATGATTTACAACCACTTTATTGATTCAAATAGAAAAAAAAAAGAAAAATTTTACAACGTACATCCAGAAAAATAGCACATTCAATTGCTGACAAGAAAATACAAGAACTTAAAATAATAAAATTTAGACAATAAAATTGTTTTATTAGCGATAAATTTTCGATCGTAAAAGCTTTAAATGTAGGCGGGATATCTTGGCATCAAGGTAAACTTACTTTACTTCTTTTAATTCGAACAAATTTTCTTGCTTTTCAAATATTTTAGATAAGATAAAAGAATAAGAAGAAGAATGGGGATTTCTTTACCAATCCAAATATGTTTTTAACACATTTCTATCAAATGACAACTTTTATATATCAATAATTAACTGTCATTTATAAACTTTAAATATCATTTGTCAATGTTAACTGTCATTTGTCAATGTCAACTATGATTTGTCAATGTCAATTGTCTTTTCTCAATTTCAACTGGCATTTGTCAATATTAACTGTCATTTGTCAATGCCAACTGTCATATGTCGATGTCAACTATTCTTGTCAATTTCAACTGGCATTTGTCAATATCAATTGTCATTTGTCAATGCTAACTGCCATTTGTCGATGTCAACTATCAATGTCAACTGTCATAATATCTTGATGGGAACCGTCTTTTGTCAATTTCAACTGACATTTGTCAATATCAATTGTGATTTGTCAATGTTAACTGTCATTTGTCAATGTCAACTATGATTCGTCAATGTCAATTGTGTTTTCTAAATTTCAACTGTCATTTGTCAATATTAACTTGTCATTTGTCAATGTCAACTGTCATATGTCAATGTCAACTGTCTTGTCAATTTCAACTGGCATTTGTCAATATTAATTGTCATTTGTCAATGCTAACTGTCATTTGTCGATGTCAATTATCATTTGTCGATGTCAACTATCATTCGTCAATGTCAACTGTCATAATATGTCGATGTGAACTGTCTTTTGTCAATTTTAACTGAGATTTAACAATATCAATTGTGATTTGTCAATGTTAACTGTCATTTGTCAATGTCAACTATGATTCGTCAATGTCAATTGTCTTTTCTCAATTTCAACTGGCATTTGTCAATATTAACTGTTATTTTTCAATGTCAACTGTCAAATGTCGATGTCAACTGTTTTGTCAATTTAAACGGGCATTTGTCAATATTAATTGTGATTTGTCAATGTTAACTGTCATTTGTTAATGTCAACTATGATTTGTCAATGTAAATTGTCTTTTCTCAATTTCAACTGGCATTTGTCAATGTTAACTTGTCATTTGTCAATGTCAACTGTCATATGTCGATGTCAACTGTCTTGTCAATTTCAACTGGCATTTGTCAATATCAATTGTCATTTGTCAATGCTAACTGTCATTTGTCGATGTCAATTATCATTTGTCGATGTCAACTATCATTCGTCAATGTCAACTGTCATAATATGTTGGTGTTAACTGTCTTTTGTCAATTTCAACTGACATTTGTCAATATCAATTGTCATTTGTCAATGCTAACTGTCATTTGTCGATGTCAACTATCATTCGTCAATGTCAACTGTCATAATATGTCGATGTAAAATGTCAATTTCAACTGATATTTGTCAGTATCAATTGTGATTTGTCAATGTTAATTGTCATTTGTCAATGTCAACTATGATTCGTCAATGTCAATTGTCTTTTCTCAATTTCAGCTGGCATTTGTCAATATTAACTTGTCATTTGTCAATGTCAACTGTCATATGTCGATGTCAACTGTCTTATCAATTTCAACTGGCATTTGTCAATATCAATAGTTGTCATTTGTCAATGCTATCTGTCATTTGTCGATGTCAACTATCATTTGTCGATGTCAACTATCATTCGTCAATGTCAACTGTCATAATATGTCGATGTGAACTGTCTTTTGTCAATTTCAACTGACATTTGTCAATATCAATTGTGATTGGTCAATGTTAATTGTTATTTGTCAATGTCAACTACGATTCGTCAATTTCAACTGGCATTTGTCAATATTAACTGTCATTTGTCAATGCCAACTGTCATATATCGATGTCAACTGTCTTGTCAATTTCAACTTGCATTTGTCAATATCAATTGTCATTTGTCAATCCTAACTGTCATTTGTCGATGTCAACTATCATTTGTCGATGTCATAACTATCATTTGTCAATGTCAACTGTCATAATATGTCGATGTGAACTGTCTTTGGTCAATTTCAACTGACGTTTGTCAATATCAATTGTGATTTGTCAATGCTAACTGTCATTTCTTGATGTCAACTATCATTTGTCGATGTCAGCTATTATTCGTCAATGTCAACTGTCATAATATGTCGATGTAAACTGTCAATTTCAACTGACATTTGTCAATATCAATTGTGATTTGTCAATGTTAATTGTCATTTGTCAATGTCAACTATGATTCGTCAATATAAATTGTCTTTTCTCAATTTCAACTGGCATTTGTCAATATTAACTTGTCATTTGTCAATGTCAACTGTCATATGTCTATGTCAACTGTCTTGTCAATTTCAACTGGCATTTGTTAATATCAATTGTCATTTGTCAATGCTAACTGTCATTTGTCGATGTAAACGATTATTTGTCGATGTCAACTATCATTCGTCAATGTCAACTGTCATAATATGTCGATGTAAACTGTCAATTTCAACTGACATTTGACAATATCAATTGTGATTTGTCAATGTTAATTGTCATTTGTCAATGTCAACTATGATTCGTCAATGTAAATTGTCTTTTCTCAATTTCAACTGGCATTTGTCAATATTAACTTGTCATTTGTCAATGTCAACTGTCATATGGCGATGTCAACTGTCTTGTCAATTTCAACTGACATTTGTCCATATCAATTGTCATTTGTCAATGCTCACTGTCATTTGTCGATGTCAACTATCATTTGTTGATGTCAATTATCATTTGTCAATGTCAACTGTCATAATATGTCGATGTGAAATGTCTTTGGTCAATTTCAACTGACGTTTGTCAATATCAATTGTGATTTGTTAATGTTAACTGTCATTTGTCAATGTCAACTATGATTCGTCAATTGTCTTTTCTTAATTTCAACTGGCATTTGTCAATATTAACTGTCATTTGTCAATTTCAACTGTCATATGTCGATGTCAACTGTCTTGTCAATTTCAACTGGCATTTGTCAATATCAATAGTTGTCATTTGTCAATGTCAACTGTCATTGGTTAATGTTATCTGTCATTCGTCAATGTCAACTGTTATTTGTAAATGTCAACTGTCATTTGTCAATGTCAGCTGTAAATTTTATTATAGTCAACTGTCATTTGTCGATGTCTACTGTAATTTTTTAATGTACGTTATATTTATGTCTTTGTTAAAAGTGAAAGAATAATTAATTATTTAATGTTTTATATAGTAAAAGGCCATACGCTTATAGATGCGTAATTTTTTGGTAAATTATAAGGAATTTTTAAAAATTTATGACCGGAACGTTTACGAACTAAAACTTCAACTTTCAAACAGTAAAAATTTTTATTAAAACTTTATTTTGTTTTCTTTAACTACACCTACTTTTCCAATTTTAAACTTTTTACTAGAAATAATCAATAATGTTCATTTACAATTTTTTTATTTGAAAATAGCATCACCGATTTCTTGAATGTGATCCAAAATGAAATCCACATCTTTTTTATTTAATGCCGAATTTTGTGAAACAAATCGAAAAAAATTTGGAAGATTTTTTAGTGGTTGATAACCCAACATTACAGATCCATGTTTTATCATCATTGCACGTATTTGTGGCGCCACCTACAATATAAAACATATATTTATAAGGTTACTGTTTTATATATGCAATAAAGTTTCTAAATTATTTAATAGATGGCGATACAAGATATAAAATATCTTCATATTCTGATTTTTGGTATTTTTAATAATAGGAATTTTGACAATTTTGACAGATGATATTTCATATTTCTGTCATTTTTAACATCTGAATTTTATGACATTTAGCATTTCTATTATTTGACATTTCTAAGATTTCTATTCTTTGAGATTGTTGATTTTTAAGAATACCAACATTTGACATTTCTGACATTTGACTTCTCACATGTTTGACATTTGACATGTCTGACATTTAACATTTCTGCTATTTGATATTAGAAAAAATTGATTTTTGATATTTCTGTTGTTTTAATCGACTGACATTTGATCTTTCAGATATATTTGACAATTAACATTATTGCCATTGGACATTTCTAACATTTCATATTTGACAATTATCAAATTTCTGACACTATATATCTCGAAAACTATCGAGTTTTTTGAAAAAACTCAGAAATACTTTTTTGTGTAAAATTTAATTTAATATCCAAAAACACCAAAAAGATTTTTGTCCGATTAATAGTTTTAAAAATATTCTACAAAAACTAACCCTATTCACTTTTTGCACAAAAACAAGAAAAATCTAATAAAATCCTTACTTACAAAATTTGTAATTGACTTCACATTTTTTAAAATATCTCAAAAACTAGAAATTGCACATGAATTGCTTTGGTATCATTTAAAAGAGAATTTAATTCTCTATAAAAAAGTATTCCTGCAAATTTTCGATAAAATGCTTACTTTTCGAGATATTTAAATGTAAACTAAAAATTAACAAAATTTATAATTTGTTTGTTTCACCCCGTATATCTCGAAAAGTATCAGTTTTATCAAAAAAACTCAGGAATGCTTTTTTGTGTAGAATTTAATTTCCTTTCTAAAAACATTAATATTATTTTTGTATAGTAATTAGTTTGTGAGATATGACAAAAAATCTCATCATAAAATTTATTTTTGGAATTTTTTGTTTATCCCTGTATATCTCGAAAAATATCGATTTTTTTGAAAAAACTCAAGAATACTTTTTTGTGTAAAATTTAATTTCATATCCAAAAACACCAAAACGATTTTTTTCCGATTAATAGTTTTGAAAATATTCTACAAAAACTAACCCTATTCACTTTTTGCACAAAAACAAGAAAAATCTAATAAAATCTTTACTTACAAAATTTGTAATTGACTTTACATTTTTTTAAATATCTCAAAAACTAGAAATCGTACAAAAATCTTGTTGGTATCATTTTTAAGAGAATTTAATTCTCTATAAAAAAGTATTCTTGTTATTTTTCGATACAACGCTTACTTTTCGAGATATTTGAATGTAAACTAAAAACTAAGAAAATTTATAACTTGTTTGTTTCACCCCGTATATCTCGAAAAGTATTAGTTTTATTGAAAAAACTCAAAATTGCTTTTTTGTGTATAATTTTATTATCTTTCCAAAAACAGCAAAAGCATTTTTCTACTACAAATAGTTTTTGAGATATTTGCAGATTTGTAAAAGGCTGTTGTGAAAGTTGAAAAAATCGAATACGGTCTACTCGAGTTCAAATATCTCGAAAACGAAACGTTTTATCGAAAATTTTTATGAATAATTTTTTGTTAAGAATTAAATTTTATATCAAAAAACATTAAAAAATTAGTTTTTGGTTGAAAATTTTGACAATTATGACAAAAAAACTAAGATCAAGTTTGGATTTATAAATTTTTGGTTTCACCCTGTATATCTCGAAAAGTATTAGTTTTTTCAAAAAAGGTCAAGAATCCTTTTTTGTGTAGAATTTAATTTCCTTTCTAAAAACATTAAAATTATTTTTGTATAATAATTAGTTTGTGAGATATGACAAAAATCTCACCATAAAATTTATTTTTGGAATTTTTTGTTTATCCCTGTATATCTCGAAAACTATCGATTTTTTTGAAAAAACTCAAGAATACTTCTTTGTGTAAAATTTAATTTCATATCCAAAAACACCAAAACGATTTTTGTCCGATTAATAGTTTTAAAAATATTCTACAAAAACTAACCCTATTCACTTTTTGCACAAAAACAAGAAAAATCTAATAAAATCCTTACTTACAAAATTTGTAATTGACTTCACATTTTTTAAAATATCTCAAAAACTAGAAATTGCACATGAATTGCTTTGGTATCATTTAAAAGAGAATTTAATTCTCTATAAAAAAGTATTCCTGCAAATTTTCGATAAAATGCTTACTTTTCGAGATATTTAAATGTAAACTAAAAATTAACAAAATTTATAATTTGTTTGTTTCACCCCGTATATATCGAAAAGTATCAGTTTTATCAAAAAAACTCAGGAATGCTTTTTTGTGTAGAATTTAATTTCCTTTCGAAAAACATTAATATTTTTATTTAATGCCGAATTTTGTGAAACAAATTCTAAAAAAATTGGGAAGATTTTTTAGTGGTTGATAACCCAACATTACAGATCCATGTTTTATCAGTTTCTAAATTATTTAATAGATGGCGATACAAGATATAAAATATCTTCATATTCTGATTTTTGGTATTTCTAACAATTGGAATTTTGACAGATGATATTTTTGTCATTTTTAACATCTGAATTTTATGACATTTAGCATTTCTATTATTGGCATTTCTAAGATTTCTATTCTTTGAGATTGTTGATTTTTAAGAATACCAACATTTGACATTTCTGACATTTGACTTCTCACATGTTTGAGATTTAACATTTCTGCTATTTGATATTAGAAAAAATTGATTTTTGATATTTCTGTTGTTTTAATCGACTGACATTTGATCTTTCAGATATATTTGACAATTAACATTATTGCCATTCGACATTTCTAACATTTCATATTTGACAATTATCAAATTTCTGACACTTGACCTTGATGATATTTGGCATTTCTGTCATTTAACATTTGATATTTTCCAACATATGATATTTCTGATTATTGACTTGTAAGATAATTAACAGTTGACATTTCTGACATTTTACAGTTATTTGACAATTAAATTTTATGCCATTTCCCTTGACAGATATTTGACAGTTGACATTACTGATATTTAACAGTTGTCAATTCTGTTATCTGACTTTTATTATTTTAACAATTCCAACAATTGACAATTTTGACATTTGATGTATTATATATTTGACAGTTGACTTTTATCAGTTATTATTACTGCCGTTTGACATTTCTCATCATTTAATATTTGACAATTCTATTGACCATTTGACTTTTCGAATATTTGACAGTTGACATTTCTAATATATTTACTAATTATTATTCCTGTCAGCACAGAAATAAAAATCAAATATAACCCAAACGTAATAAAATTTTTAATAGACATAATCGCCATCTATGAATCTAAATAAAATAAAAACTAGAATTTTAAACATTACCTAAGAGATGGCGCAACAAACGAAATTTGATCAATAAATATTGTATTTGTAGAAATTTTTAAACAACAGATGGCGCAACTTTATGTAAATCTGTGCAAAAAAATCTTTACTCGAAACACAAATAAGAGAGCAATGTTTTCCAATATTTTGCGATCCACTGCAAAATATTTCATTTTACAACTCACTTCAAAAACATATTAAATTCGAAACGCGTGTATTAGATAGAAATAAAGAAATACCGCACAAAATAACCTTAAAAATCGAAATAGAAAAGCATTTATGGAAATTCGATATTTGGAATTCAACTAGCGGAAATGTGTGTGTTTGAATGGGATGAGGAATATATAAGAAATTTTATATCTAAAGAAAATATAAATCTATACCTTTTGTAGTTGCGAGCTGTGTTCTAAAATGTTCGTTTTTCCTCTCAAATATCTCGGTAAATACCAAAAACAAACGTTCATGTATTGTCTTTTACTGACCAATTCGAATTCCGAACGAATTTTTATTTGTTCTTCGAAATATTCGGCAATCTCTATTAATGCGTCGATGTGGTTTGCAAAACCTGATGAACCCTACGATAAAAAAATGGCATTTGACAACTGTGACAGTTGACATTTGTGTCATTTGACATTTGTGTCATTTGACATATATGTCATTTGACATTTTTCATATTTGTAACTTGACAATTTCTGTATCTGACATTTCTAATGTCATTTGACATTTATCATTTATTATTTTTTAATTTTACATATAAATCATTTGATATTTGACAGCTGACAGTTGACATTTGACTTTTGTCAATTGACAGTTGAAAGTTGACATTTGACAGTTGGCATGTAACAGTTGACCTTTGACAGTTGACGTTTGAAAGTTGACTTTTGATAGTTGACATTTAACTTTTGTCAATTGACAGTTGAAAGTTGATATTTGACAGTTGACATTTGACATTTGACAGTTGACATTTGACAGTTGACATTTGACAGTTGACATTTACCAGTTGCCATTTGACAGTTGACGTTTAACAGTTAACATTTGAGAGTTGATATTTGACAGTTGACATTTACCAGTTAACATTTGCCAGTTGACAGTTGACATTTGATAGTTGGCATTTGACATTTCCTGTAGGTGACATTTTTAATGTTTAACATTTCTTATTATTGACAATACTAAGATTTGACATTTCTGACATTTGACATGTGTACCATTTGACATTTGATATTTATTCCATTTGTATTTGACATTTATAATTTCAGCCTTTTGACAAATTCCTGTACTTGATATTTCTAAAGATTGTCTTTTCTTATGATTGACAATACTGAGATTTGACATTTCTATACCTACTATTTGATATTTGACAATCATAAGATTTGACATTTCTGACATTTGACAGGTATGCTATTTGACATTTGTCATTTTTGCATTTGGACAATTCCTGTACCTGACATTTCTGATGTTTGACATTTGATACTTGACATTTATACTGTTTGACACTTGATAAATGTGACATTTGTGACTTTGGCAATTGTGATTTGAGAATTTTTGTAACTAAAACTAAAATAAAAAAATAGAATACATACTTTAGCTTTCCACATAAACCAAAATTTGAATACATCACATTTTCGACCACATTGCAAATATTTATCACCAAGATCAAAACTTCGATCATAATGTTTATCTTTTTGGAAAAGATATTCAGCACCTTTTGAATAACATTTATATAAAATATCTTCATTTTGTATTAAAAGTAACGAACATTGTTGAGGAACTGCTAATAATTTGTGTGGATTAATTACCTAAAAATAAGATTATATGAAAGAAATGTAAAATATCAAATGTCAAAATTGTCATAATGTCAGAAATGTCAGAAATGTCAGAAATGTCAGAAATGTCAGAAATGTTAGAAATGTCAGAAATGTCAGAAATGTCAGAAATGTCAGAAATGTCAAAAATGTCAAAAATGTCAGAAATGTCAGAAATGTCAGAAATGCCAGAAATGTCAGAAATGCCAGAAATGTCAGAAATTTCATTAATGTCAGAAATGCCAAAAATGACAGAAATGTCAGAAATGTCAGAAATGTCAGAAATGTCAGAAATGTCAAAAATGTCAAAAATGTCAAAAATGTCAAAAATGTCAGAAATGTCAGAAATGTCAAAAATGTCAGAAATGTCAGAAATGACAGAAATGTCAGAAATGTCAGAAATGTCAAAAATGTCAAAAATGTCAGAAATGCTAGAAATGTCAGAAATGACAGAAATGTCAGAAATGTCAAAAATGTCGAAAATGTCAGAAATGTCAGAAATGACAAAATGACAGAAATGTCAGAAATGTCAAAAATGTCAAAAATGTCAAAAATGTCAGAAATGACAGAAAGGTCAGAAATGTCAGAAATGTCAGAAATGTCAGAAATGTCAAAAATGTCAAAAATGTCAGAAATGTCAGAAATGTCAGAAATGCCAGAAATGTCAGAAATGCCAGAAATGTCAGAAATTTCATTAATGTCAGAAATGCCAAAAATGACAGAAATGTCAGAAATGTCAGAAATGTCAGAAATGTCAAAAATGTCAAAAATGTCAAAAATGTCAGAAATGTCAGAAATGTCAAAAATGTCAAAAATATCAGAAATGTCAGAAATGTCAGAAATGCCAGAAATGTCAGAAATGTCAAAAATGTCAAAAATGTCAGAAATGTCAGAAATGTCAGAAATGCTAGAAATGTCAGAAATGTCAGAAATGTCAAATGTCAAAAATGTCAGAAATGTCAGAAATGTCAGAAATGCTAGAAATGTCAGAAATGTCAGAAATGTCAGAAATGTCAGAAATGTCAAAAATGTCAGAAATGTCAGAAATGTCAGAAATGTCAGAAATGTCAGAAATGTCAAAAATGTCAAAAATGTCAAAAATGTCAAAAATGTCAAAAATGTCAAAAATGTCAGAAATGTCAGAAATGACAGAAATGTCAGAAATGTCAGAAATGTCAAAAATGTCAAAAATGTCAGAAATGCTAGAAATGTCAGAAATGACAGAAATGTCAGAAATGTCAAAAATGTCGAAAATGTCAGAAATGTCAGAAATGACAGAAATGACAGAAATGTCAGAAATGTCAAAAATGTCAAAAATGTCAAAAATGTCAGAAATGACAGAAATGTCAGAAATGTCAGAAATGTCAGAAATGTCAGAAATGTCAGAAATGTCAAAAATGTCAAAAATGTCAGAAATGTCAGAAATTCCAGAAATGTCAGAAATGCCAGAAATGTCAGAAATTTCATTAATGTCAGAAATGCCAGAAATGACAGAAATGTCAGAAATGTCAGAAATGTCAGAAATGTCAGAAATGTCAAAAATGTCAAAAATGTCAAAAATGTCAGAAATGTCAGAAATGTCAGAAATGTCAAAAATGTCAAAAATATCAGAAATGTCAGAAATGTCAGAAATGTCAGAAATGTCAGAAATGTCAGAAATTTCATTAATGTCAGAAATGTCAGAAATGTCAATTGTCAATTGTCAATTGTCAATTTTCAATTTTCAATTGTCAATTGTCAATTGTCAATTGTCAATTTTCAATTTTCAATTGTCAATTGTCAAATATCATAAATGTCAAAAATTTGTTTTAATGGCCAAAAATACGATAAGATTGATATAGAAAAGAATTTTTTTTTAGAAATTGACTTACAATAGAATCAGCTTGTTCTATTCCATTCAATTTCGATCTATGTTTCTGCGAGAAAATCAAACCACCGCCCCAAGCAGCATCGATATGTAGCCATATGTTATATTTTTTGCATATTTCTGCAATTTCGCTTATAGGATCGAAAGCACCTCTCACAGTTGTGCCTGAATAAAAGATATATGAATTATTTATATATACACACATTTTTTTTACTATATCTAATGTGATTAAAATCATCTTATTTAAATATAAAAAGAAGTACCTACCTAAAGTTCCAATTATAGCAATCGGAATTGCACCACTTTCCACAGTTTTCTTAATATTTTCCTCTAAATTACTTGGTATAATTCTACCAATTTCATCTGTAGAAATATGGACTACATTTTCTTCTCCAATACCAATAAACGCTGCAAATTTGTGTATGGAATAGTGACATTCTTCTGATGCAAAAATTACCAATTTTGGTAAATGAGCAGTACCATTAACCTTAAAATTAAAATCTTTAGTTCAATTTTTTTAGTCATTTTTGTAGTTATACTTCTATTCGTGCACTTTGCGAAAAAAGATTTGTATGGGGTTAAATGAGAAAAATCATTACAAATGTAATGGTGTGGGTTGTGGGTAAGAAAGAGACAGAAACACAATATAAGGTATATTGGTCGGTAAAAACAGTCTGAGTTAATGTATTAATATCATAGTGACGTATCACATTGTGTTTGACAGATTATTTTATAATTCTGTCACGTAAGTAAACATATAAAGTTTAGTATTTTATATTAATAATAATATTCAGTAATAAATATTGTATTGTAGTCCACATGGTTGCATTATATCCTGTGCTATGCTTTTGAGGTTGTTGGCTACATAAACAGAGTTTTTAAGAATAGTCGAAAAGACAATAGATAGAAAAATTACAACTCGGTAAGTATTCCAAATGCGTTTTTGGGGTCGCTGAACACGAATATCATGATGTCGATGATGTAAATTCTGTCCATAATCAGTGCACACTTGGAACTCGGCGGTTTTTTGGATCGCTGAATACGAATATCATATAATGATTTTGCTAAATCATTCGCATACAAATTTATGAATCCAGGCGCGTGCATAGAAGTATAACTTCTGCCGGCAGTCCCGCTGACTACCACACCCACTTTTTAATCACTTTTAACATTTTTTATAGTTCCAACAGTTACATTTTATATCATGAACACTTGACGACGGTTTTTTTAGTTCATATTTATGATAATAAGGCAATTTTTGTGCGCCAATGTAGACCAAAGATATTTCTTTTTTTTTATATGGAAAATTTTTACTGAAACGTGTTCTTTTCATACCTTAGTGTCGGGAAAACGATGGAATCTGGCCAAATTCAGTGCAATTCCATTGGCGAAAGAACCCCCCGGACAAAAGAGGCCATCACCCCATTGTGGACCGATCATACGACAAACTTCTTTTATTACATGCTTCTCCTGCAAAAAATTTATATATTTTAAAGTGAAACTTTTATTACATCGTTTTTTGGTCTGTGTTAGTGCATGTCGCGTGTCGGTCGACCGCCGAGTAGGTATAAAGTATAAATTAGGCGGCGCCTATAGTTTGCAGCAGCTGACCGTGTAGTGTATAGTATTACTTTTTGCTAGTGCATGTTGTTGTTTATTTTTTTGATTTCGATTTTAATTTCGATTTCGATTTCGATTTCGATTTCGATTTCGATTTCGATTTCGATTTCGATTTCGATTTCGATTTCGACATTTTCGACCACATTGCAAATATTTATCACCAAGATCAAAACTTCGATCATAATGTTTATCTTTTTGGAAAAGATATTCAGCACCTTTTGAATAACATTTATATAAAATATCTTCATTTTGTATTAAAAGTAACGAACATTGTTGAGGAACTGCTAATAATTTGTGTGGATTAATTACCTAAAAATAAGATTATATAAAAGAAATGTAAAATATCAAATGTCAAAATTGTCATAATGTCAAAAATGTCAGAAATGTCAGAAATGTCAGAAATGTCGGAAATGTCAGAAATGTCAGAAATGTCAGAAATGTCAGAAATGTCAGAAATGTCAGAAATGTCAAAAATGTCAAAAATGTCAAAGATGTCAGAAATGTCAGAAATGTCAGAAACGTCAGAAATGTCAGAAATGTCAGAAATGTCAGAAATGTCAGAAATGTCAGAAATGTCAGAAATGTCAGAAATGTCAGAAATGACAGAAATGCCAGAAATGACAAATGATAGAAATGACAGAAATGTCAGAAATGTCAGAAATGTCAGAAATGACAGAAATGTCAGAAATGCCAGAAATGACAGAAATGACAGAAATGTCAGAAATGTCAGAAATGTCAGAAATGACAGAAATGTCAGAAATGCCAGAAATGCCAGAAATGCCAGAAATGACAGAAATGTCAGAAATGTTAGAAATGTTAGAAATGTCAGAAATGTCAAAATTGTCATAATGTCAAAAATGTCAGAAATGTCAGAAATGTCAGAAATGTCAGAAATGTCAGAAATGTCAGAAATGTCAGAAATGACAGAAATGTCAGAAATGTCAGATTTCGATTTCGATTTCGATTTCGATTTCGATTTTGATTTCGATTTCGATTTCGATTTCGATTTCGATTTCGATTTCGATTTCGATTTCGATTTGATAAAGCAATTTTTATACCCACACAATGCTTTTTTTCAATAAAAAAAAATTGATAAATAGAGTTTACCATAAGAGTAAAAACTGGAGCAACTTCGTAAGTGTAAACACTCGCATTAAGTGAATCTGTGAGCCATTGTGCTGCCAATCCGTATGGATCTAAACTGTAAATATTTATTTTATGTAAAAAAACCTGTTTTTGTTGTTGTTGAGTAAACTCACCCCGAAAACAGCTGATTTATAAAATAGGGATGTCCTGTTTTCACACTGAATTTAATCGTGTTTTTCAGTAAAGTAATCAACTTCTCGTGCGTTTCTCCATTCTGCTTTAAACTGAAATCGAATTGTTCTTCTAATTCCTCCGGAGTTTGCCAAAGTAACACTTTATCTTGTCTTGTAGTAAACACAACATTCTTAAACATTAAATCTACAATTTTTTGTAGAAATTCGCCGTGTTTTTCAATTTGAGGCACTGGAGAGAAATTCATATTATTTCGAGGTACAAAAACGACTAAAAGTTAATTCGATTAAAATCTTTTTTTTTATAATCGAATTAGATTTAATTAACAATTAAAAAAAGGGGAACAGCAATCTACAAAGCAATTTTTTAATTAAGATTCATTAGTTGATAACTTTATTATATGCAAGATTAAATTTTAAATATGAGCGCCATTTTTATACTTAAAATGTGTCATTTATGACATTTGACATTTCTGATATTTCATAACTATGACATTTTTTCGGAAAAACTGATACTTTTTAAAATATACAGGTTCAAACAAAAAGTTTGTAAATACAAATTTGATCTCAGTTTTTCTGTCATAACTTTTAAAGGTTTTAATTAAAATAAGATTTTTTGATGCTTTTTGATGTAGAATTTAATTTTACACAAAAAAGTATTCTTGCAAATTTTCGATAAAACGCTTTGTTTTCGAGATATTTGCACTCGAGTAAATTGAATGCTTTTTTTTAACTTTCACAACAGCCTTTTACAAATCTGTAAATATCTTAAAAATTATAAATGGTACCAAAATCGTTTTAATGTTTTTAAAAAGAAAATTAAATTTCACAAAAAAAAGTATTCCTGAGTTTTTTCAAAAAAACTGATACTTTTCGAGATATACAGGGACAAACAAAAAGTTTGTAAATACAAATTTGATCTCAGTTTTTCTGTCATAACTTTTAAAGGTTTTAATTAAAATAAAATTTTTTAATGCTTTTTGATGTAGAATTTAATTTTACACAAAAAAGTATTCTTGCAAATTTTCGATAAAACGCTTTGTTTTCGAGATATTTGCACTCGAGTAAATTGAATGCTTTTTTTTAACTTTCACAACAGCCTTTTACAAATCTGTAAATATCTTAAAAATTATAAATGGTACAAAAATCCTTTTAATGTTTTTAAAAAGAAAATTAAATTTTACAAAAAAAAGTATTCCTGAGTTTTTTCGAAAAAACTGATACTTTTCGAGATATACAGGGACAAACAAAAAGTTTGTAAATATAAATTTGATCTCAGTTTTTCTGTCATAACTTTTAAAGTTTTTAATTAAAATGAGATTTTTTAATATTTTTTGATGTAAAATTTAATTCTACACAAAAAAGTATTTCTGCAAATATTCGATAAAACGCTTTGTTTTCGAGATATTTGCACTCGAGTACATTGAATGCGATTTTTTTAACTTTCACAACAGCCTTTTACAAATCTGTAAATATCTTAAAAATTATAAATGGTACAAAAATCGTTTTAATGTTTTTAAAAAGAAAATTAAATTTTACAAAAAAAAGTATTCATGAATTTTTTCGAAGAAACTAATACTTTTCGAGATATACAGGGTCAAACAAAAAGTTTGTAAACATAAATTTGATCTCAATTTTCTGTCATAACTTTTAAAGTTTTTAATTAAAATAAGATTTTTTGATGTTTTTTAATGCAAAATTTAATTTTGCACAAAAAAGTATTCTTAAATTGTTTCGAAAAAACTAATAGTTTTCGAGATATACAGGGTTAAACATACAGTTTGTAAACATACATTTGGTCTCAGTTTTTCTGTCATAACTTTTAAAGTTTTTAAGTAAAATAAGATTTTTTAATGTTCTTTGATGTAGAATTTAATTTTACACAAAAAAGTATTTTTGCAAATTTTCGATAAAACGCTTTGTTTTCGAGATATTTGCACTGGAGTAAATTAAATGCGATTTTTTTAACTTTCACAACAGCCTTTTACAAATCTGTAAATATCTCAAAAATTATAAATGTTACAAAAATCGTTTTAATGCTTTTAAAAAGAAAATTAAATTTTACAAAAAAAAGTATTCTTGAATTTATTCAAAAAAAACTGATAGTTTTCGAAATATACAGGGTCAAACAAAAAGTTTGTAAATATAAATTTGATCTCAGTTTTTATGTCATTACTTTTAAAATTTTTAACTAAAATAAGATTTTTTGATGTTCTTTGATGTAGAATTTAATTTTACACAAAAAAGTATTCTTACAAATTTTCGATAAAACGCTTTGTTTTCGAGATATTTGCACTCGAGGAAATTGAATGCGATTTTTTTAACTTTCACAACAGCCTTTTACAAATCTGTAAATATCTTGAAAATTATAAATGAGACAAAAATCATTTTAATGTTTTACAAAAGAAAATTTAATTTTACAAAAAAAAGTATTCCTGAATTTTTTCGAAAAAACTGATACTTTTCGAGATATACAGGGTCAAACAAAAACTTTGTAAATATAAATTTGATCTCAGTTTTTCTGTTATAACTTTTAAAGTTTTTAATTAAAATAAGATTTTTTAATTATAGATTCATTAGTTGGTAACTTTATTATATGCAAGATTAAATTTTAAATTGGATCGCCATTTTTATAGTTAAAATGTGTCATTTATGACATTTGACATTTCTGATATTTCATAACTATGACATTTCTGACTTATGACAATTCCAATAGTTGACATTCTTGTGATTTTACATTTCTGACATTTGTTATTTTTGATATATATGAGATTGCATATTTCGGACTCTTGATATGTGACTTTATGACATCTGAATTTTATCGCAGATGACATTTCTGTCATTTCACAGTTCTAATATTTGACATATTTTCCATTGTAACCCTTAAATTACCCTAGGCTAATTCCTGGGTTCGTGGCTTCCTTCTGAGTCTTTCTCAATCCTTCTCAAACATTAATTTAGGGCGCCAAGTACAGACAAACAAATAAAAAACGATAATATCAGTTTTAAGTTGATTTATTTTAATCATTTAAAGTTATGTGTAAATTAAAAAAAAAATTAATTAATTTAATCTATTTTTTTTGTTGAAGCTTGATTTATTGTGGATCGGAACTGCTCTAAATCCAAACGTGGATGGAAGTGATTTTTCCTATAAGGAAACTGCTTTTGTGTCCAAACCCAGGAATGATTTCAGCATGTGTCGACTTCTAAGGAACAAAATGGCTGTCGGTAGTCAGCTAATCTTTTCTGTTTTTAAGATAATCCTTAATAGGGCCTTTCTTTTATTTGGCAATAAACGAAGGGCCAAGAAAATCAGGAAATAATTCTAAATATATTAAGAATCGAATATAAAATGAAAGAATTGAAATAATTTTCTAACGAAGTAACAAACTTTCTCCTACCAAATCGACGCGAACAAACCTTCCGCACCGGCGCGATAAAATTGAAATAAATAAAAATAGAGTCCGGAGGATATACTCAAAAACGAACGTTACACCATTTCACATTTTTTATATATCTGACATTTGATATCTATGATCCTCTAAATGTCTGAATTTTAATAGTTTGTCACTGTTAACGCTTTTGACGTTTGACAATTCTATTAGTTGACATTTTTGTCATTTTATATGTCATCTTTGACATTTGACATATGTGACATTGAGCTATTTTAGATTCTTGGTATTTATGACATTTGAAATTTGCAATATTGGACATATTAGTCATTTGACATTTGATATTTATGAAACTTAAGATCTCTGACTTGTGACCATTCTAATGATTATGAAATTGTGGTATAAGGCCTCTTGGTGTGAGCGCTTACATTGACGAAGATTCCTCGTATATAAATGACCATAACGTAATTGATTTTAAAATTTTTATTGTTTCAATCAATTTTATTTAATAAATTGAATAATATCCATCGAGACGAAGCATTTAAAGCAAATATTCAATCGGAATTTGTAATGTGATGTATCCATTCCGGAATTAGAGGTATTTGTTTAACGTTCATTGAATTCTGGTTAGTGAAACCTGAATATTCAAGCATTACACAACACACGGATAATTCATTTTTCGAGCTAGAAAATTCAACAAGCACTCGTTACGAAATTTATCGTTAGACTCGTTTTATTCACAGACCATTAAAAAAAACAGCGAGAAAACGAAAGAGAGCGAACACTCAAAGCCTTTCCTTTCCAATGAATAAAAAGGTTCCTCTTGGCCACAATCTACTTTTATATCGTCGAGTTCTGGTGGCTGTTCACTGCAAAATCTAAAGGCCGAGAAAAAATCTAATGCGGCGAAAATACCCTGAAATACAAAGTGTGTTTTAAAACTAAGACGAGAAAAACTAATCCTATTAACTGAAAGTTTCGGTTGTACAGTGGCAGCTGTTAAAAAAGGGTTATTTTTTTAAAATGAGATATTTTGATGTTTTTTAATGTAGAATTTAATTTTACACAAAAAAGTATTCTTGAGTTGTTTCGAAAAAACTAATAGTTTTCGAGATATACAGGGTCAAACAAAAAGTTTGTAAACATAAATTTGATTTCAGTTTTTCTGTCATAACGTTTAAAGTTTTTAATTAAAATGAGATTTTTTGATGTTTTTTGATGTAGAATTTAATTCTACACAAAAAAGTATTCCTGCAAATATTCGATTAAACGCTTTGTTTTCGAGATATTTGCACTCGAGTACATTGAATGCGATTTTTTTAACTTTCACAACAGCCTTTTACAAATCTGTAAATATCTTAAAAATTATAAATGGTACAAAAATCGTTTTAATGTTTTTAAAAAGAAAATTAAATTTTACAAAAAAAAGTATTCATGAATTTTTTCGAAGAAACTAATACTTTTCGAGATATACAGGGTCAAACAAAAAGTTTGTAAACATAAATTTGATCTCAATTTTCTGTCATAACTTTTAAAGTTTTTAATTAAAATAAGATTTTTTGATGTTTTTTAATGCAAAATTTAATTTTGCACAAAAAAGTATTCTTGAATTGTTTCGAAAAAACTGATAGTTTTCGAGATATACAGGGTTAAACATACAGTTTGTAAACATACATTTGGTCTCAGTTTTTCTGTCATAACTTTTAAAGTTTTTAAGTAAAATAAGATTTTTTAATGTTTTTTGATGTAGATTTTAATTTTACACAAAAAAGTATTTTTGCAAATTTTCGATAAAACGCTTTGTTTTCGAGATGTTTGCACTGGAGTAAATTAAATGCGATTTTTTTAACTTTCACAACAGCCTTTTACAAATCTGTAAATATCTCAAAAATTATAAATGGTACAAAAATCGTTTTAATGCTTTTAAAAAGAAAATTAAATTTTACAAAAAAAAGTATTCCTGAATTTTTTCAAAAAAAACTGATAGTTTTCGAAATATACAGGGTCAAACAAAAAGTTTGTAAATATAAATTTGATCTCAGTTTTTATGTCATTACTTTTAAAATTTTTAATTAAAATAAGATTTTTTGATGTTCTTTGATGTAGAATTTAATTTTACACAAAAAAGTATTCCTGCAAATTTTTGATAAAACGCTTTGTTTTCGAGATATTTGCACTCGAGGAAATTGAATGCGATTTTTTTAACTTTCACAACAGCCTTTTACAAATCTGTAAATATCTTAAAAATTATAAATGGTACAAAAATGGTTTTAATGTTTTTAAAAAGAAAATTAAATTTTACAAAAAAAAGTATTTCTGAGTTTTTTTGAAAAAACTTATACTTTCCGAGATATACAGGGTCAAACAAAAAGTTTGTAAATATAAATTTGATCTCAGTTTTTCTGTGATAACTTTTAAAACTTTTAATTAAAATAAGATTTTTTGATGTTCTTTGATGTAAAATTTAATTTTGCACAAAAAAATATTCTTGCAAATTTTCGATAAAACGCTTTGTTTTCGAGATATTTGCACTCGAGGACATTGAATGCGATTTTTTTAACTTTCACAACAGCCTTTTACAAATCTGTAAATATCTTAAAAATTATAAATGGTACAAAAATTGTTTTAATGTTTTTAAAAAGAAAATTAAAGTTTACAAAAAAAAGTATTTTTGAGTTTTTTCGAAAAAACTGATACTTTTCGAGATATACAGGGTCAAACAAAAAGTTTGTAAACATAAATTTGATCTCAGTTTTTCTGTAATAATAAGATTTTTTGATGTTTTTTGATGTAGAATTTAATTTTACACAAAAAAGTATTCTTGCAAGTTTTCGATAAAACGCTTTGTTTTCAAGATATTTGCACTTGAGTAAATTGAATGCGATTTTTTTTAACTTTCACAACAGTCTTTTACAAATCTGTAAATATCTTAAAAATTATAAATGGTACAAAAATCGTTTTAATGTTTTTAAAAAGAAAATTAAATTTAACAAAAAAAAGTATCTTTGAGTTTTTTGGAAAAAACTGATACTTTTTCAGATATACAGGGTCAAACAAAAAGTTTGTAAATATAAATTTGATCTCAGGTTTTCTGTCATAACTTTTAAAGTTTTTAATTCAAATAAGATTTTTTGATGCTTTTTTATGTAGAATTTAATTTTACACAAAAAAGTATTCTTGCAAATTTTCGACAAAACGCTTTGTTTTCGAGATATTTGCACTCGAGGAAATTGAATGCGATTTTTTTAACTTTCACAACAGCGTTTTACAAATCTGTAAATATCTTAAAAATTATAAATGGTACAAAAACCGTTTTAATGTTTTTAAAAAGCAAATTAAATTTTACAAAAAAAAGTATTCCTAAGTTTTTTCGAAAAAACTAATACATTTCGAGATATACAGGGACAAACAAAAAGTTTGTAAATATAAATTTGATCTCAGTTTTTCTGTCATAACTTTTAAAGGTTTTAATTAAAAAAAGATTTTTTGATGTTTTTTGATGTAGAATTTAATTTTACACAAAAAAGTATTCTTGCAAATTTTTGATAAAACGCTTTGTTTTCGAGATATTTGCACTCGAGTAAATTGAATGCGATTTTTTTAACTTTCACAACAGCCTTTTACAAATCTGTAAATATCTTAAAAATTGTAAGTGGTACAAAAATCGTTTTAATGCTTTTAAAAAGCAAATTAAATTTTACAAAAAAAAGTATTCCTGAATTTTTTCGAAAAAACTGATAGTTTTCGAGATATACAGGGTCAAACAAAAAGTTTGTAAATATAAATTTGATGTCAGTTTTTCTGTCATAACTTTTAAAGTTTTTAATTAAAATGAGATTTTTTTAATGTTTTTTACCGTAGAATCTAATTTTACACAAAAAAGTATTCTTGCAAATTTTTGATAAAACGCTTTGTTTTCGAGATATTTGCACTCGAGTACATTGAATGCGATTTTTTTAACTTTCACAACAGCCTTTTACAAATCTGTAAATATCTTAAAAATTATAAATGGTACAAAAATTGGTTTAATGTTTTTGAAAAGAAAATTAAATTTTACAAAAAAAAGTATTCTAGAGTTTTTTTGAAAAAACTGATACTTTACGAGATATACAGGGTCAAACAAAAAGTTTGTAAATATAAATTTGATCTCAGTTTTTCCGTCATAACTTTTAAAGTTTTTAATTAATTGGTATACATTAAAGTGTCAATTTTTAAATTGTTGGTAATATTGATAAATTGACATCTGTGTACCAACTTTGTAACGTTATTTTATTAGCAAAAACCCCATTTCTACCCAAACAATGATGCAAAACAAATTGATTTCCCTTGCGAACACTTCATATAAAAATAACCCCGTGAGACAAACTTCTTGAAATTTAGAGCCTTTTGGTATATTAAAATTCATCAATTATTTCATCTTCAGAGACTTGGAGAATATTAAAAGAATTGCGCTACTTAGTTTCTTTGGTGATATTATCATTAAAATTTTAAGTAATTTTCTCTCATATGTTATTAAAGTCAACTGTCATAAAATTCAAATGTCAAGAGATACAATGTCATATACGTCAAATGTCAGTCATGTTAAGTGTAAATATAAAAATTACAAATGTCAGCGATGCAAAATGACAGTTATGTCAATAGTCAGCTGTCAGAAGATTTGTTAGTTGTAGCATTTGACAATTTTTGATATTTTTAAATTTCTGACAGCTGACATTATGTCAAATGTCAATAACAAATGTATTGTTAACATTGGACACGTTTGACTTTTTTGATCAATAAAATTTTCTAAGCTATACAAAGTTTATTATCCGAGCCGAAAATGAGTATACATAAATTCTTTAATAACACAATAGTACTAAAAAAGTTATTTTCTAGCATTCATAATTTTTGTAATTTATTAAACCGACTGCATAATATATGTATGTTATTAAATTGAAAATCTCGTTTCTAAAATTATTTCCCTAACATTTCACTAGTGTAGATTACGTTCTCATTTCAGTGCCGTCCTCCATATAGAGAACAATAAATTTCAATATTCGAAATTTTATCTGGCCAGTAAATTCATTCGAGAGAGAACGTATAATCCGATAATGTTACGTGACCTGAAAACGAAAGAAACATAAGAATTTAACCAAAAAAAAACACGACAATTCTTAACATCAGGTTGAAAATATTTAATTATCCGGCTCGAAGGGATAATGAAAATTCAGTAAAAATGTAACTAAAAATACTACAATTTTTACCATCATGTTAAAAATATTTAATTATCCGGCTCGAAGGACCATACTATTCAAAATTAATGTTAATTTAAAAAAAAATATTATTTCATAACTTCTGGCTCGAAGGTAATAGTGTTGAGTACGATCCTGAAAATAAAGTTTAAATTTAACCCAAAAAAAAAAATAATTCTTAACATCAGGTCGAAAATATTTAATTATCCGGCTCGAAGGGATAATGAAAATTCAGTACAAATGTAACTAAAAATACTACAATTTTTAACATCATGTTAAAAATATTTAATTATCCGGCTCCAAGGACCATAATATTCAAAATTAATGTTAATTTAAAAAAAAATATTATTTCATAACTTCTGGCTCGAAGGTAATAGTGTTGAGTACGATCCTAAAAATAAAGTTTAAATTTAACCCAAAAAAAAAATAATTCTTAACATCAGGTCGAAAATATTTAATTATCCGGCTCGAAGGGATAATGAAAATTCAGTAAAAATGTAACTAAAAATACTACAATTTTTAACATCATGTTAAAAATATTTAATTATCCGGCTCGAAGGACCATAATATTCAAAATTAATGTTAATTTAAAAAAAAATATTATTTCATAACTTCTGGCTCGAAGGTAATAGTGTTGAGTACGATCCTGAAAATAAAGTTTAAATTTAACCCAAAAAAAAAATAATTCTTAACATCAGGTCGAAAATATTTAATTATCCGGCTCGAAGGGATAATGAAAATTCAGTACAAATGTAACTAAAAATACTACAATTTTTAACATCATGTTAAAAATATTTAATTATCCGGCTCCAAGGACCATAATATTCAAAATTAATGTTAATTTAAAAAAAAATATTATTTCATAACTTCTGGCTCGAAGGTAATAGTGTTGAGTACGATCCTAAAAATAAAGTTTAAATTTAACCCAAAAAAAAAATAATTCTTAACATCAGGTCGAAAATACTTAATTATCCGGCTCGAAGGGATAATGAAAATTCAGTAAAAATGTAACTAAAAATACTACAATTTTTAACATCATGTTAAAAATATTTAATTATCCGGCTCGAAGGACCATAATATTCAAAATTAATGTTAATTTAAAAAAAAATATTATTTCATAACTTCTGGCTCGAAGGTAATAGTGTTGAGTACGATCCTGAAAATAAAGTTTAAATTTAACCCAAAAAAAAAATAATTCTTAACATCAGGTCGAAAATATTTAATTATCCGGCTCGAAGGGATAATGAAAATTCAGTAAAAATGTAACTAAAAATACTACAATTTTTAACATCATGTTAAAAATATTTAATTATCCGGCTCGAAGGACCATAATATTCAAAATTAATGTTAATTTAAAAAAAAATATTATTTCATAACTTCTGGCTCGAAGGTAATAGTGTTGAGTACGGTCCTGAAAATAAAGTTTAAATTTAACCCAAAAAAAAAAAATAATTCTTAACATCAGGTCGAAAATATTTAATTATCCGGCTCGAAGGGATAATGAAAATTCAGTAAAAATGTAACTAAAAATACTACAATTTTTAACATCATGTTAAAAATATTTAATTATCCGGCTCGAAGGACCATACTATTCAAAATTAATGTTAATTTAAAAAAAAATATTATTTCATAACTTCTGGCTCGAAGGTAATAGTGTTGAGTACGATCCTGAAAATAAAGTTTAAATTTAACCCAAAAAAAAAAATAATTCTTAACATCAGGTCGAAAATATTTAATTATCCGGCTCGAAGGGATAATGAAAATTCAGTACAAATGTAACTAAAAATACTACAATTTTTAACATCATGTTAAAAATATTTAATTATCCGGCTCCAAGGACCATAATATTCAAAATTAATGTTAATTTAAAAAAAAATATTATTTCATAACTTCTGGCTCGAAGGTAATAGTGTTGAGTACGATCCTAAAAATAAAGTTTAAATTTAACCCAAAAAAAAAATAATTCTTAACATCAGGTCGAAAATATTTAATTATCCGGCTCGAAGGGATAATGAAAATTCAGTAAAAATGTAACTAAAAATACTACAATTTTTAACATCATGTTAAAAATATTTAATTATCCGGCTCGAAGGACCATAATATTCAAAATTAATGTTAATTTAAAAAAAAATATTATTTCATAACTTCTGGCTCGAAGGTAATAGTGTTGAGTACGATCCTGAAAATAAAGTTTAAATTTAACCCAAAAAAAAAAATAATTCTTAACATCAGGTCGAAAATATTTAATTATCCGGCTCGAAGGGATAATGAAAATTCAGTACAAATGTAACTAAAAATACTACAATTTTTAACATCATGTTAAAAATATTTAATTATCCGGCTCCAAGGACCATAATATTCAAAATTAATGTTAATTTAAAAAAAAATATTATTTCATAACTTCTGGCTCGAAGGTAATAGTGTTGAGTACGATCCTAAAAATAAAGTTTAAATTTAACCCAAAAAAAAAATAATTCTTAACATCAGGTCGAAAATACTTAATTATCCGGCTCGAAGGGATAATGAAAATTCAGTAAAAATGTAACTAAAAATACTACAATTTTTAACATCATGTTAAAAATATTTAATTATCCGGCTCGAAGGACCATAATATTCAAAATTAATGTTAATTTAAAAAAAAATATTATTTCATAACTTCTGGCTCGAAGGTAATAGTGTTGAGTACGATCCTGAAAATAAAGTTTAAATTTAACCCAAAAAAAAAATAATTCTTAACATCAGGTCGAAAATATTTAATTATCCGGCTCGAAGGGATAATGAAAATTCAGTAAAAATGTAACTAAAAATACTACAATTTTTAACATCATGTTAAAAATATTTAATTATCCGGCTCGAAGGACCATAATATTCAAAATTAATGTTAATTTAAAAAAAAATATTATTTCATAACTTCTGGCTCGAAGGTAATAGTGTTGAGTACGGTCCTGAAAATAAAGTTTAAATTTAACCCAAAAAAAAAAATAATTCTTAACATCAGGTCGAAAATATTTAATTATCCGGCTCGAAGGGATAATGAAAATTCAGTAAAAATGTAACTAAAAATACTACAATTTTTAACATCATGTTAAAAATATTTAATTATCTGGCTCGAAGGACCATAATATTCAAAATTAATGTTAATTTAAAAAAAAAATATTATTTCATAACTTCTGGCTCGAAGGTAATAGTGTTGAGTACGATTTTGAAAATAAAGTTTAAATTTAACCCAAAAAAAAAAATAATTCTTAACATCAGGTCGAAAATATTTAATTATCCGGCTCGAAGGGATAATGAAAATTCAGTAAAAATGTAATTAAAAATACTACAATTTTTAACATCATGTTAAAAATATTTAATTATCCGGCTCGAAGGACCATAATATTCAAAATTAATGTTAATTTAAAAAAAATATTATTTCATAACTTCTGGCTCGAAGGTAATAGTGTTGAGTACGATCCTGAAAATTAAGTTTAAATTTAACCCAAAAAAAAAAATAATTCTTAACATCAGGTTGAAAATATTTAATTATCCGGCTCGAAGGGATAATGAAAATTCAGTAAAAATGTAACTAAAAATACTACAATTTTTAACATCATGTTAAAAATATTTAATTATCCGGCTCGAAGGACCATAATATTCAAAATTAATGTTAATTTAAAAAAAAATATATTATTTCATAACTTCTGGCTCGAAGGTAATAGTGTTGAGTACGATCCTGAAAATAAAGTTTAAATTTAACCCAAAAAAAAAATAATTCTTAACATCAGGTCGAAAATATTTAATTATCCGGCTCGAAGGGATAATAAAAATTCAGTAAAAATGTAACTAAAAATACTACAATTTTTAACATCATGTTAAAAATATTTAATTATCCGGCTCGAAGGACCATAATATTCAAAATTAATGTTAATTTAAAAAAAAAATATTATTTCATAACTTCTGGCTCGAAGGTAATAGTGTTGAGTACGATCCTGAAAATAAAGTTTAAATTTAACCCAAAAAAAAAAATAATTCTTAACATCAGGTCGAAAATATTTAATTATCCGGCTCGAAGGGATAATGAAAATTCAGTAAAAATGTAACTAAAAATACTACAATTTTTAACATCATGTTAAAAATATTTAATTATCCGGCTCGAAGGACCATAATATTCAAAATTAATGTTAATTTAAAAAAAAATATTATTTTATAACTTCTGGCTTGAAGGTAATAGTGTTGAGTACGATCCTGAAAATAAAGTTTAAATTTAACCCAAAAAAAAAAATAATTCTTAACATCAGGTCGAAAATATTTAATTATCCGGCTCGAAGGGATAATAAAAATTCAGTAAAAATGTAACTAAAAATACTACAATTTTTAACATCATGTTAAAAATATTTAATTATCCGGCTCGAAGGACCATAATATTCAAAATTAATGTTAATTTAAAAAAAAAATATTATTTCATAACTTCTGGCTCGAAGGTAATAGTGTTGAGTACGATCCTGAAAATAAAGTTTAAATTTAACCCAAAAAAAAAAAAAAATTCTTAACATCAGGTCGAAAATATTTAATTATCCGGCTCGAAGGGATAATGAAAATTCAGTAAAAATGTAACTAAAAATACTACAATTTTTAACATCATGTTAAAAATATTTAATTATCCGGCTCGAAGGACCATAATATTCAAAATTAATGTTAATTTAAAAAAAAATATTATTTTATAACTTCTGGCTTGAAGGGAATAGTGTTGAGTACGATCCTGAAAATAAAGTTTAAATTTAACCCAAAAAAGAAAATAATTCTTAACATCAGGTCGAAAATATTTAATTATCCGGCTCGAAGGGATAATAAAAATTCAGTAAAAATGTAAATAAAAATACTACAATTTTTAACATCATGTTAAAAATATTTAATTATCCGGCTCGAAGGACCATAATATTCAAAATTAATGTTAATTTAAAAAAAAAATATTATTTCATAACTTCTGGCTCGAAGGTAATAGTGTTGAGTACGATCCTGAAAATAAAGTTTAAATTTAACCCAAAAAAAAAAATAATTCTTAACATCAGGTCGAAAATATTTAATTATCCGGCTCGAAGGGATAATGAAAATTCAGTACAAATGTAACTAAAAATACTACAATTTTTAACATCATGTTAAAAATATTTAATTATCCGGCTCCAAGGACCATAATATTCAAAATTAATGTTAATTTAAAAAAAAATATTATTTCATAACTTCTGGCTCGAAGGTAATAGTGTTGAGTACGATCCTAAAAATAAAGTTTAAATTTAACCCAAAAAAAAAATAATTCTTAACATCAGGTCGAAAATATTTAATTATCCGGCTCGAAGGGATAATGAAAATTCAGTAAAAATGTAACTAAAAATACTACAATTTTTAACATCATGTTAAAAATATTTAATTATCCGGCTCGAAGGACCATAATATTCAAAATTAATGTTAATTTAAAAAAAAATATTATTTCATAACTTCTGGCTCGAAGGTAATAGTGTTGAGTACGATCCTGAAAATAAAGTTTAAATTTAACCCAAAAAAAAAATAATTCTTAACATCAGGTCGAAAATATTTAATTATCCGGCTCGAAGGGATAATGAAAATTCAGTACAAATGTAACTAAAAATACTACAATTTTTAACATCATGTTAAAAATATTTAATTATCCGGCTCCAAGGACCATAATATTCAAAATTAATGTTAATTTAAAAAAAAATATTATTTCATAACTTCTGGCTCGAAGGTAATAGTGTTGAGTACGATCCTAAAAATAAAGTTTAAATTTAACCCAAAAAAAAAATAATTCTTAACATCAGGTCGAAAATACTTAATTATCCGGCTCGAAGGGATAATGAAAATTCAGTAAAAATGTAACTAAAAATACTACAATTTTTAACATCATGTTAAAAATATTTAATTATCCGGCTCGAAGGACCATAATATTCAAAATTAATGTTAATTTAAAAAAAAATATTATTTCATAACTTCTGGCTCGAAGGTAATAGTGTTGAGTACGATCCTGAAAATAAAGTTTAAATTTAACCCAAAAAAAAAATAATTCTTAACATCAGGTCGAAAATATTTAATTATCCGGCTCGAAGGGATAATGAAAATTCAGTAAAAATGTAACTAAAAATACTACAATTTTTAACATCATGTTAAAAATATTTAATTATCCGGCTCGAAGGACCATAATATTCAAAATTAATGTTAATTTAAAAAAAAATATTATTTCATAACTTCTGGCTCGAAGGTAATAGTGTTGAGTACGGTCCTGAAAATAAAGTTTAAATTTAACCCAAAAAAAAAAATAATTCTTAACATCAGGTCGAAAATATTTAATTATCTGGCTCGAAGGGATAATGAAAATTCAGTAAAAATGTAACTAAAAATACTACAATTTTTAACATCATGTTAAAAATATTTAATTATCTGGCTCGAAGGACCATAATATTCAAAATTAATGTTAATTTAAAAAAAAAATATTATTTCATAACTTCTGGCTCGAAGGTAATAGTGTTGAGTACGATTTTGAAAATAAAGTTTAAATTTAACCCAAAAAAAAAAATAATTCTTAACATCAGGTCGAAAATATTTAATTATCCGGCTCGAAGGGATAATGAAAATTCAGTAAAAATGTAATTAAAAATACTACAATTTTTAACATCATGTTAAAAATATTTAATTATCCGGCTCGAAGGACCATAATATTCAAAATTAATGTTAATTTAAAAAAAATATTATTTCATAACTTCTGGCTCGAAGGTAATAGTGTTGAGTACGATCCTGAAAATTAAGTTTAAATTTAACCCAAAAAAAAAAATAATTCTTAACATCAGGTTGAAAATATTTAATTATCCGGCTCGAAGGGATAATGAAAATTCAGTAAAAATGTAACTAAAAATACTACAATTTTTAACATCATGTTAAAAATATTTAATTATCCGGCTCGAAGGACCATAATATTCAAAATTAATGTTAATTTAAAAAAAAATATATTATTTCATAACTTCTGGCTCGAAGGTAATAGTGTTGAGTACGATCCTGAAAATAAAGTTTAAATTTAACCCAAAAAAAAAATAATTCTTAACATCAGGTCGAAAATATTTAATTATCCGGCTCGAAGGGATAATAAAAATTCAGTAAAAATGTAACTAAAAATACTACAATTTTTAACATCATGTTAAAAATATTTAATTATCCGGCTCGAAGGACCATAATATTCAAAATTAATGTTAATTTAAAAAAAAAATATTATTTCATAACTTCTGGCTCGAAGGTAATAGTGTTGAGTACGATCCTGAAAATAAAGTTTAAATTTAACCCAAAAAAAAAAATAATTCTTAACATCAGGTCGAAAATATTTAATTATCCGGCTCGAAGGGATAATGAAAATTCAGTAAAAATGTAACTAAAAATACTACAATTTTTAACATCATGTTAAAAATATTTAATTATCCGGCTCGAAGGACCATAATATTCAAAATTAATGTTAATTTAAAAAAAAATATTATTTTATAACTTCTGGCTTGAAGGTAATAGTGTTGAGTACGATCCTGAAAATAAAGTTTAAATTTAACCCAAAAAAAAAAATAATTCTTAACATCAGGTCGAAAATATTTAATTATCCGGCTCGAAGGGATAATAAAAATTCAGTAAAAATGTAACTAAAAATACTACAATTTTTAACATCATGTTAAAAATATTTAATTATCCGGCTCGAAGGACCATAATATTCAAAATTAATGTTAATTTAAAAAAAAAATATTATTTCATAACTTCTGGCTCGAAGGTAATAGTGTTGAGTACGATCCTGAAAATAAAGTTTAAATTTAACCCAAAAAAAAAAAAAATTCTTAACATCAGGTCGAAAATATTTAATTATCCGGCTCGAAGGGATAATGAAAATTCAGTAAAAATGTAACTAAAAATACTACAATTTTTAACATCATGTTAAAAATATTTAATTATCCGGCTCGAAGGACCATAATATTCAAAATTAATGTTAATTTAAAAAAAAATATTATTTTATAACTTCTGGCTTGAAGGGAATAGTGTTGAGTACGATCCTGAAAATAAAGTTTAAATTTAACCCAAAAAAGAAAATAATTCTTAACATCAGGTCGAAAATATTTAATTATCCGGCTCGAAGGGATAATAAAAATTCAGTAAAAATGTAAATAAAAATACTACAATTTTTAACATCATGTTAAAAATATTTAATTATCCGGCTCGAAGGACCATAATATTCAAAATTAATGTTAATTTAAAAAAAAAATATTATTTCATAACTTCTGGCTCGAAGGTAATAGTGTTGAGTACGATCCTGAAAATAAAGTTTAAATTTAACCCAAAAAAAAAAATAATTCTTAACATCAGGTCGAAAATATTTAATTATCCGGCTCGAAGGGATAATGAAAATTCAGTAAAAATGTAACTAAAAATACTACAATTTTTAACATCATGTTAAAAATATTTAATTATCCGGCTCGAAGGACCATAATATTCAAAATTAATGTTAATTTAAAAAAAAAATATTATTTTATAACTTCTGGCTTGAAGGTAATAGTGTTGAGTACGATCCTGAAAATAAAGTTTAAATTTAACCCAAAAAAAAAACATAATTCTTAACATCAGGTCGAAAATATTTAATTATCCGGCTCGAAGGGATAATGAAAATTCAGTAAAAATGTAACTAAAAATACTACAATTTTTAACATCATGTTAAAAATATTTAATTATCCGGCTCGAAGGACCATAATATTCAAAATTAATGTAAATTAAAAAAAAAAAATATTATTTCATAACTTCTGGCTCGAATGTAATAATGTTGAGTACGATCCTGCAAATAAAGTTTAAATTTAACCCAAAAAAACATAATTCTTAACATCAGGTCGAAAATATTTAATTATCCGGCTCAAAGCTAATAATGTGTATGATACTGAAAATTAAGGTTAAATTTAAATAGAAGTTGATTGTATGTTTATATAGAGAACTTTATCCATGACCCTATCCATCTAGTACAAAGACAAATTATGTCTAATACAATACCTACGGATACTTTGAAGTAGAACCTTGTTAATTAGCGAAGTTTTCCTTTTATATAACTCCCTTATGTATAATAAACGTTGCCAAAATAACCATTGTGTGAATGGTTTATTATTACTTAACTTTAAACTACGCACTTATTACACAAATAGCTTTTTGAAAGTTTTAAGAGTATCAACAAATTTAATAGATAAAACACATTAAGTTATATTAAGGCATCAAATTAAAAAAATATCATAAAATAACATTTGTGAAATGTGACATCGACATGTGTAACATTTGACAGTTTGTAACGGATTAAATTCCCACAAGGATAATTGTTTTAATAGTACTGTTGTCTGCAGTCAGGTAGTTCATTACATGCGCATTTGACTTAGCGAAGGCCGCTAGTCAGGGACCAGGCCGGTTAGTTTAGTTTTGAGAAAAGCCAGGTCAGATTGCTTCTTCTGGTGAGTGTCATTTCGTTGATAAGAACCGACAAGTACTCCCATTTTGCAATTGTAATCGAACTGAACAGGTTGTTTGAGTGTCGCTAGAAGATTTTTCGGTTTTAGTTTTAAATCACGGCACATCCGTGTCAATTATTTTTGGATTTTGAAACTAAACCCTTATTATCCATTTGAATCGTTGGTAGAATCACATTTTGTTGTAAATTTTTGTTTTGAATGGAACCTCGTTGTGAGGGATTTTATGGAATCTTCTGTTGATAAGATTACGGTTCAGTCAGCGCGGTGTTCAGTTAATTAACTACCATACAAGACCGGCGAATTGCAGCCCTAGTGTGACGGTGGTAGATCGCATCAGTACAGTTAGCAACGATTACGTTATTACACTCTCTTAACAGACTGCAGTGTCACAATCCTAGAGAAAATACCCTATTATTAGGATTCTTGGTACGGGCCTAATTTCTTGGTATGGGCCTAATTTTATAGTATTGGCTAAATTTATGGTATTTGCTGATTTCTTGTTACGGCCTAGATCAGTTTTGGTTCAGGCCTAATTGTTGTGGAACACCTGAAGCCAAGGACTGGAGGAGATTAACTCCGGAATCAATTAGATAAGCTATAGGCCTTAAATATTGTTATTTTAATTTTATTTTTTTCTCTAATTGTAAACATTGTATATTTTATTGCTTTGTTAATCAATTGTAAACTAATAGTTTAAGTAGAGCGTGTGATAACACAAAAAAGGGGTACTATTTAACTAGGTAACCGTTGTTAATGCGCTATGGTTAGCAGTAGTAGAAACCCATACCATTTATGGATTTATCAAAGGAGGGTCTAGTTTTGATATTTTTCGTTTTATTTAGCTCACTTTAACGTCATCCTACTTGCAACTCAATTAATCTTGATTAAGATTCCTAAGTCATTTATTCATCTCCAGTGAGATAGGTCAGTGCCTGGACCAACAGGGGTTTCCGATTTTAACCGTTTAAATCGGTGGCGCGACTCACTCTTTTGAATTTACCCTCTACGGCTGAGCTGGGCACAAATTTGCCAGTAGAGAAACCACTTACCGATCTCAGCTGGAGTAGAACTTCTATTTGAAGAACTTGAATAATTTCTCAATTTTTTTTTTTATTTTATTTTTGTTATTTCATTTCAAGTACGTGGCAAGTTGACACTTGACATTTAACAGTTGACAGTTGATAAGTAAGAACTCCATTACTGTGGTCATACAAAAAATAAATCCATCCTTAAAAAAAACAACGAATTTTGTTTACACAGACACAGACTCTATTATTTTTACTTACTTTATTAATTGCGATCAAAGTACTATAACTATAACTTTAAAAGCATTATGAAATTTGGTATATAGAATCCTTATATCATAGGAACGAACTCTACTGAATTTGGTTTATATCGAATAATCCTAACATCTGCCAACTAAAATTGAACAGTTTGAATTTTACACATTATTGACATTTGGCAGTTGACAGTTGACATTTGAGAGTTAACATTTAAAAATTGACATTTGACATTGACAGTTGATATTTCTGATGTTTTATACATTTTCGACAATTGTTATTTTTGATATTTAAGATTACATAACAAAGCTATGCATTTTAAAACGAAAAATAAAAAAGTTTAATTAAAGAGATTTTTTTAATTAGCAATTAATTTTTTTTTGTGTAAAGAATCCTTAGGAATTTAGCTTATTTTAGGGAATTATTGCTAAATTTGTGGCATCAAAGAATACTAAGCTCCGATTTAGTTAACGAATGAACGTAATAACGGACTGAGAGTCTGACGTAAAATGTCTTTCTCTAGATAATTATTTCGGGTTACAAGTTAATGTGAGAAAGAAGAACGGCTATTATTTTTCGTTCTTAAAGAGTTATCTTTTAATTAGAAATAATTAGGAACGTATTATGATTTCTACTTGAAATTAATGAAAGAAATTTAAAAATTAGCCACTTAATAATATATATATATATATATATATATATATATATATATATTATAACATATGATAACTCTTGTTCTATTATTATTATTATAGTATTATTATAGTATTCTAAAAGTTACCATGTTATAAAGTACTTCTTACCTTGAAATTTTTTAATTTTAATATAGATGTGAAGAAGGTAAGATTCAAATTAATTTCTTTTATTTTAACGATTATTACTTTAACATATGCTTCTATCTATTCTCTTTCTTAGGGTCAGAGTTCAAAAATCTCAAATAATAAATGGATTCAAATTTAACTAATATCGAAAATTTCAACAAAAATGATAATAAAATTCAACAATCATATACCAAATTATGTTTTCTGAACGATAATTCTATTTTGACCTTAACCTTACTTTTTCTTATTGTTTTGTGCGCATTGACACATTACTTTCAAAAAACAAACATCGTTAAATCAAATGTTATGAAAAATTCTGAATTTTGTAACTAATAAATCAAATTAAACTTATCTAAGAATGAAAAATAACTTATTTAAACAGTGAAATAGTGTACAAGTGAAATTCAATGTTCATCAAATACATAAAAATCAACACAGAAAAGTTCTTTATTTTAAAAAAATTGTAAATTGATACCGTGTTCTGAAGCTTTTGAATTCTCTCTGGACAACTAAAGCACAGGATATCCTTCTCAATTGGAATCCAGCATTTGCCAGGACATCAATGATATACGGACACTTTAGAGATTTTGACGAATAAAATTGCTTCTAATCAGGAAATAATCCGCTCTTGCATCAAATGGTAAGTAAACTAATACTTTCTTTCTTATTAGAAACTGGTTTTACTTTCGTTAAATTGACTCAGGAAGCATTTATATAAATGAACTGCTCAGCATACAATTTCTAACATTTATTTCTCCATAAAAATAAACTTTACGTCCTACCAGATACTATCAGGAACTGTCTTGCAGTTTTGTTAACACTTTTGACTACTTTTAAACTTTCTTTTATAAGTATTTTGAAAAAAAATCCAAATTTTAACGGAGCAAAACTTTATTACATCTTATCCCTTCAGAAGGTCGAAAACAAGAGAGCGATTCAGAAATAAACAATTTAACAACTGAATCTCCAAACGAACTTACACTATACATTATTATTCTCTATTCGCCTACTAATTATTTGTCAAATAAAATTACTAAAAATCTAATACTTAAGTCCTTATTTACATTTAATACAATAATCATTCTTTTAAAATTTGCTATACTTTTGATGAATTGTTAATTTTATAATATCTTATTTATAATATAATCTAATATCTTTCTATTTTCAGAACTTTTCATTTGGGAATTAAACTAATAACAAATTACAATATGGCTTGAAAACAAACATTGTATATTTTGAAAGTAAGTAAAATTTTTTTATATTTTTTCTATGATTTCTAATATTTTATAATAAAATTTATGTAATGTTTTACATTTATGTTTTAACATTTAATTTTCTTATTTTATTTTATCTTAATTTATTCAAAATTGTTTTTAATTACCAAAGTATCGTAAAATTTATAAACTTTTTAAATATTTACTCTTATTATCTATTTAATACATGATCATTAAAATTTTATATATTATAGATTAAATTATCTTGAATCTTTGAAAATAAATATCTCTTAGATTTACTTGTATATTTAGATTTCTTATTTTGTTTTATTTTTCTTTTTTGGGAATTGTGAAGAAGATGATGATAAATTATACCAAATTTACTGCATTTGCACTCTGCCTTGGAATAAGAATATTTTCCTTTCTCTATTTCCATTAATTTTCTTTATATGTACTTATTTGATATAGCATAGTAACTTATATCATCTCAATATATATATATATATATATAAATAAATAAATTATGTTCTAATTTAATCCCTTTATAGAAGAGAAACTAATTTTAAGTTTGAAACGAACTCGAACACACAACACACTTTTTGTTAATTTGAAAAGTTAAGAAGTAAACTTTAATTTAATTGTTGAGAGGAAGGGAGCCAAACGAATCTCATTAAACTTTAATCTAGATCTACGTATAAAGTAAATATAAAATATTTTTTGAAAAAAAAAGAAATTTTTCGTTCTACAAACGAAAATTTTTATTTGGTTTAAACGAATCTAACAATTAAAAGAAGCAATTACAACTCTAAATTGAAAATTAACTTTAAAATTATCCATATCTATCTTCTTATGATGTAAACCATTCAGTTTTCGGTCCAAATAAACAAACTATATATACCCAATTATGATAAAAACCGTTCAGTCTTCAGTCCGACTAATCAAACTTCCTATATAAACCTTATGATCAAAACCGTTCAGTCTTCAGTCCGACTAAATTTCCTTTATAAACCTTATTATCTAAAGCGTTCAGTTTTCAGTCCGACTAATCAAACTTCCTATATAAACCTTATGATCAAAACCGTCCAGTATTCAGTCCGACTAAATTTCCTCTATAAACCTTATTATCTAAAGCGTTCAGTCTTCAGTCCGACTAATCAAACTTCCTATATAAACCTTATGATCAAAACCGTTCAGTCTTCAGTCCGACTTAATTTCCTATATAAACCTTATTATCAAAGCGTTCAGTCTTCAGTCCGACTAATCAAACTTCCTATCTAAACCTTATGATCAAAACCGTTCAGTCTTCAGTCCGACTAAATTTCCTATGTAAACCTTATTATCAAAGCGTTCAGTTGCCACGTATTTTAAAGAATTTAAAAACAAAAACAAATTTAGAAAAATAAATAAATTAATTAAAGGAAATACAACTCCAGCTGAGTTCGGTAGTGGTCTCTCTACTGGCAAATTAGTGCCCAGCTCAGCCGTAGAGGTAAGTAAACAAATATTAGTGAGTAGCGCCACCGATTTAGACGGTCAAAATCGGAAACCCCTGTTGTTCCAGGCACTACTTTACCCACTGGAGATAATTAAATAAATTTTGAATATTTATCAGTTCCAACTGAACTACACAATTACAGAAAACAACGATAAGTGAGCTAAATAAAACAAAAATATCAACTAGACCTTTTTTTAATAACAAATTTCTAGAATACAGACTGTCAAGCCTCGTGCCTTGATATTTATAAAAAAAAATTATGCGAACAATAAAAAAAATAGAAAATTTATCAATAGGTGTGATCACACGCAATACAAAAAGCAAGAAGGATAAATTTTAACTAAAACTATAACCGACTTAAATCTAATTAGCTTATCTGAAACACTAGATACAGTTCCTCGTCGTATTATCTGCTCCAACACTTAGGCCGGCGTCCAATTAAAGCCTGTTCCCAGAACCAATAGCTTACACCAATCTCAAAAAAAACTCAAGCTCGGCTAAGTATCAGGTCAGCATCAAATTTCAAACCAGTAACTAGGACTTATGCCTGTATCTAGGACCCTATCAAAATAGGGTTGTTTCTTTCCTTAACTAGTGCCACCCTAGCTGGTAGACGGGTAAATCGATCTCCTCGTTGCCAATAGCGGTAACCTACCACCTCTCACCGTCTGAACGGTTTTAAATCTCCCAAAACTACCTACTGACTGCTTTATGGGTTCCTACCCTTCATAAGGAACAAAAGGACCATAAGAATCGAATAATTACATGAATAAAGAAACGTGTACTCACCAACAGAAGATTTTACTAAATATCCGGACACAATGCCGTATTTTCCACCGAATTCACCAAAATTCAGAAAAATCTCTTCCTCAATATTCGATGGAAACAAAAGAATCTTAATTTCATAAATCCAACATGAGTTGACCCCGATGAACAGGGATGCAAATTAAAACCTCAAAAATCTTCTGGTTAACACCTTTACGAGTCAGAAGCTGATAAATGAAAAGACAGAATTTTTCCACGTATGTCCCTTCACTCGATTTGACACACTTCAGAAAGAAATAGATGGCCTCTACTACTATCGGGACAATAACCATAGCTTATTCAGCCAACAACTTACGAACAAACAGGTGTCATTTGATACGTTTAATCTTATTATTTAAATAGCTAATAACAAATATCCCAACATTACTTAATTTCCCCATTTATTTTCGATTTTAATAATAAAGTTATAAATATGACCAAACGCTGGCTGCAAAACCACAATATCCAAGTTATCGACGAGAGGGTAGATCAGATGAACTACTGTCAGTGATTTCAAACAATAACACAAGAATAATAAATTACTTACAAAACCCATATTAGCTACAACTGAAAATAATTTATGGTCGAAAATAATAAACAACAGTTGGCGATTAACTATTAACAAACCAAATCAGCCGGTTCTCGACCCAGTAAACCTTTAATAATAGGAATTTTCAAGGTAAGAATACACTATGTTTATAGATTAAAATATCTCAGTGTTAACGAGAAATTAGCCCGTGACACAGTCTTCAGTCCGACTAATCAAACTTCCTATTATTATTATTAACAAATCTTTATTAACGTTCTATATAAAATACAAAATTACAATAAATACAACAGCACAAGACATAAAATATATACAACTTATATAGGATTATATCCCTCGTTCTATTTTGTTATTTTGTGTACATTTGCATATACTGCTATCTCCTGTCCTTATATAAACCTTATGATCAAAACCATTCAGTCTTCAGTCCGACTAAATTTCCTATATAAACCTTATTATCTAAAGCGTTCAGTCTTCAGTCCGACTAATCAAACTTCTTATATAAACCTTATTATCTAAAGCGTTTAGTCTTCAGTCCGACTAATCATACTTCCTATATAAACCTTATGATCAAAACCGTTCAGTCTTCAGTCCGACTAAATTTCCTATATAAACCTTATTATCTAAAGCGTTTAGTCTTCAGTCCGACTAATCAAACTTCCTATATAAACCTTATGATCAAAACCGTTCAGTCTTCAGTCCGACTAAATTTACTATATAAACCTTCTTATGATTAAAACCGTTTAGTTTTCGGTCCTACTACTGAATTTACTATATGAAATCATGAATTTAAAGTTAAAATTAGATATTTAAAAATTTCGTTCAGTATTAAGAAATAAAATCCATATAGATATTTTGTATAATCGAATGCAGTCGGTTTAAATACATATTTCAACCTGAATTTGAATTCTATTAAATTTATTCAACAGCTGCATCGATAATATTAGCTTAAATCCATATGTAATCAACATAATACAACACTATGGAAAATTTACACATTTATGAGCAAATATATAATATTTCAATGTGCAATAAAATTGGAAATCCATCGGAATTATGAATTATAAATAAAGGTAGTTTAACTATAAAATTTTTAGCTAATCATAAAATTTTGTTTCAATAATGTAAATTTGTATTTACATAAAAATAGTTAAACTAAAATTTAAATTTTTTATTAATATTTTGAGTGATTAATGAATATTTTATTTTAATTAAAGCATAAACTGAAGACCGAACGGTTTTTTTATTAGTATTATTACGTTAAATGCGCGGGTATTCACCTCACAAGTGAATGCCAAATAAATAAAACAGAAAATACAACAACTAAATGCGCGAAATGTGATGAACACCACAACGCTAATTACAGCCAGTGCCCAGCACTACTAAAATACCTCGAGACAAAATAAAACTGAACGGTTTGGATCATATGAAGCTTTATATAGGAAGTTTAGTCGGACTGAAGACTGAACGATTTTGATCATAAGAATGTTTATATAGGGATTTTAGTCGGACTGAAGACTGAACGGTTTGGATCATAAGAAGGTTTATATAGAAAGTTTGGTCGGACTGAAGACTGAACGGTTTGGATCATAAGAAGGTTTATATAGAAAGTTTGGTCGGACTGAAGACTGAACGATTTTGATCATAAGAATGTTTATATAGGGATTTTAGTCGGACTGAAGACTGAACGGTTTGGATCATAAGAAGGTTTATATAGAAAGTTTGGTCGGACTGAAGACTGAACGGTTTGGATTATAAGAATGTTTATATAAGAAATTTAGTCGGACTGAAGACTGAACGGTTTGAATTATATGAAGGTTTATATAGGAAGTTTAGTCGGACCGAAAACTGAACGGTTTTGATGTTAAAAAGAGTTAAATAAGTAGATTATTATTCGTTATGTTTATTAAACTAGATAAAATTTTGTATAAATCTGACGTTAATCTATACTAAGAAAGCTAATTTAAATTAATTGTTAAAAAATCATTTCATCATACAAAAATTCACAAAATTTTTTTGAAATACCTTAATGATTTAGATATTAAATCTACATTTTTATCAGCTATACAAAAATCTAATTTAAAATCTTTTATTACTCTACAAGCTTCCTTTATTTCTCTACATAATTTTTTAAACAGTCTCATCCTCAATTATAATCGAATTAACCTTAATCCCCTTTTCTAAACCTCCTTGTTAATAAAATCACAATGGGAGTCCTGTCTTTTTCATAATTATCAAGAAGCTACAAAGTATTAAACTATTTAGTTCAAAGACATTTCCTTTTATAGGTAAGATGAATGATGCTCTAATTGAATTTTGGATTTAATTCTCGTTCAAAGAAGACTTTAGAATAATTTATAAAGCTTTTCAATAAATAACGATATGTTAGATAGAAGGCGAATTTCAAGTGAAACAATTCTCTATCTTTCGTTGAAAATAATAAAAAACACTTAAAAGAGACGAAACTCTCGAATTCTCGACTGACCCGAATTCCTTGAGATCGTCATTAAAATTAAAAAGAGATACAAAAAAAGCTATTAATCATCACGAGAAAATTAACTTCTCACACGTTTTCTTTTATTTGTCCGTTAACATCTTTTCCAGAAGAATCTTTTCAATGGAATCAACTCACTCGAAATGCTTTTCTAAGTATAAAAGTGTGCAAATAGATTTATTTTATATTGTCAATATATCATTACGTAAAATTGCAACCAAAGACGTATTTAATGATAGGAAATTTTATAAGTAGAAAGGGAGCCACTTCAGCACACTTTGACCTTTGACCTTTGACCTTTGAACCCTTGCCAGCCACCCGGGCTACCCCACCACACCCTCGGCTTGCAGCAGGGTGCCAACTTCAGGCTAGGGATCTTCAGCGTAGCCAAGACGCAAACCTTTGTGACGTCATCGTACCAATTTATGTGTGAGTATATCTATGTATGGAAGCATGTATTTTTAACATATTAAAGAAGGAACACAGGATCTCAAGAAATCGTCGTTATAATTTTATTTTGGGAGGCCGGTGGTTCTTTTATAGCCGACAGGCAACAATTTTCTCTGATCATGCTCATAAGAACATACTGAAAACGCTATACGTACTTAACTCAATAGGTTACTGCGAACTTTGTAGATTCGTCTTACCGAAACCCTAAGTTTATAGTTTAGTCGGACCGAAAACTGAACGCTTTTAATCCGGAAAATGATTATATAGGAAGATCAGAGGGACTAAGAAAAAAAAAATTGGTCGGACTGAAGATTGAACGGTTTAGATTGTAAGAAGGTTTATAAACTATTCTTTCCAGAACAATTTTTTCTAATGAATACAACTCACTCGAAATTCTTTTCTAGATATACAATTGTGCAAATATTGTCAATATATCATAACGTAAAATAATTCCCGAGAGTAATACTGGCACCTATATGTAAATAAATTTTTTTGCCAGTTGCACATAAAAGGCATACATTTCATACTATAAACACGTACATATAAAAATTTGAATACTCTGTGTAGAATCAGCACTTTGCTGTCGAAAGCATACAGAAAGTCCGGAAAAGGCAGAACTGGAATATGTCAGGTAAAAATTTATGAACGACATGGACCATACCAGTTTAATTGTTTGTGTTGAATTTATGCACATTACGCCCTCTGGTGGTTTGGAGGATTTTTTGTAAATATCATATAGGTCATATACGTGCATATAACAACTATCTATATAGTTATTAATAGGATAAAAATGGTTATTTAAGTATAATTTGGTATTTATTATAAATTTAGTAACACAATTTGTTTATACTAATAGGAATAATAAATCTTCACTCTAACTGGTGGTGTGAATTGTGTAGAAGTTTAGCTGTTTTGTATTCAAAGTACTTCTCTAAGCACATATCCTCGAGCTCTTAATGGAATAAATGTGGTCATATATTAAGTTATTGTGAAAAGCGAAGCTCTTACCCAGATTAAGTCAGTTCGCATGGCTTTTTGTGCCATTCGTTTGTGTTCTGCATGAAGGCAATTTTTTCCGACAACTTTCCTTACCTCGAGGATGATTTAAAATAACTCCCTTCGAGTTTTCCTCTGTTATTTCTCATGTATTATTATGTTGTGAAATATTTGCGAGCATTATCTCTTTCCCCAAAACTTATCTCACTTGTTTCAACGAAAAATATGAGTTATAAGCAGGATTCTTTATTATTTTACCTGGTTATTTTTATACAGAGTTTGTTTCTTTAAGAATCGAAAGTCAGATAGTAAAAGGTAAGAAAATTTGTTGATTTAATGATTAAATATTACATCGATTACTTATAAATCAAACGCGCATTAACAATTTTCAATCGTAAGAAGGTTTATATAGCAAATTTCAATAGTCTGAACGGTTTCGATCATAAAAAGGTTAATATAGGAAGCTTAGTCGGACTGAAGACTGAACGATTTCGATCATAAGAAGGTTAATATAGAAAGCTTAGTCGGACTGAAGACTGAACGGTTTCCATCATTAGAAGGTTTATATTGGAAATTTAGGCGGACTGAAGACTAAACGGTTTCGATCATAAGAAGGTTAATATAGAAAGCTTAGTCGGACTGAAGACTGAACGGTTTCCATCATAAGAAGGTTTATATAGGAAGCTTAGTCGGACTGAAGACTGAATGGTTTTCATTATAAGAAAGTTTATATAGGAAATTTAGTCGAACCGAAGATTGAACGGTTTCGATCATAAAGGTTTGTAAATAGTAATTTTAATCGGACTAAAGACTGACAGGTTTTGATTATAAGAAGATAATTACAGAAACATCATTCTCTTTTCTCAACAATTTCATCTTATTTTATTAACGAAAAATGTGATTTATGTATTGCTGTAGACGTTTATTTAAAGTTTTTAAAACAATAAAGATTTCTCGTATTTAAAATGTAAGAAAATTTATTGATTTAATGATTAACCAAATGTGAACTCAAATCGATTAGCTAAACCAAACACGTGTCAGCAATTTTTATTAAAAGAACTTTTAAAATTTATTTGAAAACCGATAAAATAGACCTTTTTGTAAATCCATACAAGCAGCATACAAAAGCTTCAAATAAAAATCTATCGTTGAGTAATTAATTAAAATTTGAATACCCAATTTGATAAAATCGATGAAAATAGAGTTCATTAAAAAATCAAATTGAATTCTAATTTAACGAATAACGTCATTCATGTCAACAGTTTTTTTGTAAATTTTAATCATTTGATACTAAGCCATAATCTCCAATTAATACAAATATAATAAAAATAAATTCTAATTAAACTTTTTTCATTAAAACTCACATAAATTTAAATTTATATGATATCAGTTAATTATGCTGTATTTAAAATCTTCAAAGACCTTTTTCATCGTTATTTGTAAAGCTTCTCTTATTATGTTTCTCAAGTAATCAGAATTTGATTAGAAAAGAGAACGTCTAAAATTATTCTTTATTACTCTTTTTCCTTTACAAAAATATTTCAATAAATGTTTGTGAATTATAAAACAGTAAAGACTTTTTTTTATAAAAGTTTATTCATAGTGTTACTTAAGGGTCAATACGTATTTAATCAGATGAAATTATAGTTTAGTCGGACTGAAGACTGAACGCTTTCAGTCATAAGAAGGTTTATATATTATAGGAAGTCTAGTCGGACTGAAGACTGGACGGTTTTGATCATAAATAAAGTTTTAGAGACCAAAAACTGAGCTCAAATTTATATTTACAAACTTTTTGTTTGACCCTGTATATCTCGAAAAGTATCAGTTTTTTTAAAAAATTTTAGGAATACTTTTTTGTATAAAGTTAAATTCTACATTAAATGACATCAAAAATTCTCACTTTTATTAAAAACTTTAAAAGTTATGACAGAAAAACTGAGATCAAATTTATATTTACAAACTTTTTGTTTGACCCTGTATATCTCGAAAAGTATCAGTTTTTTCGAAAAAACTCAAAAATACCTTTTTGTGTAAAATTAAATTCTACATCAAAAAACATCTAAAAATCTTATTTTAATTAAAAACTTTAAAAGTTATGACAGAAAAACTGAGATCAAATTTATATTTACAAACTTTTTGTTTGACCCTGTATATCTCGGAAAGTATCAGTTTTTTCGAAAAAACTTAACAATACTTTTTGTGTAAAATTAAATTCTACATCAAAGGACATTAAAAAATCTCATTTTAATTAAAACCTTTTAAAGTTATGACAGAAAAACTGAGATCAAATTTATATTTACAAACTTTCTGTTTGACCCTGTATATCTCAAAAAGTATCAGTTTTTTCGAAAAAACTCAATAATACTTTTTGTGTAGAATTAAATTTTACATCAAAAAACATCTAAAAATGTCATTTTAATTAAAAACTTTAAAAGTTATGACAGAAAAACTGAGATCAAATTTATATTTACAAACTTTTTGTTTGACCCTGTATATCTCGGAAAGTATCAGTTTTTTCGAAAAAACTCAAGAATACTTTTTTGTGTAAAATTAAATTCTACATCAAACGACATTAAAAAAATCTCATTTTAATTAAAAACTTTAAAAGGTATGACAGAAAAACTGAGATCAAATTTATATTTACAAACTTTCTGTTTGACCCTGTATATCTCGAAAAGTATCAGTTTTTTCGTAAAAACTCAAGAATACTTTTTTGTGTAAAATTAAATTCTACATCAAAGGACATCATAAAAACTCATTTTAATTAAAAACTTTAAAAGTTATGACAGAAAAACTGAGATCAAATTTATATTTACAAACTTTCTGTTTGACCCTATATATCTCGAAAAGTATTAGTTTTTTCAAAAAAACTCAAGAATACTTTTTTGTGTAGAATTAAATTCTACATCAAAAGACATCAAAAAATCTCATTTTAATTAAGAAATTTTAAAAGTTATGACAGAAAAACTGAGATAAAAGTTATATTTATAAACTTTTTGTTTGACCCTGTATATCTCGAAAAGTATTAGTTTTTTCGAAAAAACTCTAGAATACTATTTTGTGTAAAATTAAATTCTACATTAAAAAACATCTAAAAATCATATTTTAATTAAAACTTTAAAAGTTATGACAGAAAAACTGAGATCAAATTTATATTTACAAACTTTTTGTTTGACCCTGTATATCTCGGAAAGTATCAGTTTTTTCGAAAAAACTTAGGAATACTTTTTTGTGTAAAATTAAATTCTACATCAAAGAACATTAAAAAATCTAATTTTAATTAAAAACTTTAAAACTTATGACAGAAAAACTAAGATCAAATTTATATTTACAAACTTTCTGTTTGACCCTGTATATCTCGAAAAGTATCAGTTTTTTCGAAAAAACTTAAAAATACTTTTTTGTGTAAAATTAAATTCTACATTCAAGGACATCAAAAAATCTTATTTTAATTAAAAAATTTTAAAAGTTATGACAGAAAAACTGAGATTAAAGTTATATTTATAAACTTTTTGTTTGACCCTGTATATCTCGAAAAGTATTAATTTTTTTGAAAAAACTCAAGAATAGTTTTTTGTGTAAAATTAAATTCTACATCAGAAAACAACTAAAAATCTCATTTTAATTAAAAACTTTAAAAGTTATGACAGAAAAACTGAGATCAAATTTATATTTACAAACTTTTTGTTTGACCCTGTATATCTTGAAAAGTATCAGTTTTTTCGAAAAAACTCAAGAATAATTTTTTGTGTAAAATTAGATTTTACATCAAAAAACATCTAAAAACCTCATTTTAATTAAAAACTTTTAAAAGTTATGACAGAAAAACTAAGATCAAATTTATATTTACAAACTTTTTGTTTGACCCTGTATATCTCGGAAAGTATTAGTTTTTTCGAAAAAACTTAAGAATACCTTTTTGTGTAAAATTAAATTCTACATCAAACGACATTAAAAAATCTCATTTTAATTAAAAATTTTAAAAGGTATAACAGAAAAACTGAGATCAAATTTATATTTACAAACTTTCTGTTTGACCCTGTATATCTCGAAAAGTATCAGTTTTTTCGAAAAAACTCAAGAATACTTTTTTGTGTAGAATTAAATTTTACATCAAAAAACATCTAAAAATCTCATTTTAATTAAAAAATTTTAAAAGTTATGACAGAAAAACTGAGATCAAATTTATATTTACAAACTTTTTGTTTGACCCCATATATCTCGAAAAGTATCCGTTTTTTCGCAAAAACTCAAAAATACTTTCTTGTGTAAAATTAAATTCTACATCAAAAAACATCTAAAAATCTTATTTTAATTAAAAACTTTAAAAGTTATGACAGAAAAACTGAGATCAAATTTATATTTACAAACTTTCTGTTTGACCCTGTATATCTCGGAAAGTATCAGTTTTTTTGAAAAAACCTAGGAATACTTTTTTGTGTTAAATTAAATTCTACATCAAAGGATATTAAAAAATCTCATTTTAATTATAAACTTTTAAAGTTATGACAGAAAAACTGAGATCAAATTTATGTTTACAAACTTTCTGTTTGACCCTGTATATCTCGAAAAGTATTCGTTTTTTCGAAAAAACTCAGGAATACTTTTTTGTGTAGAATTAAATTCTACATCAAAGGACATCAAAAAATCTCATTTTAATTAAAAAATTTTAAAAGTTATGACAGAAAAACTGAGATAAAAGTTATATTTATAAACTTTTTGTTTGACCCTGTATATCTCGAAAAGTATCAGTTTTTTCGAAAAAACTCAAGAATACTATTTTGTGTAAAATTAAATTCTACATCAAAAACCATCTAAAAATCTTATTTTAATTAAAAACTTTAAAAGTTATGACAGAAAAACTGAGATCAAATTTATATTTACAAACTTTTTGTTTGACCCTGTATATCTTGAAAAGTACCAGTTTTTTTGAAAAAACTTAAGAATTTGGATTATAAGAACGTTTACAGAGTTAAAAATCTCATTTTTTGTATTCATTAAACTAAATAACAATAATATTACTTATTTGTAACGATATGAACGTTGAAATTAATTAAATTGAAAGACAATATGGTAACCTTTGTATAAATATATCAAACCCTGATCGTTATTTCTGTGAAGTAAAGAGATACATCAATAATTCATTGAGTGGAGTGTTGAGAGCAGATCATAAATTAAGGATACCTAATTTTAACTACTCAGCTGAATGCTTTGTTAAAGGATACAACGCTGTTTACATCATCCATTTCAAACTACATATGCTGTGGTTTACCATCTATTTACCATAAACTCAATTATTCTAGTCTTCATTTTTTTGATTGGAACATTCAACAAATGCACAGATAGAAAGGATTTCTCGAAACTTCTATATTGATGCATATGTCAAACAAAAACTATTAACTAAATAAACAGTTATCAGCATAAAAGTTTTCATATCCCATTAAAGCTATTATCTGTATATGAAACTTCCTTTATCTCGTCAAGCTCTCACATAAATTTCAATTAATGATATTTTTCTGGCATTTCTTTTTCTTTATATTTTTCGGGCCTGGACTTACATCGCAGATTTCGGTGTTAAGGATACCATTAAGGAACGTAATCTTTCAGGGAACTTCTTTTATATAATGCGCTTGTTGAAAGAATGTACCCACTGTGTATGTTGTTGAAGGATCTTTTTATTTTTAATAGTTACTTGGAAAAGGTTTTTTTCTCTTATCATAATATTCTTTTGTGGTTATATACGCTCATTGTAAAATTGCTACTTTGTAAAAAAATGTGCTTATCATCAAAATCGGAGGGTCAGGGTCAAAGCGTGAAATAAGTATTAAAGCGTAAATTCAAGGTCAAATTTGAAAATCATGGTCAAGGTGAAAGTCAAGGACAAAGTGAAAAGTCAAGGTCAAAGTAAAAACTCTAGGTCAAAGTGAAACTCAAGGTCAAAGTGAAACTCAAGGACAAAGTAAAAAGTCAAGGTCAGAGTAAAAACTCAAGGTCAAAGTGAAACTCAGGGACAAAGTGAAAAGTCAAGGTCAAAGCGTAAATTCAAGGTCAAATTTGAAAGTCATGGTCAAGGTGAAAGTCAAGGACAAAGTGAAAAGTCAAGGTCAAAGTAAAAACTCAAGGTCAAAGTGAAACTCAAGGACAAAGTGAAAAGTCAAGGTCAAAGTAAAAACTCAAGGTCAAAGTGAAACTCAATGTCAAAGTGAAAAGTCAAGGTCAAAGCGTAAATTCAAGGTCAAATTTGAAAGTCATGGTCAAGGTGAAAGTCAAGGACAAAGTGAAAAGTCAAGGTCAAAGTAAAAACTCAAGGTCAAAGTGAAACTCAAGGACAAAGTAAAAAGTCAAGGTCAAAGCGTAAATTCAAGGTCAAAGTGTAAATTGAAGGACAAAGTGGTCAAAGTGCAAATTTAAAAGCTTAATTAACCTAAGAAAGACTTTAGATTCGAATTTTATGATTTTTGTATCGAAATTATACAAAAGTAAGCAAAACCTCGCCCTGTATATCTCTATTAAATTTGCAAGGTAAGGAAAACGTCTTAAAAGAAAAATGATGTTGATATTATCGATAAAAAAAACTGTAAATACATACTAAGGTATTACGTGACGTCAATAGGATCAGATGGGACCTAAATGAAGTATAAGTAACACGATAACATATCGGAAGTGTAATATTCTCCAGTTTTTGACTGATGTTTCTGTCATTTTTGATTATTTAAATATAGGTAGGTAACCCAAATACTACTTTAAAAAAATAATGAACGTAAAAATAAGCATTAGTTTGCAATTTTTATACGTCATTAGTCGATAAGGGTAATTTGTGTGTATGTGTGTATGAAAAAACAAATTAAATTGCTTGAAAATGAATTGTTTTCTGTTAAAACTTACTCAATTAAGTGAATTAAAAATGTTAAAGTTAATGAATTAGTGAGTTGCATGTAGTTTCGCAATGAGAAAGAAGTTTCTATTGCAAAACAGCCCATGAAACAAATTGGGATACTTTGTTGATTAGTTTCTATTATTACATTTTCCTGACTAAGTGTATTGTTATTTGTCATGAAAAATACTTGTTTTATTTTTATAAAAGACTATTTTTTTTTTTTTTTTTTTATGGTCAAGCACAAGCACTGCAGGAAAATTCCTTTAAGGCGCTCCGAGAGCGGTGCGTGTGCGAAGAAAGCGATTCACGTTGTTCTTGAATCGTTGAAGGTTATATTCGGTGGGAAATACGGCCTCAGAAAGGCCGTTCCACAAAGAGGATGTCCTCCAGAAGAAAGAGTTCTTAAACAATGATGTTCGAGGAGTATTAAGTTGAACCACATAGGTATGGGCGGAAGTGGTTTGTCGTGTATTTCTGCTATGAATTGCTCTAGGTGGAAACAAGCGGGCAATGTCAGTAGAACACTTGCCATGGAAATATTTATAAAAGAGGGTCAAATCACCAACCTGTCTTCGATGTTCTAAGCTGTCGAGGTTCTTGGTTAGCTCGTGGTCACCGATCAGGCGAATGGCTCTCCTTTGGATGGAATCCAACAACCGAAGGGTATGCTTCGGTGCAGAACTCCAGACATGAGAGCAGTATTCCAGTGATGGTCGAATCTGGGCTTTGTAGAGTGTCAAAAGTTGTTGTGGTACGGAAAAGTACTCCGAGTTTCTGAGAAGCTGTCCTGGCGATTGTTACCACGTGATTATGCCAAGACATATCTCCTCCCAGATTGACACCCAGTAAGTTAATAGACGAAGCCAGTGGAATTGCGTGTCCTGCCATGACTATATCTGGTTCTGCAATGTTAACCTTCTTAGAGAAAACTGCTGCCTGGGTTTTTTTAGCGTTAAATTCGACTTGGTTACTGTCACCCCAAGACAAAATTTCTTCCAGGTCTTTATTGAGTCGTGATACTTCATGCTGTCTGCGAAGATGTGCGTCAGCAGCCGATGTTCGAGAATTCAAAGTAAACGATGAGATAAGTGTGCTGTCGTCAGCAAAGCTATAAATTGGACTTTCTGTCTTCGCTAGAAGGTCGTTAATGTATAGTAAGAAGAGGGTTGGGGATAATATGGACCCCTGAGGAACACCAGCATTGATGGTAAAGGTGTCCGAGAGAAACCCGTCAATCGCCACTTGCAGAGAACGGTCCTGAAGAAAGCTAGAAAGCCATGAACAGAATCGACCGGGCATACCGTAGGATCGCAGTTTACTTAGGAGCCCCTCGTGCCAGACACGATCAAATGCTTTAGAAATGTCTAGTGCAATAGCCCGGGACTCCCCATGATGTTCGACTGCGTTGCTCCAAAGATGGGTGACATATGCTAGGAGGTCTCCTGTTGATCTGGACTTACGAAAGCCGTACTGATGGTCGCTGATAATATTAAGGCCCTCTAGGTACTTTAGAAGTTGTTGGTTAATAGCTTTTCCATCACTTTTGATATAACTGAAAGCAATGCGACAGGTCGATAGTTGTTTGGCATGGTTTTCTTGCCTTTCTTTGGTATAGGCTGAACTCTTGCCTTCTTCCAGCAAGATGGAAATATTCCTTTTTTGTAGGATAGGTTAAAAAGTCTACAAAATATTGGTGTTAGCTCATCAGCGCATTCCTTGAGCACTATAATAGGAATTTCATCTGGACCAGAAGCCTTCCTGACATCGAGCCCTTTAAGAATTCGTTTGACAGGACGCTGACGGAATACGATATCAGTCATTTCCGATTGAACTGCTGGAATGTTCGGTGGTGTTTTTCCCTGAAAGTCTACGTTGGAATGAGAAGAAAATAGTTCTGCCAGTAAGTTCGCTTTATCTCCGGCTGTGGTTGCTATTGTGCCGTCGGAACGTGTTAGAGGTGGAATATTTGATAGAAGATAGTAATTTAGGTCAATAAATACAAGATCCTATCTGTTTTGATCTTTAGGTTTATATAGGAAGTTAGTCGGACCGAAGACTGAACGTTTTTTATTAAAAAGAAGGTTTATATAAGTTTAGTCGGACCGAAAACTAAACGGTTTAGATCGTAAGAAGGTATCTTGTCTTCGCGGTTTTCCCAGAGACAATACGAACCGAAAATTGTCTTATATTATCATACATTCATTCATGGGGCCCCTGGGGCCCTGGAAAAAAGTGATCCAGTTCAGTAAAAATGACGAAAATAATCGCCGACTGGACTTCCGAACTTTGCCGAGCAGCCTTTTACTTTTCTCCCAACGCTCAAAACGCTTTTGTGTAAGTATAAAAGTATACACAGATAATTTCCCTTAACTCCAGGCTCCGCCCAACAACGCGTAGAACGTGTCTGGAAAACCCTCGGGGAAGACGTCCAGAGCCATATTAGGGCGCACCAGGTGTCCGTAGGGTGTTCGCCGGTGCAATATTTGACTTCAGCGCCCCAAGAAACCACCCGTAACGATTGTCGGTTCGGTTGCGTCTGGAAAAACCTCGGGGATAACTTTCAGAGCTAGGTTAGGGCGCTCCATGTGTTCGGAGAGTCGTTTTCGACATGAAATTCGGATTCAGCGTAAACATAATACCCCCATAATGTTTTTCGGTTCGTTTTTGTGGCTATTTTCAGGAAAATTCTTGAAGATGACGTTCGCATTCATGTTAGGGTGCACCAGCTGTCCATAGGGTGTTCGCCGGTGCAATATTTGACTTCAGCGCCCCTAGAAACCACCCGTAACGATTGTCGGTTCGGTTGCGCCTGGAAAAAGCTCGGGGATAACTTTCAGAGCTAGGTTAGGGCGCTCCATGTGTTCGGAGAGTCGCTTTCGACATGAAATTCAGATTCAGCGTACACATAATACCCCCATAATGTTTTTCGGTTCGTTTTTGTGGCTATTTTCAGGAAAATTCTTGGAGATGACGTTCGCATTCATGTTAGGGTGCACCAGCTGTCCGTAGGGTGTTCGCCGCTGCAATATTTGACTTCAGCGCCCCAAGAAACCACCCGTAACGATTGTCGGTTCGGTTGCGCCTGGAAAAAGCTCGTGGATAACTTTCAGAGCTAGGTTAGGGCGCTCCATGTGTTCGGAGAGTCGTTTTTGACATGAAATTCGGATTCAGCGTACACATAATACCCCCATAATGTTTTTCGGTTCGTTTTTGTGGCTATTTTCAGGAAAATTCTTGAAGATGACGTTCGCATTCATGTTAGGGTGCACCCGGTGTCCGTGGGTTATTCGCAGGTGCGGTTATTATTATTATTATTATTATATTTAAACTCAGCCATCCAAAAAAAACCCTGGGTCTCGTCCTATCCTAAAAGATTTTCTATCATAATGCTTCATTGCCTCGACTAATAGTAAATTTAGTCGCACCGAAGACTGAACAGTAAAAAACGATATATTGATTTAAAAAAATGTCAAAGTCATGTCTCAAAAGTCATAACTGACATGTGTCACAAATGTCAAATTGTCACGGGCTAAATTCGCTCTAAGAATAATTATTTTTAAATGGTAATATAATTGACTACTTACCATACGAATAGCACCATAATTAGGGGTTAAACAGAGGCACTTAGTATTAAGAACAAGTTGATTTTTGTTTGTTCATAGATAATCACCATCTATTTATTATATTCTGGTCACAAATTATTGTTATTATAATTACTTTTAATATACTATCACTTTCGATTGTAAACAGCTGACTGCCACTCTCTTCTTCTGTTTGTACAACCCGTCATTTTGTTGACAACAGTAAGGTTTGATTATATGCGCACGGTACTCAGCAAAGACCACCGGACGCGGACGAGACCAGTTAGATTAGGAGTTAAGAATTGAACGGGTAGAGACCTTCTTCCGTTGTGACATATTCCGCTCGTAAGAATCGATTGCTTCAGCCATTTTGCAATTTGTCATCGATCTGAACAGTTTGTTGGAGTGTCGCCAGAAGATTTTTCGGTTTAAGTTTTAAATTACGGTACATCCGTGTCAATTATTTTTGGATTTTGAAACTAAACCTTTATTATCCATTCGAATCGTAGGTGGAATCACATTTTGTTGTTAGTGGTGAATTTTGTTTCGAAAGGAACCTCATTGTGAGGGATTTTATGGAATCTTCTGTTGATAGAATTATAGTGAAGTCAGCAAAGGTGTTCATTTATTAATCTCCCATACAAGACCGGAGTATCGCAGCCCTAGAGAAACCCTATTACATTAGGGTTCTTGGAATGGGCCTAAGTTCTTGGTACGGGCCTAAGTTTCTGGTACAGGCTTGCATTTCTTTTTTTGAACAGGCCAAATCTTTGGTACAGGCTCCTGTCTTTGGTATAGACCTAAGTTTAACTATTATTTAAAAGAATCTCGTCTATCTGGGTGAAAGAATACAAGTAGTCTAGGACTGGAGGAGTTCATCGTTAGAACCAGGTTCTCTTGGAGGCCCTGGCCAGAACAGATAAGCAAATAAGCCTTTACCATAAATATTTTGATATTACCTTTCATATAAATTGTAACTTGTAAATTTTAATTTTAAGTAGAGCGTGTGATCACACAATATTAGTTTACCCATTTTAAACATTTAATTTTATTGTATAGTGCTAGGGTTAACAGAATTGTAATCTAATTGACCATACCTTTCTTCAAATCATTAAAGGAGGATCTAGTTTGGATATTTTTTGTTTTATTTAGCTCACTTTATCGCTTATCACTTGATCAATTTTTTACTTTGTTACTTAATTTCTTACGAAGATTGCGAAGAGTTGCTACAGCCTATTCGATCTAGGGGTCTGGATCTGGATCTGGAAATTTGGGAGGGGCGAGCTAGTGCTCAGCCAGCACTGAGGCCACATATGACCCATTGTGCATCCTCCCGTGTGTAGGGATATCCTCACCTCAGGATGTCACCAGGCCTATTGATTTAAAATAGGTGATGAGGCTCCCGAGGGGGATCTCCCTGACATCGGCTGGTGTAAGCCAATACTCGCCCAACACGGATCTTCTGATTTCAGAAAAAGCAGAGCAGTCATACATAATGTTCTACTGTTTCCTCTTCTTGTTCGCAGCCTCTGACGGAACGTTGGTGGCTTGGCGTTACTGGAGGAGGCGGCCAAAATTACCTTGTCCAGCTCTCCCAGCAGCATGCCTTGGACAAGAGCTTCCCTTTCAGCAGAAATTTTGCCGTAGGGGTTGCTTTTGTCTATTATAGCTACTCGGAGGTGACTGGTAGCCACCTCCTTGTAGCTTTTTGGTTGAGCGGCCGTTGTGTCCTGCCTAACCTTTTTCAGGGTTTTAGGCGTCACCTCGGTTGAGGAGGCGCCTGACCTGATTCTCTTTTTTGTTTTACCTTCAGGTGTGTTGTGTTCCTTGCCTCTCTTGGAGGAAGAACTAGCAACATTACCTGAAGGTTGTGCTTCTGAAGGTCCAGAGGCGGTTCGCGCTGCGGGGTTTCCCCCAGCCTCGCGTGCCTTCCTCCTTCTCTTCGGTTCCGCACCGCAGACTCGTTTACCCCTGCGGTGCTTAGGTTTTTCTGATTGAGGTAGACATTTCTGTCCAGCCTCAGTTGTGAGTTGTTTGTTTTTTTGTTTTTCGGTTTCCATGTTGGTCCCACGAGTAGCAAGGGAAAAGAGAAGGTCACCACCTGACAGAGCCCCGCATGCCAGGGGAAGGCTTAATACAAAAGGGTGTCGCCCGGTGCCCTCAGGGGAACGTTCGCGACCACATTCTAACCAGTGGCCTTTCAGCCCTCGGCACGTTACCTTACACCTTAGCATGGGTTAAGCTGGTCCGCGGCGACGGCTTTTGCAAAAGATTTTGGGGGTTTTTAGGTCCCCTCACTCTACTTATAACCGTCACTGATCAAGTTGCCCTGACCACCTCCTATCCGCCACCTGGAGACGCGCCTGGTAGGTAGCTCAACCTCCCTTTAAACAAATAAAGGGTGCCAGGTCGATCTAGGGGTTCCCGCTTGTACCGTCTAAGTCGGTGGCGCGGCTCACTTGCATATCATCCCTCTACGGCTGAGCTCGGGCATAATTTGCCAGTAGAGTGACCTCTAACAACTCTCTTGCAATTCTCTTATTGTTAGACTTGGAATTTTATTCATTAACTTTAAAGAACCTTAGCTAGTTACTAAGGAGTAGAAAAACCATGGCAAAATGTTAAGAACGTCCTATGCTAAAGGTCAGAAAATTCAAATGTCTAGTGTTAAAAATGTCAAAAACGTCAAATGTCAAGAAGTTCAGAAATGTCAAATGTCTTTTTTAGATGTAAATTAAAGTTGTTGAAATAAGTAGTAAATCTACTAGACATATAAATATTTTAATATTAAAATTTTTTAACTTTTATGTGTATAGAACACCAAATACTGCTTTTTTTAAATGATTACTTTTAGATATATTTTTGTAGCGATTGTAGAATTTTATTTGTTAAATAACGCAATGATATAACCAAGAAAAGGCATTTAAATTCTTTCCTCGTTTCCGTTGAATATCTGAAGATTTCCCTAGGAATGTTCCTGTTAAAATAATATCATCACGTTCTGGTATATATATGCCATATATATTTTTTTCTGGTATAAAGAGTCTTTATGTTTATAGAATTTAAATAATATTTAAGTAAAAACATAAAAATCTTATAAATTTCAAGTAGAAGATCGAAACTTTGTTCACATCAAAAGATCAAAAGAATCTGTAATAAAATATGAAGCTATTACAACTTCTCGTTTCTATTTCGTGTATACCAAAAGACACACAACCCAAAGGTCATTTGACAGAAGGTACACCCAAGGGATTTATCTGACGTTGACAATTTTCACAAGGAAGATTATATGAGGCGATAGAAAAAATATGATATATAAAAAAGTATGAAATGGCATTTTAACAATTAATAAATCAAAAAATGTTAAATTTTTTTTATAAGAAACGATTTTTAAAATAATTTCCCATTTTTTTAGATATATTGTAATTTTTTTTTTCAATTGATGGACACCACACCGCTAATTACCGCCAGTGCCCAGCACTACTAAAATACCTCGAGACAAAATAAAACTGAACGGTGTGAACCATATGAAGGTTTATATAGGAAGTTTAGTCGGACTGAAGACTGAACGGTTTTGATAATAAGAAGGTATATATAGGCATCTTAGTCGGACTGAAGACTGAACGGTTTTCATTATATTGTATATTTAGTCGGACCGAAGATTGAACGGTTCCTTAACGCTCAGTCTTCGGTCCGACTAAATTTCGTATATTAACCTTCTTATGATCTAAACTGTTTAGTTTTCGATCTCACTCAACTTAAAAAAGCAAATTTTTTAAAAAATAGAACTTTTTAACATCTGCTCTATTTTTTTCCTGTAAAACTTGTGATGTTACAAAACAAATGGTTATTTACAACGTTAATAATAATTGCATATTTGCGTATAAAAGTTTGAAGTTCCAGTGACTGTGTGAAATCGATCTAGTTTGACCCAGTTACAGAGCTATCTCTTGTTTGAAAACATGGCGATAACTATATGTTGAGCAGTTAGTTTAGCGTCAATATTTGTCCTCCATTGAAATTGCGTTTTCGCATTCAGAACATACAAGTCTCGACTGGTTTTCTGCTTTTAATGTTGGAGAAAGCCATCCTGCGCAAATACTATTTTTTCTGTTGTTGTTGTTGTGTTTTGAAAATGCGATAACGCTGCATAAATGTGATTTTGTATACTTTTCCGTTGTGCTATCTCTGTGTTTGCATAACGGATATAAATAACCGGAATATTACCATCAATATTTTTGCTTTTGTTGTTTTTTTGATGTTCATAATTTATATCGGGAAATTAAAATAATACGCATTAAAATGTTACTTTATGTAGGATTTCCCACTCTATAATTTACATACAAATATAATTTTTATTCTGAAAAATAGACAACGCGAAAAAGCTTTCTATCGGATAGAATGATTGCCATGAAATGCTTGTGATGTCCTAGTCAACTATGGAAATTTTATTTAAATTTCCTTTGGTTTATATAAAGCTTTGTCACATTCTATGAAGTATTTTCGAGAAATTTGTGTAAATTGACAACAGAATGAAGATTAGATTTATTGACCTAAATTTTATTCTTCTATTAGTTAGAAAGGTAATAAATAAGATACTATTTATATAATTTTAAGAGCCATAAAAATAGGATCAATTAACAAATTTATTCACTGTCTAAACCTTCTTATAATCAAATCCGTTCAGTTTTCGGTCCGACTAGAAGTACTATATAAACCTTAATATGATTAAAACCGTTCAGTCTTCAGTCTAAATTTACTATATTAACCTTCTTGTCGCCGATGTGGGCGGAGCCTACTAGAGAAACACTCCAGAGACGCAAACACGGGCACCGCGCACACTGGCCTGTATAAATACAGGTGCTAGCGAGAGCAGCGGTAGTTCGAGTTCAGCGACTTAGCTTAACGCTTCGTACAGATAGTACTATTTTATTTGCCTATTCTATTATATAATATATTTATATTTTGGTAAAAGATAAGTTTATATAATGATAAAAGCTCAGGTATCGTCGGTACATAACCTTATGTCCGACATACATGAACGTTGTGGAGTCCAAAGCCCTTTTAAGTGCTTTGACAACACGTCCCCTCCAACACATTCTTATAGTCATAACCGTTCAGTTTTCGGTCCGACTAAACTTACTATATAAACCTTTCTATAATTGAAATCGTTCAGTATTCAGTCCGACCAAAATTTTCTATATAATTTTTCTTATGATCTAAATCGTTCAGTCTTCAGTCTGGCTCAAAATCCCATACAAACCTTCTTTGATCAAAACCGTTAAGTTTTCGATCCGACTAAAGACTAGACAATTTGGATCCTAAGAAGGTTTAGATAAGAGGGTTAGTCGAACGGTTTTGATCATTAGAAGGTTTATATAGTAAATTTGGCTTAGCTAAAGAACATGTTAAAAAGTATGATTTTTAAAGATAGATATGGCACTGTTCACTGCTAAAAACACTTAAGTTATCAAATATTTCACTATAATAAATTATCAAAAGGTTTTTTTGATAACGTTACAATATTTCATGTTTTGTAATGCTTTTTTTATTTCCATAAAGTCTCATAACAACAATACCACAAACTCTGAACTAGTTTTATATCCTCACGTTTGAGTAGAAATAAAAATTTAAAAAGATAATAAAAAGTAGATTCAGTTTCATGTAATACTGCACTTTTATTCTATTATTATTATATTCATTTCTTTACCGTTGTCATGTAAAGATATCCAACAAAACGTGACATGTTTTGATGATTATATAACAATCTAATAAACTAATATTAGAAAAAAAAGTAGTTATCTTATAGCAAATAAATCTGGTTGTTAATAAAATCCAATCTATTATTTACGATTCTAATTTATTTTTTTCGTCTACAACTAAGTCTGTAACTCGATAAACAAAAAACTAGCGAGAATGAACAAACTAACTTGAAAAAACAGAAAGCACGAAAATCTAATTCTCATCTTGTTTTCATTCGTTTCTTAAAAGGATTCTTTTTTGAAATCGATCGCCAAATTGGATACCTTCTTATCGTTCAAGTATACTAATATTTTATTCATCAGAAATTTTTTTTTCATTGGAAAAGAGAAACGTATTGATGCCGACACATTGGATGTCAGAAAAAAAGAAGGTTTTTTATATTTTACTTTATATACAAGAAAGTTTGAAATTTAAAGATCAAAGTAAAAATGCAAAATCGAGCTTATAGTACAAATTAAAATTGAAAATGTCATTTTAAGATTAAAGTATGATAAACTGAACGGATTTGATAATAAGACTGTTTATATAGGAAGTTTAGTCGGACTGAAAACTGAACGGTTTAGATCAATAGAAGGTTTATATAGGAAATATAGTCGGACTGAAGACTGAACGGTTTTGATCATACGATGGTTTATATAGGAATTTAGTCGGACTGAAGACTGAATGCTTTCAATCATAAGAAGGTTTATATAGGAAATATAGTCGGACTGAAGACTGAACGGTTTGAATCATAAGAAGGTTTATATAGTCGGACTGAAGACTGAACGGTTTTGATCATACGATGGTTTATATAGGAAATATAGTCGGACTGAAGACTGAACGGTTTGAATCATAAGAAGGTTTATATAGGAAATATAGTCGGACTGAAGACTGAACGGTTTGAATCATAAGAAGGTTTATATAGGAAATATAGTCGGACTGAAGACTGAACGGTTTTGATCATACGATGGTTTATATAGGAAATATAGTCGGGCTGAAGACTGAATGGTTTCAATCATACGGTGGTTTATATAGAAAATATAGTCGGACTGAAGACTGAACGGTTTGAATCATAAGGTTTATATAGGAAATATAGTCGGACTGAAGACTGAACGGTTTTGATCATATGATGGTTTATATAGGAATTTAGTGGGACTGAAGACTGAATGCTTTCAATCATAAGAAGGTTTATATAGGAAATATAGTCGGACTGAAGATTGAACGGTTTGAATCATAAGAAGGTTTATATACGAAATATAGTCGGACTGAAGACTGAACGGTTTTGATCATACGATGGTTTATATAGGAATTTAGTCGGACTGAAGACTGAATGCTTTCAATCATAAGAAGGTTTATATAGGAAATATAGTCGGACTGAAGACTAAACGGTTTGAATCATAAGCAGGTTTATATAGGAAATATAGTCGGACTGAAGACTGAACGGTTTAGATCATAATAAGGTTTATATTTAAAAATCAAATAAATTGTTAATGTCAACGTAAAAAGTCAAGGTCAAGTTGCAAGAAGGATAATTTTAAACAAAAAAATGGTTATTTCGATTTAAGTGAGGATGTTGATTCTACTGAATTCTGTTTATTGTTAAATTCACAAAAAAATAATTTAAATTGCTGCATTCTAATTACAATGCAGAAAAATCGATCGTTGAAACTACGCATTAGTATAATAAACAACCAAAACAAGCAGAAACTTTTGGTTAAATGTAAGATCTTTCATAATTATCCTATTCAGATGAAAGTTGCAGATTAGTAAACTAAAGTTTTAGTTTAAGTTTTCTGCAATTGAAACATTATTCAATTCGTGTATGTTAACGTAAACTTTGTTAAGTAATGTTTTAATGTATTTAGCAATTAAAATCTAATTATTCTACTAAAACAATTAATATTAACTTGTCACAAACTGATATATTTTTAACATAATAAATTATATTGGTTGATTTAATGGAAAATATAATCATAAGAAATAAATATAAATTATGTCAAATTAATTGAATGAAACACCAAATAAAGGAAAATTAGCTAATTTTTTCTATTACGTCAATTTGTGACAGTATTGACAAATTTGACATATTAACATTTAGAATGTCAACTGTGACATATCAAATGTCAAAACTAACAATAATATTGTAACGGGATAACCGTAAAGGAAGGGACCTTAATTTGAAAGATTGTTGTTGACAGTTGATTTTTAGAAGTTTGTAAAAAAATCAACTGACCATTTTAAATAATGTTTCTAGAAAATTCTAGAAACTTCTAAACACACTAACTAGATTAAATAATGTTGTATATAAGGGGATGCACGGACAGTTAACGTGAGTTCGAGTCAAGTGTTCACAAGAGTTCATTGTATTGTCAAGTAGTTAGACGTTATCCAGCAGAGTTCAGTGTATCTTAACAATTTTGTAAATAAATTGTGTAAAAAGCCCCCATACGTGTTTCAAATTGGTGTCAGGTGTGGGGTGAAGATATAAGAATGCCTGGAAAAAAGATAAATGTACTATTGGTGGCAGAGCTCAGAAGAGAGCTCGAAGAATTAGAATTGGAAACTACTGGGACCAAATCTGTATTGTTGAATAGGCTCCGTGAATACTACCTAAGTAATAATTTGGACCCTGACGTTGTGGAGTTCGATGACCCGGTTCAAAAAGCAATTTCTGAACTATCAGGACGAATGACGACTATGACGAGCCAACAAGAAGAACAAGCTCAACAACTTTCCCGGCAACATGAGGAGCTATCCAGTCAGATGAAGAGCCAGCGCGAAGATATGTCCCAGCTGTCGCAACGAATGACGAACCAACAAGAGGAGCTATCCAGTCAGATGAAGAGCCAACAAGAGGAGCTATCACAGCGAATGACGAACCAACAAGAGGAGCTATCCAGTCAGATAAGAAGCCAGCGCGAAGAGGTGTCCCAGCTATTACAACGGATGTCTACCCTACCAGAAGAGTTATCCAGTTCCTTCTCCCAGCAAATATCACACCTTCGTGACGAGGAAAATCAGCAAGTTGCCAACTTGAATCAGCAGGTAGACAACTTGAATCAGCAAGTGGACAACATGAATCAGCAAGTGACCAACATGCGAGACGAGCAAAATCAACAAGTCGCCAACTTGTGAGACGAGCAAAACCAGATCAACCAGCAAATGCAGTCCGAGATAAGGAAGCTTCAACAAGAACTGGAAGCTTGTCGCCGAAACCAAATCATCCACCACGGCGACGGAAATGCGTCGAACGACGAGGAAACGGAGAGGCGGCCCAGGTACGAATGACGATAAAACCCCCAACCTTCGACGGGATGACTTCCTGGTCAAATTACCTGAAACAATTTGACGCAGTGGCCAGAGCGAATGGATGGTCACCCCAAGAGAAGGCATTGTTCCTAACCATGGCTCTGCGAGGCGAGGCTTTAGACGTCCTGCATGTATTGACACCGGATGAGGTTGACAATTTTGAGCTATTGGTAAATCGTCTAGAGATGCGTTATGGTCAAAGTCATCTACAACCGGTATACCGAGTGCAGTTGAAAAGTCGGAAGCAGAAAAATGGAGAAACTATCCAGGAGTTCAAAGCTGAAGTGGAAAAAATGGTACGGTTTGCGTATCCAAATGCAGCGGAAGATTTTTTGGAGTGCCTGGCGATCCAAACCTTTACCGATGGTCTTCGAGACGCCGAATTGCAACGGGCTGTACGGTTGGCGAGACCGAGATCTCTTGTAAACGCCATGACCATTGCCCTGGAGTTCGATGCGGCGACGGAGGCCTCACATGGAGCTGCTCGACTGATGGAAGACACTGGTAACTTCGACCATGCCGTTTATGCCGTCAGCAACGTCAAAGCGGTAGTGGAGAGGTTAAAGAAGTTTTCTTCAAAAGAAAGGCGCCCAGTGAGGTGCTGGAATTGCGGAGAACTAGGCCACGTAAGAAATACTTGCCCCCATTGTACCCAAGTGGAGCAGAACGAGGAAAAACTTGCCTTAGTTAAGGTTGTGCCAGAAGACGAGAACTCTATGCTGGAGGAGCAACAAGAAAATGATCCCGTTCTGAGAAAGATTAGGGAGTGGAAGAGAATGGACCGTCGTCCGTTGTGGAGAGAGATATCCTCATCCTCTCCTGCTTTAAAAGCATACTGGTCCCAATGGAACTCTTTAATTTTGGACGGAGGGCTCGTTAAAAGACTTGTAGAAAATTCCGAGGGCACAGAAACAAGGAAACAAATAGTGGTCCCAAGAAATGCTGTACCGGAAATTTTAAAACAGATGCATAATGATAGTTCTGGAGGACATCTGGGTATCACGAAAACGCTGCAAAAGATCCGAGATAGATTTTACTGGGTAAATTGCACTAATGATGTTAAAGATTGGTGTCGTAAATGCACTACATGTGCTGCCAGTAACGGTCCGCACCGAAAACCGAAGGCGGAAATGCAGCAATACCTGGTTGGAAGTCCTTTTGAAAGAATCGCAGTAGATGTATTGGGGCCACTTCCACAGACCGATGTAGGAAACAAGTACATCTTTGTTGTAATGGACTACTTCACTAAATGGGTTGAAGCATATGCAGTTCCCAATCAGGAAGCTACCACTTTAGCAGATATATTGATTGAAGAATTCGTAAGCCGATTTGGGGTACCATTAGAATTACATTCAGACCAAGGAAGAAATTTTGAGAGCAAGCTGTTTCAAGAAGTTTGCCAAAGATTAGGCATCCACAAAACGAGAACCACAGCGATGCACCCTCAGTCTGATGGAATGGTGGAACAAATGAACCGGACTATAACCAACTATCTGTCAAAAGTGGTGTCAGATTGTCAGAATGATTGGGATCGACATATTCCATTATTTCTAATGGCAATTCGATCGGCCATCAACGCTGGCTCAGGGAGTGTGCGGGATTCCGATGTAGGAAATAACATTCCAGGAGGAATGAATCTAAGGAGGGGGCAGTGTAACGGGATAACCGTAAAGGAAGGGACCTTAATTTGAAAGATTGTTGTTGACAGTTGATTTTTAGAAGTTTGTAAAAAAATCAACTGACCATTTTAAATAATGTTTCTAGAAAATTCTAGAAACTTCTAAACACACTAACTAGATTAAATAATGTTGTATATAAGGGGATGCACGGACAGTTAACGTGAGTTCGAGTCAAGTGTTCACAAGAGTTTATTGTATTGTCAAGTAGTTAGACGTTATCCAGCAGAGTTCAGTGTATCTTAACAATTTTGTAAATAAATTGTGTAAAAAGCCCCCATACGTGTTTCAATATAATATGTACAACTATCCAATTCAAATTGCTGAAAACTGTCAACTGTCAAATGTCAACTGTCAAATGTCAACTCTTAAGTGTCAAATGTCAAATGTCAATTGTCAATTGTCAACCGTCAAATGTCAACTATCAAATGTCAACAGTTAAACTACTTTGATCGCAATTAATAAAGTATAAATAATAGAGTCTGTGTCTGGGTAGACAAATTTCGTTGTTTTTTTTAAGGATGGATTTATTTTTTGTATGACTACACTAATGCGTTTCTTATTTTTTTTTCTACAAAAAGCTTGTCGAGGTCTCGTTAACGAAAGCATTCAAAAGAAAATCAGTTGCTCGAATCGACCTGGCGTTTAACCTGGCTAACAAGCAGTCAGCGTCAAGGCAACTTCCAACTTTCTGTAAGTTTTAAATGTTTACATACGTTTTTCCGGTTTACTTTATTTTTCTTTTACGTCTTTTTTGTTATATATATGAAAAATAATGTTGAAAAAGCAAAAATTTTCTTGGGTTAAATCAATACTTTTGATACTCTATAAAGTAACAAAATACAAAACTAGATTACAGTGTATTTAACTTTATTAAATAACTACCTAAAACACTATATAATGCATAATCTATATCTAAAGCTACTAAGCTTTGTGGCACGCCGATGATTTTGTGCACAGCAACTATACGCACGTTCGATTTTTTTAATAACTAAAATCACAAGTTTGTTTTATGTTAGTCAAGGGTCAAATGTCAACTGTCAATTGTCAACTGTCAACTGTCAATTGTCAAATGTCAATTGTCAACTGCCAATGGTCAACTGTCAATGGCAATTGTCAATTGTCAATTGTCAACTGTCAACTGTCAACTGTCAATTGTCAACTTGCCACGTACTTTTAGTAAAAATAAAATAAAATCAAATTTTGAAAAATTATTCTAACGGTTTAAATTGAAATCTCCAACTCCAGCTAAGATGGGTAAGTGGTTTCTCTACTGGCAAATTTGTGCCCAGCTCAGCCGTAGAGGGTAAGTACAAAAGTGTGAGTCGCGCCACCGATTTAAACGGTACAAATCGGAAACCCCTGATGTTCCAGGCACTGACCTATCTTACTGGAGATAAATAATGAATTTAAGAATCTTAATTAAAAAAAAAAAATTGATTGAATAACAAATATGGTGAGTGGGTGATTGGCTGAGTAAGACAACAAAATTAGATCTATCTATATATTTTACAAGAATATAAACCCAACGGTTCAATTTAACAATCTCTGAAAAATAATGAAAAATAAGCGAAAATAAAAAAAATAATCAAATATGATACCGCTAATTACTGGCGTATAAAATAAAAGAGTGATCACCCAGCGCAAAAAAAAATTACTAACTAGTTAGTACCTAAAAATGCAAACTATAAAATGTTACATCCGCTTAAACAAAATTACAAATTGAATAGGAAGACCGTTACAATGTCTTGAACTTAAAATTAAATTTTGGCTTATCTGTTTGTAGAACTTCTCTGACGCAGAGGATCTTGTAGAGAGACTAACTGTACTAGCCACGCTGCTCCGATGGTAGTGAGGTGCAGCGTTGGTCCTCGATAGTGCACAGATCTCTCGACACTACCAACTATATGTGCCAGGGCCAACAGAAAGTTCAGCCAGGACCAAAAAAATGTTCACCAGGTCCAAAAAAAATAGCCAGTCCAAAAACAAATTACTCGCCAGGTCCAAAAACAATTTACTCGCCAGGTCCAAAAACCCCTTTTATATTAAGATTAGGGGTTAAGCAGCCAATCTGCGATGTTATTTCGCTAACACCCTGTAGCAAATTTCGTGATTCTAAATCGGATGTCCACGCTTCTTCGTAACGAACTCTCTTAGTAATCACACGAAGAAAAGCACCATTTAATTAAATCCCAAGAAATATGGAGTTATCTAAACGCCTACTCAAAAATACCACAATAGGAATAAACACAAATGAGGCTTAGATAAAAATACTGAAGTGAAATTCAAAATCCCGTAAGGATGGCTCAGATATTGCCAGATAAGAACGTTCAACTTCACAAAATGGCGTTGCTTAATTCGGTAATAGCACTAAATCGTTCGTTCAACTGTTGAAACGCAAAAAAAAACCAAAAATCACGATAATTCACGCATACGCTTCTCGCAATGACACTTGAGAGTAAAGAAGGGGAAATTGTGTGTTCTGTTGTGCAAAAACGGCTTTGCTAGATATTAAATTGATTTACAAAATGATGTTGAAATAAAATCGAATTCTTTAAACTAAATGTATTATTAATGTCACAAGAAATCAATGCACTTGTTTGCCTAATTTTAAATTTTCGCTATTAGCTTAAACAGTTAAAGTACCGCTACGTTTTCGATCTAAACAATCGAACTACTCTCCCTACGAGTCAAGGCAAAACAACGGTGACCAGAACCTGTTAAGAGGCTAACAATCGCGTTAAAACACTTATCTTTCCTTTTTAAATATATTGACACCGATTTATGCACGTGACAAACCGTCAATTGTCAACTGTCAATTCTCAACTGTCAATTGTCAACTGTCAATTGTCAACTGTCAATTGTCAACTGTCAATTGTCAACTGTCAACTGTCAATTGTCAACTGTCAATTGTCAACTGTCAATTGTCAACTGTCAATTGTCAACTGTCAATTGTCAACTGTCAATTGTCAACTGTCAATTGTCAACTGTCAATTGTCAACTGTCAACTGTCAATTGTCAACTGTCAATTGTCAATTGTCAACTGTCAATTGTCAACTGTCAATTGTCAACTGTCAATTGTCAACTGTCAATTGTCAACTGTCAATTGTCAACTGTCAATTGTCAACTCTCAATTGTCAATTGTCAACTGTCAATTGTCAACTGTCAACTGTCAATTGTCAACTGTCAACTGTCAATTGTCAACTGTCAATTGTCAACTGTCAATTGTCAACTGTCAATTGTCAACTGTCAATTGTCAACTGTCAATTGTCAACTGTCAATTGTCAACTGTCAATTGTCAACTGCCAACTGTCAATTGTCAACTGCCAATTGTCAACTGTCAATTGTCAACTGTCAATTGTCAACAGTCAATTGTCAACTGTCAACTGTCAATTGTCAACTGTCAATTGTCAAATCTCAACTGTCAATTGTCAACTGTCAATTGTCAAATCTCAACTGTCAATTGTCAACTGTCAATTGTCAACTGTCAACTGTCAATTGTCAACTGTCAACTGTCAACTGTCAACTGTCAACTGTCAATTGTCAACTGTCAATTGTCAACTGTCAATTGTCAACTGTCAATTGTCAATTGTCAACTGTCAATTGTCAACTGTCAATTGTCAACTGTCAATTGTCAACTGTCAATTGTCAACTGTCAATTGTCAACTGTCAATTGTCAACTGTCAATTGTCAACTGTCAATTGTCAACTGTCAATTGTCAACTGTCAATTGTCAACTGTCAATTGTCAACTGTCAATTGTCAACTGTCAATTGTCAACTGTCAATTGTCAACTGTCAATTGTCAACTGTCAATTGTCAACTGTCAATTGTCAATTGTCAAATCTCAACTGAAAAAGGTCAACATACTGTCAACTGTTCACTGTCCACTGTCAAATCTCAACTGACAAAGGTCAACTGTCAATTGTCAAATGTTTATTAAAAACACACACAGAGTTCGAATAGTTAGTTATCGTTAGGGAATAAAACTATAAAGCAACCTTGAATTAAACAACAAAACCCAAACATCACGTAAACTCAATTAGAAACTTATTCGGGAGATTCTGAACTCTATTGATTTTCAAATTAATAATAAACGAGCACAGCTTTGAGATTAGTGAATGTGTTCGAAGGATGCAAATTTTTCGGTAGGCCTCAATTTAAACTTTAAAAGAAATTCCAATTCGTTTTGTAAATTTTCTTGATGAAGTCAACACGAAATAAACTCTCGATTTTATTCAAGCATGCAGATTTTGTAGTTATGGTCAGATTTTATTACGTTTATATGACATAGTTTACATTCCACTACGAGATTCTGATGTTCGTTTATATTTACCGTTTAGTTTTATTTAGTTTGGAACTAAAAATGGTAGATTTTCTTATATATTCAGATTTAACATATTAAATGTACGAAATGACAAGTGTCTAAAGTCTCAAATGTCAACTGTGACATCTGGATCTGGATCTGGAAATTTGGGAGGGGCGAGCTAGTGCTCAGCCAGCACTGAGGCCACATATAACCCATTGTGCATCCTCCCGTATGAAGGGATATCCTCACCTCAGGCTGTCACCAGGCCTAGTGATTTAAAATAGGTGATGAGGCTCCCGAGGGGGATCTCCCTGACATCGGCTAGTGTAAGCCAATACTCGCCCAACACGGATCTTCTGATTTCAGAAAAAGCAGAGCAGTCATACATAATGTGTTCTACTGTTTCCTCTTCTTGCTCGCAGCCTCTGCATAGCGGCGATTCTGTTAATTTCATCCTAAAGAGATGTTGTCGCAATTGGCAGTGACCTGTGACATATTAAATGTCAAATGCTTAATGTCAACTGTCAATAATGGCCAATGTCAATGGTAATTCGTCAAATGTCAAATATCTTATCTATATATAAATTTATAGTTGATTCAAATAGAAGTGTCATCAAGTAGTCTCTGGAAAATTCAAATTTGTAGTGGCAGTACCCACGTTTAGTGAAATTTGAATCGCAATATAAGCCAGCTTGTGATCAGATTGCTACATAATATGCTCAATATAACTATAAACATTTTGACACATCGCGATGACATATAATTCCCTAACTAAAGTTCTGTTTCCATTGAATCTAGTAATAAAGTTAAAGATGATCTCACACGTACCCAGCCCACTTGATGACACTTCTATTTGAATCAACTATATATCCAATATGTGACATTATTGACAGATTTGACAGTAAATCAACAAAATCTCTGTAAATTTAGACATTATAGACAAAATATGATTTCATTTAGAATAAGAACAATATCAGATGGTAAATTTTCTTGTTATACACATTTGTATGAATAAAAACATAACCCGTGTTCGTATATTGATTTATGCACAACACAAGTGTTGTATACCGAAGTTAGTCGATTTTCTTGCTACTATATATCACGCAATTTGAAACCGTTTCTCCTTAAAGCCGGTATGGCACAATAGAGAGAAATAGTAAGACGGTCGACCGGCAAAAGTGACTCTCGTGAGTTCTAACGGGACGAGTCTTTGTTTGAGTTTTGTCGAAAAGACCTTTCTCATGCTCCCGTTGAGGGTCAAATGCAGGTTTACCGACACTCTGGCTCAATTTGTTCGCTTGATGGAAGGTTACTGCTTTCCGATAATCGCAAAATGCATGTTTGGGAAAATAAGAAAAGAAAATATAAAGAAATCAAAGTAATTTAAAAAGTTATCGTTATTTAACAACTGTTTTTTGACATTTGACAGCTGTTATATGTCAGGTAATAGTTGACATTTGACAGCTTCCATTTAGCTGCTTGAATTTGTTAATTTGCATTTGACAACTACTATTTGATATTTGACAACTGTCATTTTACAGTTAACACTATGACGCCGCCGTAAGATGGCGCAGTTGTAATCTTATATATTAAAATTTCCCATATAATTTTTTACTAACTGTAAATGAAATCTTTTTTTGTATATAACGTCTAAATTTAGAGAGTTTTTATTGATTTGCTGTTGAGAAAAATCGTCCGAATTCTCGACCTATCAGTTCATTGTCCAGGAATTTGTTAAGAGATCTAGATACAACAGAAAAGAGCGTATTTTCAGAAAAATGTTCCTCACGTGCTCTTAACACATTTTTAGCCACACGTGCGAATGAGTGACATACACTGCATTGAAATGTTGCTTGTTGTATTGCATTGACAGAACAAAAAAAAGAAACTCTTCACTAATAACATTTTTCCTCACCTTCATTCAGGACATGTGAAATTTTAAATTTAATTTTCTCTCGTGTATATATCGATTTTTACTAACACCAAATGTATATAAATTACTATTAAACTCGCAGAGACTATAAAGATAACACTTTATAATTTACAAGAATAATAATTTTAACTTTATACGGTTTTGAATAAAATATTTCTATTAATTTTACCTCGCTATACCACTACAAAATTTATTACCTTATATATCTTATTTAAGTTAAAATTGGTAATATACATCTGTATTACATACTGGTATATGCATATTACACAAATTATTTATTATTAAAATAAAAATATTACAATTTACCTATTTAATGTTACGTCACTGGAAATTCCAATCATAACAATCAGCACTAAAACACTTTTTATCTATAAATAAAAAAATAATATATTTTATTTTTTAAATTTATTAATTTTCTTTGTAACGCCACTGTCCGCACTCTGGTGTTGATTTTTGGTACTATACACTTAGCAGTATCACAGCACAATAATATTTAATTTTATATTAATTAGATTTATATCAGTTACAGTACGATTTTCGTAAAATAAAAAAAAATATTTCTAGAATGTTATTAAAACTACAATTAAGCCTAAATTACTATTAAAATAAATCGAAATTAAAAACTCTAAACTGACATCTGTCAACAGTTGATAAAATTAATAAGACAGTTACCAATAAATTACTAAGTTTTTAATAAAATTTCTACCAAATAATAAAATTCTTACCTTGATTTTCGTTAATTAGACACTATATCATAACTTTATTTAGTTTTTATCACAAATTAACTCATTGTAGCGTTTTTTTTACATAAAAACTTCCACCAATTACATTGTTTTTATATGTAATGCACTGATTAGTCGAAGTTTTGATCAACTTTCTACGGAATAATACAATTATTATCCCTAATTTCATTAATAATACATTCTAAAACTACTTAATAAAGCTTTTTTGATAAATTAACTTCATTAACCGATTTTATTATACAATATTTTAATAATTATAACAGTTGGAACAAAACTTTTACCTTTCGGCAATCTTCGGAAATTCTCGTTCCAGGTTGTACGACAGAAGATGACAGTTCGGTTTAGTTTAGTTTTGGCAATAAGTTAAACGTGTATTGGTGCTTTAATTTGTGATAAATCTTATTAAAAGTGATTATTAAGTGTGTTATTATTGATAGTAAAGGTAAGAAGTTTTGTTTTAAGTATATAATAATATAACATTCAGTAATTACGATTTTTAATGTAGCGCACTGGTTAGTCAAAGTTATGATCAAATTTGAACTTATTCTACTGAATAATACAGTTATAATCCCTAATTTCGTAAATAATACATCATAATACTACTTTATATAGTTTTCTTAATAAATTAACTTCATTAACCGATTTTATTATAAAACTTTTTACTAATTATGACAGCTAGAATACAACGTTTAATATTCGGAAATCTTCGGAAATTCTCGTAGCAGATTATCCGAGAACAGATGACACTTCAGTTGAAATGATTTTTAGTGTGAATTTAACGTGTATTGGTGGGTTAGTTTGTAATAAATCTTACTAGAAGTGATTATTAAGTGTGTTATTATTGATAGTAAAGGTAAGAACTTTTGTTTTAAGTATATAACTTTCAGTAATTACGTTTCTTAATGTAACGCACTGGTTAGTCAAAGTTATTATTAAATTTGAACTTATTTATACTGAATAATACAGTTAGTATCGCTTATTTTGTTAATAATACTACTTTATACAGTTTTCTTTATAAATTAACTTCATTAACCGGTTTTATTATAAAACTTTTTACTAATTAGGACATCTAGAATAAAACTTTTAACTTTCGGCTATCTTCGGAAATTCTCGTAGTAGGTTATCCGAGAGAAGATGACAGTTCGGTTTGTTTTAAGAATCGCAATTAGTGAAAGTTTTTGTGTAAAAAAATAACGTTTAAAGGTGATATTGTATGACAAAAACGTAATAAACTTGTATTATAGTGTCTAATTAACGAAAATCAAGGTAAGAATTTCTTCATTCAGTAGAAATTTTATCAAAAACTTAGTTTGCAGTTTATAACCTATCCGATTAGTTTTTTCAACTGTTGACAGATGTAGAATCTTCGATTTAGTTTAATAGTAATTTATGTTAAATTGTAGTTTTAACAACATTCTGGAAATTAGTTTTTTTCATTGAAACCGCACTAAAAATGATATCAATCTACTTAAAATATAAAATAAAACACCCTTGCGCTTTGATATTAAAAAGCGATACCAGTGGCGTTACAAATAAAATTAATTAATTTAATAAATATATAGAAAAAAGTTGTGTAGTGTTGATTGGTATTGGTAATGTTATGGTTGGAATTTCCAGTGACGTAACAGCAAAAGGGAAACTGTAAATATATAAATCGTTGTTTTCTAACCTAACTTTTTTATTGTTGATTAAAAGTATATTGAGCGACCATTTATTTGATGATAAAATTGTCTAAAAGGACCAAAAATGTAATTATTTTGTTTTTTATCTCTATTTGTTTTCGAGATATATAAAAATTAACAGTCTTAAACATCCTTACACTTTTTTTTTGAAATATTTTTAAGGACAAATTCCAAATTTTTATTAGACTTTATTTATTTATGTATATATTTAAATCCAAGTCAACTTTAACGATATAGGCCATAAAAGAACTTGAGAAATAGTCGAATTCAAAGCAAACAAATGTAACTATTCGATATTTATTTTTCTCCTGGGAAATATCGTAGTAAAAGCGTTGCCTGTGACAAAATCAACAGTCGAAGGTCCAACCGCAAACTGAACGCCATCTACACACAATTTTCCGGACAATATCGATAGTTCAACCACTAAATTATTTAAAGGTTTATTCGCTGTATAAAAGAATAAAAAACAACGCGCTTGAGGAAACCGGAAAAGAAAAAAATAATTGGGTCATTGTTGAAATACTTCAGTTTCGTTTTTAATTACGTAAACTTCGATTTTATTAACGATAGTAGAAATGTTGACATAATCATCATTTATATGAAAAAATGTATATTGGAAAAATGTTCGGTGTGTCTCGCTAAAACTCGAGAACGGCTTAACCGATTTGGTTAATTTTGGATTTAAATTGTTTGTAGAAGTTTAGAGATGGTTTCAACGGTAAGAAATATAAAAAATAAGAAATGGATAATACTGAAAACGACGATTTAAATATTCAATACAAAATATCAAAAAATTGGAATTAAACAGAAAAACTAACAAAACGAATTTAAATACTAGCAAAAATCTGTTTATATTAAGATACAAAAAAATCCGCGATTTTTAACCTAACTTTTTTATTATTGATTTAAAGTATATGTCAGAAATGTAAAATGTGAGATAGGACTAATATCGCAAATGTCAATTGTCAGATAAGTCAAATTAGGAAATGTCAAATGGTAGAAATGTCAAATGTCATCATACTGGAAATATATATTTATATAGCATGGTTTCAGGCGTGTATTCGGGCAATAATCCAAACTAAAGTATAGATTTTGTGTGTAGAAAATTTGTAATATACATTCTAGTGTTATACTTGAACACGTCTCTTGTAATTATTCATGGTAAAGTTTAGCTATACATCATGGCTATCTAGATTCAGATGTGTTTAGGGTCGTTCCCATTACGTCAAGTGAGAAATGGCGTTTCTACTTTATTGCCCTCGGGAGCAGACGTGCAGAATGATCCGATAGTTGACTGATCTATTTCGTGTTTATAAATATCTTCATCGTGACGACGCCTTCATCGCCATCCGAACTCCCTTTCAACTGATGACGATACAATTTTTTATCTTTGCACTGACTGACAGACGGTGACATGGAAAAAAAATGAAGAAGTTCAAGTGTAGACTGAAATCGCTACTACACTTTACATAATCTATTCAATTGAAATTTGTGTCAGTAAATGTCGTTCTTTCTCTTTTTAGAACTAAGTAGATGCTAGACATCCATTATCAACCAAATGAACTACTTTTTATACCCATTTAACTGCATTTTAGACCACTTAATATGCTTCGACAGTTGACATTTGACAGTTTGCATTTGACATTTAATATTGACATTTGATATTTTAACCCTAAGCACAGAATGCTTATATATTATAAGACTCTCAAAAACAAAACAAATTCGTTGTCTCTTTATTAGTGACTGAAGAAACATAACCTGTACTGTACTGATGAGCTCTAATAGAGCGAAACACAGTGTCTGTCTCGAAATTTTTTAGAAATTTGTTTATGTTTGTCGTGTTCTTTGTCTCTTTGTCATTCCGAATGTAAACCTACTTATTTGATTTTGGTTTATTACTATTGGATTTTATTTTCAGGTATCTTCAGAGTGAGAAGTGCTTTTTAAATTCGTATTTCGAAAATAAAATTGCAATACAACTTGCAATCGGTTAAAAGTTTATTAAAATAAATAAGTAAATTCAGTGCGTTTAATAAATCGAATTTATCGCAAAAAGTAAATCACCAATTTCCTTAAAATACAATAAAGACAGATATATTCGATATTTATATAAATCGAATGATTAAAAATTGGATTTATAGATTTATTGGGTATATCTGGACAACGCTGTTGGATACGCTAAAAGTTATATGATTTTTTTAAATTGTATAACTTTGGTGTAGGGGAAATTTGGGAAATTATTCAAGAAGAAAATTCGTGCGAAACGGAAGTGTACGGAATCGGGAAAATTCGGGAAGTGTACGCGAATGGAAACTATGGAGAAAACTGGAAATTTATCACATTATTATTGGACGTTTAGAAGTGTGTTTGTCAAAATTTACTTTTTTCCCAACTTAAGTGGCCTTTTTAGATGTTCAAATTGGATTCCAATTTATAAAGCGAAAAACAGATACTAATATTTTTTTCTTTATTTTTTTTTCAGGTAGGTTCTACAAACGGTAGATGATGAAGATTGCAAGAAAATAAGAGAAAGAAGAAAAAATCTTATCTACATCATAAATCTATTAAAAACTCAATCAACCTATTAAAAATCGAGATAGCAAGTTGCGGTTTATTTTAAATGATAGATAATCTTAAATAGATTACAAATCATTTGGAATTTTGCAAATATCTCAATAAACAGCCCAGATATAGTGATTTTTCTGAAAAAACAAAAGGCGATCAAAATTAAAAAAAAAATGTCCTAGTGAGTTGCGGTTTGTTTTAAATGATAGCGAATTACCTTATGATGATGCCAAGAGAAATAGCTTCAGGAAAATCTGCGAAGAAATAGACTCTACACCTTATGCTGCAAGACTACACAAAGTCTTAGCAAAAGGAAGAGTAGCGAAGAAGATCGAGCAAAGCTCCTGATAGAAACCCACTTTCCTGCAGGCATAATCACCCCAGGATATACGAGGTACAAAACCAAAAGACCAACCAGGGAAAACACTGTAATGGCAAAACACATATGCAGTGAAGAACGGCTGAGATGGGCTATGAACACCTTTCCGCCATTCAAAACCCCTGGACAGGGACAGGAGGCAATCATTCCTCATGTGATCCGAATCAGTCGGAGCAGTTTTGAACTGGGATATATACCAGAAGTGTGGAGGAGGGCAAGAATCACCTTCATCCCCAATGCAGGGAAACGGGACACTACACACCCTAAATCCCTTAGACCAATCAGCCTTACATCGTTTGTTCTCAAGACGATGGAAAAAGCTGTAGACAATTATATTAGAACAGAAGTCCTGGAGTAGGTGCCACTGCAGCCTCGTCAGCATGCATATCAAACGGGCAAATCCACGGAGACCGCGTTGATACAATGGACTGACGAAATCCAAGACGCTCTAAACACAAAAGAAATCGTCGTATGTGCTTTTCTAGACATAGAGGGGGCCTTTGACAATACTCCGCACGAGGCTGTCAAAAGATCACTTAGTGATAGAGGAGTAGATAGAACGACTTCCACCTGGTTGTCGCAATTACTGTCTACAAGAATCGCAGAAATGTAACTAGGCCAAGACACTATCTTAATCAATACGACCAGAGGTTGTCCGCAAGGGGGAGTTGCATCCCCACTTATGTGGAGTCTCACCGTAGACAGCTTACTCTGGCAATTGGCCGAACTAGGTATACCTTGCCAAGGTTACTCCGATGACATAGTTATCCTCGCAAGAGGGAAATATGGAAACGTCCTCTGCGACATAGTGCAAAGAGGACTGAACATAGCAAAGAATTGGTGTGATTCAGTGGGACTTAATATTAACACCACCAAGACCACCTTAGTAGCCTTTACAAAGAAAAAGAAACCTAAACTAAAAACCTTAAAAATAGGTGGAAATATCGTTGAGTGAAAGACAGAGGTCAAATATCTAGGGCTAATCGTAAATAATAAGTTACTTTGGAACAAACACGAAAACTTAATAATACACAAAGCTACAAAAGCCCTCATGGTGTGCAGAAACATTGCTGGGAAAAATTGGTGTTGTAACCCAAAGACATTGCAATGGATGTACACAGCAATGGTGAGACCTATCATCACATATGGGGCAGTAGCTTGGGGCACGAGAGCTAATCTGATCACTACGAGGACAAACCTCTCAAAGATTCAGAGACTAGCCTGTGCATGTATCACTGGAGCAATGAGAACATGTCCCACTGCTGCAATGGAAGTAATACTAAATCTCTCGCCACTGAATATTCAAGTAGAAAATGCTAGGAAGAAAACAATATATAGAATGATCAAAGAAGGAATAATCAAGGAAAAACCTCGATCACTTGATCAAACTTAGGAAATGTCCCAAGATGATATGCCAAAGAAATTTACCACTAAACAGGGAAGGAAATCTGAATGGGACGAAAACACCATATTGGGGATAAGCCAAAACGCCATAAAATGGTATACGGACGGCTCCTAGACAGATAAAGGAACAGGAGCAGGGGTGTGTGGACCTAGAACCAAATACTCAGAAAGCTTGGGTGCGTACCCAAGCATCTTTCAAGCAGAAATTCGTGCCATCGAAATATGTATAGAATTTAATATTGAAAGGAACTATCGTAGACAGAAGATTGCAATCATGTCAGATAGTCAAGCAGCCATCAAAGCTCTGAACTCAGATACAATCAGTTCAAAGATGGTCTGGGAATGCCTAGGCAAATTAAATGAACTAGGACAGAATAACACTGTTACCCTCCTATGGGTTCCAGGACACGTAGGAATAGAAGGAAATGAAACAGCAGACAAGCTGGCAAAAAAGGACCAGAACCATCCTGTGGAATCAGCAGTAGTACAATCTTAGAAAAACTCAGAAAAAAAATGGATAGCGAAAAATCCAAGTACTGGAATGATCTAGAAGGACTAAGACAATCGAAGACGCTCCTGGGAAACTATAACCAGAAGAGATCTCACAGCTGTCTTAACCTTAGTAAGGAAAACCTCCGAATTATAACAGAAATACTAACCGGTCACTGTCGATTAACAGGACACATGAAGAAACTAGGATTAGTAGATGAAGCAAACTGCAGATTCTGCGAGGTAGAGGATGAAACCTCAATACACATATTTTCAGAATGCATAGCATTAAGTACTTCTAGGGTCATACGAAATAGAAAGGGAAGAATTACCTAATTTAAAACCCAATGATATCCTAAACGTTCTAAGGAAGATAGGACTAGAAGAGCTGCTATAAATCTGAGAAATCATCAGAAATATAGCAAGAAAAGGGGGACACAATAGATCTTATAGGTCGCAGGTGTATGTGTTACCCCTAACCACATACATACATACCTTATAATGATAAAGACTTGTTAATATTTTAAATAAAAAAATAAATTCACATATAGATGATACAAATATTTTCATTAATTATTAAATTTCCATTATCAATCTATTCTGTTATTAAAACTATTTTATGGCGCAAACATTGCATTATTAAAATTCAAAATAATAATATTACTAGTTATATATACAAATATACATTTTAATAAATTGTAAATAGAATCCTACATTAACACAAATTGTTTGTATTCAGATAGACAGAAATGAACTAAATTTTAATTTATTTATTATACTGAACATACATTTGCATAAATAAAAATTAATCTATTAAAATGAGAAGTAGACACTCAACTGAAAACAACAACAAAAACAAAAAGTTGTCAGAATTTGATTATCTAGGAGTAAACCCAACAAGTAAAGGGGAAGAAAATCAAGAAATTGAGAAGCAAATTTCGGGAAGAATAAAGATTTTAGGAGCAGTACCACAATCTTTTAAGAGTAAAGAAAATCTCTAGAGAAGCAAAATTAAGACTATACCGAACAGTGATACAGCTGACGGTCCTTTATGGAAGCGAATCATGGATTATGAACAAAAAGGAAGATATTCGGGAGAGTAAAAGAAGATGAAAACGTTTAGAGGAGACGAAAAAATGGAGAGAGATCAAAGAGCTGTCCCGGAAACCAGAAATTAACTGAATTGTCAGAACAGAGTGACTTGGATGGTTCGGCCATTTTGCGAGAATAGCTGACAAAATCTGGGCAAAGGACTCGCTGCTGTGAGGGGAAAGAAAAAAATCGGTTGGGGCTGTGCTGGGGCACACAGCCGTTGGTTTTCACGTGAAACGTCTATGTTATTGCTTCACTTCTACTGATATTAAGATCTCTCAGTTCCAATAGATATATCGATTGTGTGTGGCTGTGCTGGGGTACACAGCCGTTGGTTTTCACGTGAAACGACTATGTTAGTGATATCAATTGTCTGTTCATTCGTTACGTCCATAAGTACAGGTATTCCAGTGGTAGAGGTGCTCGCGAGGTTGGCGGCAGCAGAAAAGTTCCTCGCGGCGAGTTACACTGAATAGAAACGAGCGAGAGCGCCGGTTTCGCACAGTTAACGCAGTACCCTCCCACGCCCCCCCGCTCGATCCAGACCCGGACTCAAGGTCATAACAGCGAGCTGACTATATACATTGTTTGTCCGGAAAGTAATAGGACTGATTTTCTTCCGCCGCGACTGTACTTTGGAGCGTGTACGCGCCAACTGGATTCGGTAGAGGGCGTTCCTAGCTACCGAACGAGCGGCTGGTCGGTTGTCTCCGAGCACCTGGAGAGTCAGGACAGGCATTTTCGCGCGATGTGTTTCTGTGAGTGGTGCAAGCCGAAAATGCAGCGTTCGTTAGAGCAGAGGTACGCGATTAAATTCTGTGTGAAACTCGGTAAATTTGCGACAGAGACGTTTGATATGATCAAGCAGGCTTACCCAGATGTTGCTTTAGCAAGCAGTGGTGTGTTTCGGTGGCACCAGGCCTTTTTGGAGGGCCGGAAAGAGGTCGCCGATGAAAACCGTGCTGGAAGACCTTCGACTTCGACAAACACCGACAATGTGACTCGTGTGCGCAAAGTTTTGAACTAAGTATTCGTTTAATTGCCCAGATGTTAAATTTACCAAAATCTGTGGTTCATGACATTGTGACGGTGCATTTGAACATGTGCAAGGTGTGCGCGAAGATGGTTCCAAAAGTGCTCACTGACGACCAGAAATTTCGGCGAGTGGAAGTGTGCCAAGAAAATTTGAACATGTGTGAAAGTGACCCTCAATTTTTAAATAACGTAATCACAGGTGACGAGTCCTGGATCTTCGAGTATGATCCCGAGACAAAGAGGCAATCTTCCGAGTGGCACACGCCGGCGTCTCCTCGCCCAAAAAAGGGAAGAATGAGCAAATCGAAAGTGAAAACCATGCTTATTGTCTTTTTTGACATCAAAGACATCGTCCACCATGAATTTGTTCCTCCTGGACAAACCGTGAACGCCAAGTTTTACGTGGAAGTGCTTAAGAGACTCAAACGAAGGGTCAATCGGGTCTGACAAGACATCGCAGCCGACTGGAAGTTGCACCACGACAACGCCCCGGCTCACACCGCCTTTCTTGTGAACAGCTACCTGACCAAGGCCGGCATCCCAACGCTTCCGCAGCCGCCCTACAGCCCAGATGTGGCCCCCCAGACTTTGTTTGTTTCCTCGCCTGAAAAGAGCGATGAAAGGCAAGCATTTTGAGACGGCAGAGGGGATACAAGCAGCATGCACCGCGGCTCTCAAGGCTATTCCGGAGAATGCCTACCGTGACGCCTTCAATGCTTGGAAATCGCGCTGGCAGCGCTGCATCGACGCAGAAGGAGCCTAATATGAAAGATTTTAAAGAATTGTAACAATTGGCTCAATAAATTTTTTTAAATCGACTCAGTCCTATTACTTTCCGGACAAACCCTGTAAGTGAAATATTTACACCACATTTTTGTTTCTAGGACTAATAGTTTTGTAATTATTAAGGTACGATGATTTTTTCGTTACGGTCCACTTTTTGAACCTGGTACTCGTATGTTTCGGCGCGATTTTAAAGATGTTTCACATCAAAGAGAGAAGAGGACTTTTCAACAATTTTGAATTGTCTTAAACAGATTAGATAGTTATTAAACCTCACAACAAACATTTTGATATAAAATTTGTTATCTAGACCCACCTAGAACTACTTTAATTGTACAAACAAAAATCCATTATGCTTAACTTATTTCATAGATATTTCAATAAAATTGCAATACAACTTACAATCGGGTAAAAGTTTATAAAAATAAAAACAAATAAGTAAATTTAGTGCGTTTAATAAATCGAATTTATCGCAAAAAGTAAATCGTGTGATTTCGGTAAAATTTGCAATACAACTTGCATTACCTGTGCCCTGGAAGTACATACAAGTTACATACAAATACGTGGATCCAATTAGACCACACCTCAAAGATCTAAGACGTTTCATAGTTGACCAAAAGTACCGACTTCATCGCGAATCGATGCAACCTTCATGATTTTATTTATTTAGTTCACTATGTAAAAAGTCATCCAAATTGTGACCTAATCCACGTAGTTCATAGTTTTCGAATAGTAGTAAATATGTGGAAACCTCGCAATTTCTGGCGAATTTAATTCATCGCGATAACGTTGGGACAGTTAACAAATTAGGTCGTTTCCAAGGCGCACTCTGTAGTTTAAAGTGGTCGCCGAGGCATGACCCAGTTTGCGGAATATTGAATCGGAAACTGGCTGCCCCTGCTCTTTGTGACATTTTACAACTAATAAATCATTACCACTTTCATCATACGGACCGACAATTTTTTTGTTGTTTTTTTCAATTTTTTCCTTCATGAGGTTATTTTATTTTTAAACAAAAGAAAAATTAACCTAAAAACAAATTCATTTCTAATCTTATTCAATATTTTTTTTAGCAGATCATGTTATAGTATCACTGCTTCTCTCTTCTACGCTATTTTCTTGCTCCTCTATTTATCAGCTCGTTCTTGCTGCTAGTTTATTTATTGGTTCCTTCTTACTGCTCTTCATTTTAATAGCTCAGTTAATATTTGACATTTGACAGTTAACATTTGATAGTCGACATTTGAATAGTTGACATTTGATAGTTGACATTTGACATTCGATGGGTGATAGTTGACATTAAGATTCGTTTTTCAACGATAAAATGGCTCCTAGGTAGTATGATTAGGTTCTATCCTAATTTCGGAAATACGTCAAAATTCAGCTACTTACAAGCCTCAAACATCGGTAATTATCGGTAACTTTCACCAAAACTATTAACGATCACTACAAAATGACTTTAATTCCCCTAGGAACCTTAATTAGCATTTAATTTTAAGCGTCTAAAGATAAAAAAAAAACCGCCAAAATTGGAATTAACTTCTTACAGAGAAGTTATCGTTTCCACATCCACCCCTTGACCGAATCAAATCACCGTTAAAAAAACGTTTATAGCGTCTCAGTTAGCATCGGATGATGTTGAACACGAAATCTCATTGGTCAGTTATGAAGTCAGATATATCGCCTGGTAAAAACCGTTAGAATTTTAGTTCTGCGATATTCCATGCCATAAATTAAGATTACAGGGTGGTAATAAGTAGAAGAATGATTAAAAAAAGAAATTTTATTATTTGGGTTTTTTAAGAATGCTACATTATATTGATCAAATTTTGTATCTTACTTAAGCAGCACGTGGGGTTCCCATTTGACAGGTGACATTTGATAGTTAACATTTGACAAGTGACATTTAACAGTTGGCATTTGACAGTTGACATTTAATAGTTAACATTTGACAGGTGACAGTTGACATTTGACAGTTGACAGTTGATATTTGACAGTTGTCATTTGACAGTTGACATTTGACAGTTGACATTTGACAGTTGACATTTGATAGTTGAAAGATTCGTCTTGTAACGATAAAATTTGATCTTATTTATTCTATTTGTTAATGAAGGGATCAGTATCAGTGTAAACTCCAACGAAAAAAAATATTACATCGTGTGAATCGACCGTGAAAAGGGCAAAATAAACATGGCGGGTAATCGAAAAATGTGACGCGTAACTGAAAAAATGAGACGACATTGTTTTCAACGCTGACAAACAAGTTTCACCTCAATAAGATAAAAAATGTTTACCATACATCAATGTTACCAATAGAGTAGCCACATGTTTTTAAAATAAGATTGGTCTTTTAAGAATAGGATTCAGAACCATCTTGTGACAACATATTAAACTAAAGTTTTTTTTATCATAAATAACTCAAATATGTATAAATAACCATAAAAAAAAGTTGCTTTTAAAATAATGTTCAAGTTTGAAATACGTTACAAATTACACCGTGTATTCCCTATTCAAGTTAAAGTCTTTTAAAAGAAGAGTTTTAGAAAAGTTGGTAAATTATTCATGAAGGAAATGACATAAAGTGCGGAACACGGCAATTTATTCTTCATTATTTTTTACTCGCTTCTAATAGTTGTAAAAAGCATAATCGATTAACGACACACATTTTAAATAAGTGTTTTTATTTATCATTTAAATTATTTCTTTGTTTGTTATCACGTATTTCCAAGCGAGAAAATTTTGTGTACCTATTTGTAAATTCTAACCAACATTCATTATTCGGTAGACAAACAGGAAAACCCTTTTTTTGTTTGCCAAAGTCGTTACCTCTGTTCATTTGTTATCGAGAATACTATAAAGGACAGAACTAATGAAACAAACCGTATTACAAATTAAAACGAACCAAAAAACAACAACGGTAAATTTGTTTTTCTTGGTTTGTGGTTGAAAATTAAGGTTTCTATATCATAACTAGATTTAAGTTTATTAAATTTAGTAACTAGATTAACGAGATCTAATTATAAAAACTTTCAACTTGTATTATTGTAACCTCTTTTTTCTTATAAAGGTGTTAAAGGCTCGATTATAAAGGTTAACAAATGCGAATGGACTCAGGGGGTATGAAGAGAGCAAGCGTGGATTCGATCGAGCTAGATGAATACTTTTGAAAAGGATAAAAAAATATATTTATTAGAAAAATAAAAGTTAAACGAAGTTAAAAGGGACGAAAAAGAGATAATGAAAGAAATGATGGAAAAGGAAAATGGGCGCCACTTATGTTTTTTATCCTAAGGATGGGAAAATATAAGAAACCCGGATAATAAAAAAATATACAAGTTGGTTAAAATAATCTATCAGTTATTCTAGTTAAAATTAAAATAACACACTTCTATTTGTCAAGCTAGAAAGATATAGTTATACTTACTTTTTAATTTACTTATTCAAATGGCTACAGATCTATTAATAAGATAAAGATATTTTCCATAAATCAAAATTTATTACTCAGTTACGTCTCGTTCTTTCCATTGATTAAAATTGATCAGATTAACATACACCAGTTAGGAAAGAAAACAGATGGTTAAACAATAAACAATATTTATTACGCAAGGTGGTAATAACTGGGATGTACAAGAAATGGATTAGTAAAAATATAAAATATCAACATCATAAATATGATCTTACATTATTAAACACATTTGTGTTACTACACATCAAATAACAGCTAAGTAACATTGTTTTTGTTATTTTTGTGTACTCTGATAAGCGAAAAGTGACAAAAAAAATTAAAGTTTGATGAAACGCTATATTAAAAAATAATAATTCACCTTTAGCTTAGGTTTTTAACTCGAGTTAAAAAAAGAGAGTACCATATAATTGTTTAAGTTTATACATTTGAGAGGTATAGAGAGAAACAAAAATTTATCAATAAAATAGTTTACAAAAAAACTAAGTTACACTCTGTACGCCGCAATCGCTTTTGATTTTATCGAGTGTTACTACTATTGAACGTAACTATTAAAAACTTTACACTTAGTTTCACAGATACCGGCGTTTTTATAAACTGAGTTAATCTCGGTAGTTTACGATCACTAAATACAATAACTCTTCAAACGTGGATATTTATTATATAGATGACAATTAGATCCAAAATCCAATGAAATAAACGGTACTCTATTTTTTCTTGTAGTAAAGAAATAGTAATTATGCAATAAAAAGACTTACAAAATGGCTCCTCGGTAGTATGATTAGGTTCTATCCTAATTTCGGAAATACGGCAAAATTCAGCTACTTACAAGCCTCAAACATCGGTAATTATCGGTAACTTTCACCAAAACTATTAACGATCACTACAAACTGACTTTAATTCCACTAGGAACCTTAATTAGCATTTAATTTTAAGCGTCTAAAGATAAAAAAAAAATCGCCAAAATTGGAATTAACTTCTTACAGAGAAGTTATCGTTTTCACATCCACCCCTTGAACGAATCAAATCACCGTTAAAAAAGCGTTTATAGCGTCTCAGTTAGCATCGGATGATGTTGAACACGAAATCTCATTGGTCAGTTATGAAGTCAGATATATCGCCTGGTAACAACCGTTAGAATTTTAGTTCTGCGATATTCCATGCCATAAATTAAGATTACAGGGTGGTAATAAGTAGAAGAATGATTAAAAAAAGAAATTTTATTATTTGGGTTTTTTAAGAATGCTACATTATATTGATCAAATTTTGTATCTTACTTAAGCAGCACGTGGGGTTCCCATTTGATAGTTAACATTTGACAAGTGACATTTAACAGTTGGTATTTGACAGTTGACATTTAATAGTTAACATTTGACAGGTGACATTTGACAGTTGATATTTGACAGTTGACATTTGACAGTTGACAAATGACATTTGACAGTTGATATTTAACAGTTGATATTTTACAGTTTACATTGGAAAGTTGACAGAGTTTAACTGTTGTTTTAAGAAACATGGTTTAATTTTTTTAACTGTAAATAATTAAATTAATGTAATGGGTAGATATTTATAAGTAGGAAAATTTCCTCTTTCATAATTAATATGAGTTTTATTGCAGGTAAACGTAGATAGGGCTTTAACGCCTTCTTAAATTTTATCTTCTTTGACGGTTCTGTAAGCGGCTTAAATATGTATATTAACTGAAATATTTGCTGTATACGTTTTGCTATATATAAATTATAAGTAAAACCGAAATATTAAGTTTAAAGAAGTAAAATTTTCTCTTGCAATATAAAATTATTTATTTTAAAACGGAATATGTGTCTTAATTGAAAATAAGCTTCTCAAGAAGTTTTTAAGTAATGTAATTTATTATAAATATTTAAACAAGCAATATAACATAATATGACATTCTGATATTTGGCAACATTTTTGACAGTTTGTAACCCTAATTAACCCTAGGCTAGCTCCTGGGTTCGTGGCTTCGTTCTGAATTTTAACAATTCTCTCCAAACATAAATTCAGGGCACCAAAGTACAGAAAAGCAAATAATACGCAAAAATCAGTTTCAAGATGATTTATTAAATCAAGTTTCAAGAGTTATAGTTCAAATTGTTAAATAAATAATTAATTAATTCTCTTATCTTAGTTTTCCAGACTTCAATTGCGGTGGAGATTTGAGAATTCACTACAGGATTTCATTCGTTCAACCAGTTCAGGGATGTTACGGCATTTTCTTAAAAAATCTTAATATTAACTATCCCGGGATGGTAGGTTTTTTCTCTTTGTTACGACTTCTCTAGGTCGGCTACCAAAATGGCTGACTGCTTGTCAGTGTTTCTCTAATTGTTTCTAGGGCCCTTCTGGATTTGGCAATAACCCTAATAATGAAATTATAATCAAAACTCCAACCTTTAATAATTTACAAACAAGTAGATTCGCTATCTGGTTCTCCGTATTATCGAGAAAAATTAATTATATTCACATGTTTAAATACTTTATGATCACAAAAAACTGACTTTTACGATAGCGAATGTACTTGAAATTAAATGTTAGTAACATTTTTAAAATAACAAATTTACCGCAATTTGGATAAATTAATAACAATAAAATTTATACTAAAGCTAAGAATTACTTATTTTTATCGAAGGGCACAAATATTAGATAATGTTTCTGTTCAGATGAAAAAACTGTGAGTAAGTGAACGAACGGATATAATTTACTGTCGAAGAAAACGAATCGTCCCGTCTCCCACTTCGATCGACGCACAAAACATAAAATAAATACCAATCTATAGTCAGGTGGATTTCGGCATAAAAACGAACGTTACTAGTTGACATTAGACATTTCTGACAAGTTTGACGTTTGACAGTTAACATTTGGAACTGCTGACATTGGACATCTTTGACGTTTAACAGTTAGCAAGAGGAGCTATTATGCTATCCTGCTCGCACTTTTTATATATTTTTGCCTGGATACTCTTAAGAAAATACTTTTAAAACGTGTGACATAAAAGTAATTAGCCAGAAATCCCCCACAGTTGATTTGTTGTTAATTTGAGAAAACGTCAATACTCCTTAGCAAGTTTGATGATTACGATTGAAGATTTGTAATGACCTATAAGTCGACCAATCCGAAACTATTAGAGAATTACCGAGAACAGTAACTAGTTAGGTTTGACCCCGAAGGGATTTTGTCCTAATTTTATTCCCCAGTTAGGGTTAATTATCGACCATCACTGGGGAAATTAATCCACACTGAGTTCTAGATTGTTTCCTAAGACCAAGTTATTTGTCAGAATTATGAAAAGGTCAGTTAAGATGCTTAACGTTAGAAATGCGATTATTGTATAACTTAATTACATTATTTGTACTACATCAAGTACATTAATTTTTTTTAGAAAATTGTAAATACTAGCTCAGGTCAATTTCTTGTTTGCCAATAAAATTACTATTCGACGAACGATGTCTTGTATTGATTTAATCAATTACCTCTTACGTATTGAAACATTAATGTATCCATTTCAGAGTTACGGTAGAACTAACTATTTCAAAGAGGATTTTTTACTTTTTTTTTATACAAAATTTGTACAGATCTAATGGAGGATCTTTTAAATTAAGTAATGGGAAAAGTTAATCAACCAAATTTTATATGACACTTTAACAAATATTGAATAGTATAGAGTCAGTGTCACTGTATAAAAAAAAGTTCTTGTGGTGTCGTGGGACACCAAGTAGGAACGAAGTTCCTTCCGCTAATGTAGAATCGACACAATTTGAAATTATATGAAAATAAACGTGGCTACTCCCGAGTAAAATGTATCTATAATGTGAGTATTCGCCACGTGCTTGTCCATGAATTCATGAGTATATACTATGCATTGGCGGGGTGGAGTGGAAATAGAGAGAGAAGGGAAGAGAGAACGAAAAGAAGGAGGGAGAAAGAGAAAGGTATTATACACTACTCGCTTGTGTATACGACTGTAGAGCCTGCGTACGTCCCGTTTAACGGTTTTATTCCACGGACTTTTTCTTGTGGCTGGAGGCCTAAGAATTTCACCACCCGAGGATATTCCAGGCGGGGTAGGTAAAAGTCCTCGAACCTAACCACTTTCTGGATCCAAATTTCGTTCTACCTTTAGTAAACTTATCTTTACCTTATCTATATTTTGTTACATCGTTTTCCTGCTTCGTTGGCTTTAGAATGACCTCATGGTTTTGGTTTCATTCGTAGTGGTTCTACGACACATTTTGTGGATTTCGAGGCCAAACCTTTGATTTTCCGACTGGGCCATTGGTTGAGTGTCCGGTGGAAAAACCATATGGTGGGATTTGTAGAGGAATTTTTCGGAGTAGGAACCTGGTATTGTTAACTTAGGGTATCTTTCGTTGCTTGGATTCAGACCCTTGTTCAACATAACCATCGTTGACTCTCTTGTGCCCTGTGGCTGGGGGCCTAAGAATCTCACCACCCGAGGATATTCCAGGCGGGGTAGGTAAAATTCCTCCAACCTTAACACTTCTGGATTCAAGTAATTTCCTCTTGTTTGCCTTAACTTCCTTTATCCTTATCTTACCTCACCTTACCTTATCTACCTTTGTTGTTGCCTGCTTCGTCGACTTTAATTACCCTCATGGTTTGGGCCTCTTTTTATGTGGCTGTTATGCTGTTTCACGTTTTGTGGATTTTGGAGGCCAAACCTTTTTGTTTTCCCGACTGGACCACTGGTTTTGGGTCCCGGTGGGAAAAGCCTTAGTGGTAGTCGAGGGAGATTCTCTGTAGAGAATCCTACGAACATCTTACCTTGTCTCTCCTACCACCTTTTGGGATTTGTCGAGGAATTTTGGTCGACTTAGTGGGAAACATGTGTTCGTTACCTTCCTTACCTTTTGCTACATTACTTGAATCCAGCCAATTCAACAACCATCGTTGATTCCTTTCTGTGTTCTGTGTTGCTCTTCTTTCTTTTTGGTTGTCTTTCGTGCTGTTTTAGTCTGGTCGTACTTTAACGCACTGGGTGCTTGCTCCCGAGTATTACTCGAAACTTTTGTTTTTCTTTCTTTGGTCTTGTTGTGTTGTTGGGTCGTATTCTTTACGAGTTGGGTTTGCGAATATGGCGTTCTACATATTTGGCTTATCTGTTAACTAAATTCGAATCCTTGGCTTCTCCAATACTTAGGCCGGTACCAAAAATCAAGCCTGTTCCAAACCCAATAGGCTTGCACCAAACACAATAACTTAAGCTCGTACTAAGTATCAGGTCAGCAATCAAAATTCAGCCTGTATCTAGAACTTAAACCCGTAACTAGGATTTACACCTGTATCTAGGACCCTAAAATCGTAATTTGGAATTAACAATAGCTCAAACAAATTTTAATGACTCCTTGAATTAATTGATTTAATAACGTTTTACTATTATATTTTTTTCAGTTCGGTCGCGCAGCAAAATCCCTATCTCCTCCAAGACTGCCGTAAGGAACTTCGTTCCAATAAGTACCTAAATAATGAAACTTTGCTCTTTAAACATCAAACCTCATTTCTGACATTTGACGATTGACAGTTGACATTTTTGACAATTTTACTATTTGACAGTTGACATTTCTAAAATTGTACATTTCTGAAAGTTGAGATTTGTCACTTTTGACGTAAAAAATCTTGAATTTGATTATACAAGATCAAAATTTTCACTTCATGATTGTCTGAATATATAGAGAAATGATATTAATAACTTTGTACAACAGCTTAACACTTATCTTGGCATAGTTTCATGAAACTTTCCTAAAACATAGCGTAACAGGTAGTCAGTTTCGTAGTTACGATTTAAGTTCCTTTTGTTATAGAAAACAGTCAGCTTTATCTGTCACAAACAGTATAATTAGGTGAATTGTTTACAGTAAGTTAGTCTTTTAAACAACAAATAGTTTCAAAACAACGATTTATCTCTTCTTCTACTTAAACTATAAAGTCCTCTTTAACTTCATACACGTATCTCTATTTCCCTAAAAATTTCCTAAACTTTATCGTTCCGATAATGTATTCAGTTCCATTTAGTTTGTTATTAAAGCTAAGCGTTATACAAGCCAAAATTATCGTCGACTTACTAATTTGCATATCGAGACAAAGTTTGACAACTTAAATGTGCTCTGACCTGCAATTCGAAACCTGTTATCGTCAGGTACAAATTATAGAACTGATCTTATTATATAAATTTAAGAAACTGTAATAAACTTATTGATTTATATTGTAACCACTTTTTTCAAGATGTTATGAACAATTAGGGAACACAAAATCAAAAATCAGTTCAAATAGCTATTTATATAACTAGTTGCAAAATGAACGTGTTTTTTGCACTAGATGTGAAGTTTGGATCACGAGCGTAGCAATTGATCCAACACATCGTATGCAAAAAACACGGTGTTTTGTGGCAAACAAAATTTCAATTCCATCACATCTCAAGTAGATTATGCTTTAAAATTTAATACTGTATAACCACAATGAAATGTACTAAACTTTCATACTTGTGTAAACATACCAAAACAGGATTGAAGATAGTGACATATCTCATCAAACCATAGGAATTCTTCTGGTACAACGATCTAAAAGATCAGAGTAGCAGGCTCTAGCTAGGAAAAGAAAAATCAAAAGGTAACAATAACAGTATTTATTATCAGCTGTAATGATAAAAGAGACACACAATAAAAATAAAATAAAAAAATATAAGATACATCTCGGTACGGTATAGTAAACACATTTTACTAAACACATTTGTGTTTAGTTCAAAAACATAATTATTCATACACAGAAAATAATAGCTAAGTACATTGTTTTATCATTTTTGTGTACTCTGATAAGCGAAAAGTGAGAGGTAAAATTTAGATAAAATAGTTATAAAAAATATCACCTTTTGCTTTGATATTAACTCGAGTTAAGGAGTACTCATATTAAGTGGTATAAATTAAATAAGTGCGAGATAAAAATTAAAAGATAAAAAAATATAAGTAATAAAAAATTACAGGTAAGCAATAAACAAAAAAATCACATCCCGGCTACTTTCATTACAGCACTGGCACTATACTTATGAATAAGACGGTAAATACAATGAAGGTAAAATGTTCCATAGAAATAAATGGTACTCTGATAGCTCGATACAGATATAAAAAAAATGTTAAAAACTTACATTATCTTCTAAATGTTTCTGAGATACTTTATTAGCATATGGCTTCATTCTCTCGATAATTGGTCTTAACGGTAAGATATAATCTAAACCCATTCTTGTTTAGATTTATAGATATTTAGAGAAAAACCATAAACTCATTCTTCGTAGCTGGGGTTCGAAGAGGGAACGGTACAGTAACAAAGGTTAAATTCGCCCGCCATTGCTCCACAATATACGAAGGAAACTCAAAGAAAACACTGTCTGGAAACCTTTATGTGATCCTTCCGGGACGATAAACGGTAAACGGTAGCAGAAACACTTATTAGCTAGTAATTTTTAAGATAAAATAAGAAAATTTGCTGGGAACTTGAAACTAGTGTCTGGCGAAGTTGTTAATCGTACCAGAACTCAACCTAGAATGAATAAAAAGCGCGGTACCTGAGTGAAGCCTGTCTTTCCCGCCGAGTCATATGATCTTAAACTCGGGACCTCATTGGTCAGTTAGAAAAAATCGATAAATATGACGGTTGGGTTCGTTACATTTGAGAAGCAATTCGAATGTAATATGATACAGAGTCGGGCTAGTTGAGAAGAAACGTTAAGAAAAGAAATTTTATTATTCGAGTTTTTTGAACACGCTACAACATTGTTGACATTTGACCTTGTTGACATTGATCATTTTTGAGAGTTGTCATTTCTGATATCCGACATTTGTAACATAATTAATAAAATCGACTTCTAATTTGAATTTCATTAAGTTTTGAAAAAGTTTCATATATATAAATAATTCTGTTGAAAATTCCGGTAGAGTTTGTAAGTTTCCTATTCTAAAATTTGATATACCCACCGCAAAATAAAACAAGTCTGGTTAAAATTCTACTCATATAATAAAATCTAATTAGTTTTGCTTTGTCATTTCGTGAGTTTATTGGCTTTCCAACATCACTTTTGTGACTAGCATATCATAATACATTGGTCAGAGTGTACTGCTGCTCATAGATGGCGTTTCTAACATCAAGGTAATTAAGGACTTTCGGCATCTATGTTTGATATTTGACAGAAGAGAAATTCTCTACTAGAGAGAGCATCCTCAGTTTGGAATATCATTACAGAAGCCACTTGTGGAGATAATTTAATTGGGTAAACAGTTCAAGCGTTTCAAGGAATTTCGTTGAACTGTGTTTAATTAATTATAGGAAATAAGAAAGTACGTTTATTTCTTTTGTTTATAAATTAGTGTTTAATTAATAATACAGTTTTTTGTTGATCAGTTAATATTAGATACTTAACAGTTGACATATGTCAGTTGACATTTGTCAGTTGACATTTGTTAGTTGACATTTGTCAGTGGACATTTGTCAGTTGACATTTGTTAGTTGACATTTCTCAGTTGACATTTGTCAGTTGACATTTGATAGTTGACATTTGGCACATGGCATTCAGCAGATGATATTGGACAGCTTATATTTTACTTATATTGCACAAAATGGAATTCTGTCTTTGGGAACAATTCGAAAAGGGCGAATTGCCAACTGTAAACTGACTAGTGTTAAAAATTCATGAAGAACGATCAAGGCATTTCTTAAGAAGACAATAAAATAGGGATGTTTGTGACTTTTTTCACAGGAAACTAATTGAAAGAGAATTCTCTAATTTAGTGAAAAAATATAATAGACACATAGGAGGCGTCAACATTTGACAGTTGACATCTGACAGTTGATACCTAACAGTTGACACCTAACAGTTAACAGTTGACCTCTGACATTTGACAGTTGATAGATGACATTTGACAGTTGACATATAACAGTTGACATTTGACAGTTAACTGTTGACATTCGATAGTTGACATATTTATTAATGAGGAATAAAACTAAAAGTTCATATTCCTACAAATAATTCATTTTTTAGTAATCATATAAATGTTTAAAACGTATCTAAATATGGAAATAAAAAAAAATTCTGTTGAATGATAAATTTATTTCAGGATTATAATTTTGTTGAGTTATTTATACGTTCTACAAGAAATATGAATTAGCTTTACGATATGTTACAAATTTTTATATTTACGATTCGTTGGAAAATACATTCTTTTCCACTTTAGGAAACGGTGGGTGTTGAAATAAATTTATTGTAATAAAAATTCGATCGATATTTTATTTTAGATTTTCATTCATATAAAAAACTAAATTGTTGTCATTTTAACAGTAATAATCGAAATAAGGATCATGTTTGGAAGTATATTCATATTTTCAACATATATAAAAACAAATTCGTTTGTACTTTGCCACGTATTTTAATGAAAGTAAAAACAAAATCAAATTTTGAAAAATTAATAAATTAATTAATTGAAATTCAACTCCAGCTGAGTTCGGTAGCGGTTTCTCTACTGGCAAATTGTGCCCAGCTCAGCCGTAGAGGGTAAGTGCCAAAATAAAGTGAGTGCGCCACCGATTTGTACGGTTAAAATCGGAAACCCCTGATGTTCCAGGCACTACTTCAACCACTGGAGATAATTAAATAAATTCAAAATATTAAACAGTACTAATTGAATTGCACAATAAAAAAAATAACGATAAAGTGAGCTAAATAAAACAAAATATCAACTAGACCCTTCTTTAATAAAATTAAGAATTTACAGCCTCGTGCTTGACAACGCTATTGTTATTTATATAAAATAAGAATATATGAATAATATTAAAAGTTAAATTTATCAATATGTGTGATCACACTCAATACAAAAAAAAAAACAAGAAAAATAGATTTTAACTAACTATAGTTGCGACTTAATCTAATTAGGCTTATCTGTTAATCCTCGGCGTCTCTAATACTTAGGTCGGTTCCAAAAACCAAGCCTGTTCCAAAACCAATAGGCTTGCAACAACCACAATAACTTAAGCTCGAACTAAGTATCAGGTCTGCACCCAAAATTAAAGCCTGTAACTAGCGCTGTATCTAGGATTTCAGCCTATAACTAGGGCTTAAGCCCGTAACTAGAACTCTAAAATCGTAATTTGGTATTAACAATAGCTTAACAGATTTTAATTACTCCTTGAATTAATTTGATTTAATAACTTTAATACAATTGAACACATTAACTTAAATTTGTACTACAATGAAAGAATAAAAATGAATTTAAATGAATAATACAACATTTAGAAGCTGACTTCTCTGAATTTACAATTAATGATCAAAACTAATGATTTAAATGTACTCAAAAAACTTAAATTTGACTTGCTAGTCACAACAAAATTATAACAATAAATTAAATCAAAATTTAACATAAAATTAATTTATAATAGTAAAAGAATAAGCAAAAAGAGTCTAGTTTCACATTAATAAACCTACATACGATACACAAAGAAATACACATGTAAAATCAAGATATTAAAACTAAAATTGCATCTATATGGCGTTATTAATCTTATATATAACAAAAAAAAATATAACACAGTAACTCACCTATTAAGATAGGGTTGTTTTATTTCTTAATACTCTTGACACCCCTGGCTGGTAAACGGGTGGAACAATATTCTCGTTGCTAATTGCACTATTAGGGAATTAATTCTGCCACTCTAACCGCCATTCGTTGACTGGTACTGAATTTACCAAATAATCCACTGTCTGTTTCGTGATCTATCTACGTTTCGTCGGAAATAAAACAAGAAAAGAGAAAACCATAAGGATTGAACAAACCACATGAATAAAAGGCGTGTTACTTACCACAGAAGATTTCACAAAAATCCCGACCACGCGGTTTTTTCCAAAGAATCTGTCCAAAAATAACAACAGGAACAAACTCCACAACGATTCAAAATGGAAAATAAGGTTTAGTTTCAAAAATCCAAAATTAATTGTTACGGATTCACCGTGATTTAAAACTTAAACCAAAAATTTTCTGGCTTGTATTCGACAACCTTCTTAATCAAAAGCAGATAACGGAAAGACAGAGAAATCACTTACTTTCGATAAAATCTGTCAGACTCGAAAATGGCCTCTACCACTGTAAGGACAATAAACATGGGATCAACAGCTACCAACTTACGAACAAACAGTAATCGTTTAATAACAACAGATCTTATTACTTAACAAGGTAACACCAAAAATCCCAGTTTTACTCAATTTCTCGTTCGTATCCAATCTTTATATGTCGGATGCTGAAATAACGAACTGCAGACAACAACATTCTAAGTTTTACGACAAAAAAAAGAAAAGAAGAATTCGCCTCGTTGTAAGCCAAGATGACAGTAGTTCAAAACAATCACATAACCCCACAATTTGTTCTGAATTTAATAAATAGACTTTCAAAACAATATTAGTAATAATTTGTGGCCAGAATTTATTTATAAGTTGATGATTAACTATAACCGAACTAAAATCAACCTGAACCTGTCACGATTTAATCCTTAATAACGGAGAATTCATAAGGTAAGCAATTAGTTATAACTATTGTGAATTTAAACCCGTGACAACTTTTATTGAATTACAAATTTCCATTTTTCGTTAACAAATTAACAAAAAATATCAATTTTCAAATGTCAATTTGTTAAAATGTTAAATGTTGTAACGTTCGTTTTCGAGCATACCATCCGGACTATATATTTTTATTGTGTTCAATTTTTATCGCGCCGATGCGAAGGTCGATTGCTGTCTTGGTATGAGAAATCATTGTTTCTTCGACGGAATAATTTTTTATCTGCGATTTTTAAATAATTCAGAATTAGTTTCTGATTACCTTTGCCCTTCTTTCTGGTGAGTACCTTTTTGCTTTTGTTTTAATTTTATTAGTTAGAAATAATCCAAATTGCGGTGAATATATTATTTTAAGTATTTTACTAACACTTAATTTTCGAATACAATTGCTATTGTAAAAAGGTCGGTTTTTTGTGATGTTAAAAATATATAAACATGGATTGTAATTAATTTTTTCTCGAAAGTTGGAGAACTAGATAGCGATTGTATTCGATAGAAATTACTTAAAGGTTGCAGTTTTCAATTTTATTACTAGGAACTAAATGCCTCATTGGCCCAGAGCCGACGTGTGGTATTGCTTACAACACAGCACGAAGAGCTGTTCGCCAGTGGATGGGCATAGAACATCGAAAGAGCTGGGAAAGAACAGAAGGTAAAATACAGTCAAAGAGAATGCTGCAGACACCTACTGGTGCTATAGCGGCAGATGCCCTTGGGCTGAGGAGGAAGACCCTGCGGAAAGTGGTTGGCTTCATCAGCGGCCACTGGGTATTTCGCGGACATATACATAAGATGGGAATTCAAGTTGAAAACCTCCTATGTAGAAAATGCGGTGAGGAGGAGCAAACAGCCTTCCACGTGATATTCATGTGCCCAGCCCTGCAAGGTCTGCGTGTGAGATCCCTTGGCCTACCGACTGGAGATCAAAGGGAAGAACGGGCAACCATAGTCAAAAGAATCTCTTGGTTCATTAAGAACCTGGGATTTGACGGAGAATGAGGGTGCACAATAAGCTGTACTAGCTGCGATGCAATCCCATGGACTACCTCTCAGCCTGGCCCTCTTAAAAAAAAAATGCCTAATCTGAGAAGGGCCCTATTGAGGATCCAGATAATTTTTACTGAAAATATCGCTATTTGCCGACGGCCATTTTGAAGCCGACCATCCATTCCCGGAATTATTTTTAAGGAAGTTCTCTTGAAGGAACACCACTTCCACCCGCTTGTGCAGTGCTGATCCACCACAATCAAAACTCAGACAGGAAGACATCGAATTAAAGATAAGAGATTAAATTAATTAATTGATTAAAATTTTTACTAATTCTTAATTAAGAAATAAATTAACTTAAAACTGATTTTTCGAATTTTATTTGTGTGTCTGTACTTGGCGCCCTTTAATTAATGTTTGGAGGGAATTAAATAAAACTCAGCAGGAAGCCACGACCTTCAGGAGCTAGCCTAGGGTAATTTAAGAGTTACAATGTCAAAATTTAAATTGACAAATTTCAAATACATCAAATGTCAAGAATGACAACTGTCAGAACAATTTAACGTCAAAAATATTAAAATATTACAATTAATCTTGTATACATTTAAACATTTAAATAAAGCTTTATAAAGATACACCTTCTTCGTAAAAGCAATATTTACTATATCATCAAAGATCATTTTGTTCGTTATTTATTTGAAAGAGTAGCACGTTTTCGATATTATTGGATCAGATATTTCTTCAGGGTAAATATCATACCAAAATATAAAACAACACGTTTTTGTATTTGTTCTGCAATTTACCAAAGAAAATGTGCTATTTCTTAACAGAAGCGTAATGTAAACATTTTTTTATTCTTTGTTTAAACAAAAAAAAAATTAATCCTTACAATCTGCACTCTAATATTCGACTGTCGTCTTTTATTTTAATATTAATAAAATAACAAAAAAACGTTAAAAAAAATTGGTAAAAATATCAACCATCAAAGTTCAAATATCAAAAATGTTAAATCCCAATTGTCAAATGTCGGATGTTGAATAATAAACGTTAAAGGTCAATGTCAAACGTCACAATGTTAAATGTCAAAAATGTCAATTACAAATTCGAGTTAAAAAAAAAGAAGAGTGTGCGTGTAACCTTTACGCGCGATTAAGGTAAAACTTATTTGACGTCTGTATCATCGCAAAATAAAATCAAATTTAATAGTTATTTGTGACACAAGGACGGAAAATGACATTTTGCAAGAGCGAGTAAAGTTGCAAAACATTTTCCGGACGTGTAACACATACAATTTTTTGGTCCGACTAATTTTTAATATTTTCAAAAGTTCTGTTATGACCCCTTATGTTGACCGCTTGTGCTACCTAAAGTAAGACCAGTGGCTAGAAGACAAGACTGTCAGCTGGTATGACGTGATCTTCGGGTGGATATAAGCGCTACATTGGATGTTAATATTATAGTTGTATAATAATATGTTTGATTCTTAATATACGTGTGCAGCAGTTATTAGTGTTTTAATTAACAAATGTTACAAACACAACGAGTTCAAAAACTTTTTACTTTGACATACAAGATTAGATGTTTATTCACATCTATTGCACGATTAAAAGAATTAGTAATAAGGAATTATTTTCTGATAATCGATTTCAAGATCCTTAATTTTTATACATACAAATACTGTGCTAATAAGCAGCACAGTAAAAATTGTTATATTAAAAATATTAACATTAATATCTAATAATTTTATATAAAAATAAACGATCTCTAAAAGGCGAATTAAAATGTACCAAATGTGAAAAATAGTATCAACCTGCTTGCTTAGTTCGTCTAAGAGGCGCAAAAGTGGTTGGTCAAAATTTAATCATCTGTCCTTCATGTGCTGAAACTGAAAATGATGGCGACCATGCGTGGAACAATGTCGATGCTCTAAGAAGAGAGAACAGTTTAATGAACCAATTGCTCATCCAGATGATGGAAAATCACGACTTAATACATGGTAGACTGAATGATATGGAAGACCTGGTAGAAAAACTCTCCATAGAATTGAAATCATTACGTGACGAAAATGTAAACAAGATAACAACCCGTCTACCTCCTGTTCCTCACGCCATTGCTTTGTCATTGCCATCGGAGGCGCGCACGAACAAATCGAGCGAACGTAGGACGCGCTCTACGACTACGCAGGTTAAGGGTACGTCAAACCAAACCGAGCTGAAGTTGGATACAGGTTGTGATCGTGCCCGCAAAACATATGGTCAAGTGGCCAGTCGTCCTGTAGCAACAGCAGAAACAGAAAATTTTGATAATCCGAACAGATAAGAAGAAGACCTGGCCAATATTTTTCAGAATCAACTTCATCAAAATAAACGCCAACAATACAAAAAGCGTTTGGGAAATGCGGAAGTATCCCAGCAAAATGAAATAAATGGCTTCTCGGGTGGAGAAAGAAGAGCTTAAATATATTTAAATCGTGTTAAAAGACAAGCAACAGATTACATAAAGAAAAAGGTGGGTTTTGAAACTGAGAATATTTGCGTAAGAGCGAGATACCCACTGATCCAAACAAACTCAAATGCTTTGTCGTTAAAGCGCAAGGATGAGCTATACGATCTAGATTTCTGGCCTCGGATGGATGGCATTAAGAGATTTGATTTTACGAAACACAGAGAATTTTAGCAAACTGCCGGTAATTTTTTATAAAAGGCTACATACCTGATTTACTACTTGTTGATAATAGCCAACCTGAAATTATTAGTCATAATACGAACATATTTAGCATATTTTATGTCAATATCTGCTCAATTAGAAACAAGATAGGCGTTCTGGAGGCCTTTCTCCATGATCATAATATAAAATACAGTGCTATTTGTCTGGTCGAGCACTTTCTTTTAACAGAAGAGGTTCAGCATCTAAGTGTCTTTGGTTATGACCCGAGCTCTTATTTTTGTCGTGTACAGAATAAACGTGGTGGAGCTATGATTTTGGCAAAACATGGTATGGAGGTAAATCCTTTAAAAATGATCGAAAACTTATCAGTTGAAGGACGAAACACGTTATGCAAATTTGATACAAAATGAGTGTGTACTCGGTACTAGGAGGTTTTTGAGGTCGCTGAACACGAATATCATCTAATGATTTTGCTAAATCATTCGCCTAAAAATTTATGAATCCACTGACTGCCACACTTTTTTTTGACTAATTTATCACTTGAAGTAGATATTGAAATCTCCAGTATCTCTTTTAAAATACTTCAAACTACCTGTTGTATATTTATAGATCCCCATCTGGAAATTTCAATACATTTATAGATAGACTTTATAGTGCATTAATTTTCTGTACAAATAACTTCATATCTTTTAATCTTTGTGAAGATTTCAACATTAATTTTTTAAACGATTCACAGGAAAATAAAATGTATGCATATAGAGTACTCACTCATTTTCATTCAATATTTTTTCATCACTTTCTTCATTAATAAATCCACTTTGTTTATTCATATTTAAAACAAACACTTTATACACAAATTTTAGGCGTACAACTATTCACCAACAATGTATTTTGGTTGACAAGCTATCAATTTGACAGGTTAGCAAAATTTGTATATTATGTTGCCTATATTTACAATTACAGATTTAACTTTTATTTAATATAGTAGACGGAATCGTATTAGGTTTTTTGCGTTAAATTCGAATATGACGTCACGTCCGTTACAATTACTGAGTTACCCCTAGTCGCGCCTAAAGAAGTTTTAGTTCAAAAAGTTAAAAATCCCCTTGGAACCATTTTAATAAACAAGAACATAAACATTAATGGGTAAAAGGTGTAAAAGTAATATTTTCGCTACAGATAGCAGATTGGATTCGAATCTGCGAACAACTTCAGACCGTTCCATTCCATTAAATAGACTCGAGTGTCGGTTTTCAATTCTGCTTACACCTCTCCCGACGACGGAGATTGATTAAGGTTGAAAAAGAATCCCGTTTTCCTATCCTGTTTTTTTTTCTACCCAAAAACCTGGTTGCATCCGGTTTTTTCACTTCTATTCCCACTTTAATTTTCGATGTGTGTGTCGATGAGCGTACGGATGGTAATGATAAAAGGAATTACGCTTATTTGGTGGATTTCGAGACTCACTTTAATGCAGGATATTGGACGATTTATTATCAGGAGCTATACATCTTCATTAGTTTTTTTTAGATACCAATACGGTAAATTTGTTACTTTTTTGTTGATTTCTAAGGTTTGACAACTGTATGAAACAAAGTAGTTTTTGCTTGTTTGATTGCGAAAAAATTCTGACGAAAAAACAAGAACAACATGAATTTAATAATTAAAAATTGTCTGGCGTTATTAAAAAAAAAAAATCATGAAATTACTTCTTAGTCGAGAAAGTACGTTGTACTCAGGAGGCTGGTTTCGGTAAAAATTAAATTTGACAGCGTGCCCCAAATTGTCATATGGTAACATGCGTAGAAGAGAGGGCTTTTACGATTCCACCAATAGAATTAATTATTGCGCTAACGAAGATGTTAATCAAAAGTTTAGTGATTAATTTATTTCTTATCTTTGGTTTTTTAATGATGTCTTCTGTCGGAGCCTTTGGTAGCGAGAGTAGAAACTTGATTTCAAATATTGATGACCACAGTATTAGATGTTTTCTAATCAGCGGTGACTTCAGGAATAGTTTCTCGATTACCCTGAATTGGTAAAGATGATTTCAAAAAAAAATGGATGGGTCGTGCATTCAACTCCTCTCTAGGACCCTCTTCAAAGTGGCATCAGCCCTAATGAAATTAAAAAAAAAGCAATCAAACTCCGACCATAAATTCCTTAATTTCGTACACAATCGCTAAAGGTTTTCTCCAAAGTTCGAGAAAAAATTAATCACTTAATATGTTTATATATTTTAACGCAATAAATAAACTGATTCTTGACAAGCGATTGTGAACGAAAAAATTAAATGTTAGTAAAGGTATAAACTAAAATATCAAATAAAATATTCACCAAATTTGGATTATTACAAAATAAAATTAAAATAATTAAATTCTTACTCACCGAAACGAGGGAAGCAGAAAGTGAAGATTCAACTCAAGCTTATTGAACTATCAAAATGAAATAAAACAATTCTGAATCGCAACTCAAAAGGTAGCTAAATTTCCTACCGAAATCTGATACCCCTCGCGCCTGCCCGTTTTACAATAGATATTTTTAAAGTTAAATAGTCGAGGAGCTAGTCTCACAAATAACGTTGTAAACGTTACAAAGTACAAAAAAAACATAACCGCATTTTTGGGTTCTATATCGATGTACCCGTGACGTCATTCGCGTGATGTATAGATTGTTGTATTAAAATTTCTCCCCCCCACACCGAAAAAGAGTTGGTGAAGAAATTTTCATACACCAGATGTTAAGTTAAAAGAAGACAAATACATATGTGAAAACCGCATTTAAATCGGATTAGTGGTTTTCATGTGATGCACGCACAAACATAAAGATAGACAGACAGACAGACGTACCCACACCGTTAAAGTGGTTTTCCCAACATTTCCCTTCACTGCCCTGCTCCTATTGATTGTAGCGTGATAAAAGGTATACTATAACCAGCTCAGGAGTATGAAAAATAATTGTACCAAGTTTCGTTAAAATCCGTCGAGTAGTTTTTGTTTCTATAGCGGTTATACACACAGACAGACAGACAGACAGACACACAATTTTTTTTTTTATAATTCACGTTCACAAAGTTTTTATTGCGACACTAAAAACAGTATCGAAATAGATGCATTGTAATACTGTTTTTGGTAACTTTTTGTTTTACACAATTGGTTGCACTGCACTGATTGCCAACGAAAGAGTTCAGGTAGTAGGTAAATTAAGAAGTATGTTGTAGTAAATTATTAACTACATTATCAGCGATATTGCGAAATTTAGAATATTTTTTACAAATTTGACAAACATTCAAATTTAAAATCATTAAAACTGTCAAGTGTCAAAAGTGTCAAGATTACCAACATAAATAAATATTTCGAAAAACTCTCATTTTATTTATTTTTGTATACTTTTAAAAGTTCATTATAAAAAATGTATGTAACACTCGAATTACAATGACAGTTTGTAGTACTCGTTCTTTGCGAAACTCACCGCTTTGCGGTTCGTTTCACAAACTGCACTCGTACTACGTAACCTGTCATTGTAACACTTGTATTACAATATACTATACTGATTGCATTTTTGGCATTTGTCACGGGCTAAATTCTCGCAAGTGATAAATATTTAATTTGTAAACATAAGTGTCTTCCTACCTTGAAATTTCCCATTATTAAAGATTTACTTGGGTCGGGAACCGGTTGATCTGGTTCGGTAATAGATAATCGTCAACTTATAAATATATTCTGGCCATAAATTATTCCTAATGTTGCTAATATTGTTTTGGAAGTAAATTTCACTTTCATCTGACTGAAGTACTTTCTCTTTCTTTTTGTCGATAACTATTGATATTGCGGTTCTACAGCCAGCTGTTCTGTGGAATTGTTAGTTGCGTAATAAGATTTAAAATAAACGAGTAAATTAAGTAAGGTTGAGATTTTTGTAGTATCTATATAAATAATAAGATCAGTCGCATCAAACGACCACGGTTTGTTCGTAAATTGGTAGCTGAAGATTCTACGGTTATTGTCCCTATAGTAGTAGAGGCCACCTCTTATTTCGAGGTGTGTCAAATTCCGTGAACGTTGATATGTGAGAATCCGTTCTTTCTATTACCAGCCTTTGTCTTGAAAACGAGGTAGTGAGAAGATTTTATGGGTTTAAGTTGTAATCTCTGTTCATCGGAGTCAATTAATCTTGGATTTACAAAATTAAGCCCTGTTTTCCTATCGAATAGTATTGGAGTGAGATTTCCAGTGGTTTTGTTGGATTCGTAGGGAAATCGCTTTAGCGGATTTTAGGAAATCTGCTGTGGTGAGTAACACGTTATTTTTTTCATGTGGTTGTTCAATTCTTATGGTTCTTTCGTTCCCTATGAGTGTAGGTAGCCCATAGAGCAGACAGTAGGGAAATTTGGTAATTTAAAACCGTTCAGACAGCAAATTGTGGTCAGAATTCCCCATTGTTGCAGTTAGCAACGAGGAGATTGTTTTACCCGTCTACCAGCTAGGGTGTCACGAGCTTAATGAAAGAAACCCTATCTTAATACGTTAGGATATTTTATTTTTATAAGACTAATAACGCCATATGGTCGCAATTTTAGTTGTAATATCTTTATTTTACTTGTATTTTTTTGTGTTTTGTATGTAGGTTTATTTATGTGAAACTAGACTCCTTTTAGTTTTTTTTATTATTATAAATTAATTTTATGTTAAATCTTGATTTAATTTATTGTTATAATTTTGTCGTGACTAGCAAGTCAAATTTAAGATGTTAAGTACATTTAAATCATTATTTTTGATCATTAATTGTAAATTCAGAGAAGTCAGCTTCTAAATATTGTATTATTCATTTAAATTCATTTTTATTCTTTCATTTTTGTGCAAAAATAAGCTAATGTGTTCAATTTGTATTAAAGTCAGTAAATTCAATTAATTCGAGGAGTCATTCAAATTTGTTTGAGCTATTATTAATTCCAAATTACGATTTTAGGGTCCTAGTTATAAGCTGAAATCCTAGTTATAGGCTGAAAACTTAGATACAGGTGTAAATCCTAGTTAAGGGTTTAAGTCCTAGTTTTTGGTTGAAATTTGATTGCTGACCTGATACTTAGTCGAGCTTAAGTTAGTTGTGATTGGTGCAAGCCTATTGGTTCTGGGAACAGGCTTGAATTTGGTACCGGCCTAAGTATTGGAGAAGCCTAGGACGACGAGGAATTGTATCTAGTTATCAGATAAGCTAATTAGATTTAAGTCAACTATAGTTTTAGTTAAAAATCTATTTTTCTAGTTTAATTTTTTTTTTTATATATATATATTGCGTGTGATCACACATTTTGGATAAAATTCCCTTTTAATATTATTTATATATTTTTTTTTATAAATCAATTGCGTTGTCAGGCACGAGGCTTGACAGTTTGTAATTCTTAATATTCATTTATTAAAGAAGGGTCTAGTTGAGATTTTGTTTTAGTTAGCTCACTTTATCGTCGTTTTCTTTTATTGTGTAATTCAATTAGAACTGTTTAATATTCAAAATTTATTTAATTATCTCCAGTGGGTGAAGTAGTTCCTGGAACATCAGGGGTTTCCGATTTTAACCGTACAAATCGGTGGCGCACTCACTTTATTTTGGTACTTACCCTCTACGGCTGAGCTGGGCACAATTTGCCAGTAGAGAAACCACTACCGATCTCAGCTGGAGTTGGATTTAAATTGGAATAAATTGATTAACCTTTTTATTAATTTTTCAAAATTTGATTTTGTTTTATTTTCATTAAAAATAGGTGGCACATTATTATCGATCCCTAATCACACCCTTATAGTTATTTTGGAAATATATTTCATGTACAGAATTGACCTTTCTACAGATTTCAGATTTATAATAATATTTTTAATGATCGAAATAATTCAACAATTAAGTAATAATTTATAGACTATCAGCAATATTATATGAATAAATAGATCAATGATAGTTGTTAGAATTCGAAAGCAGGAAAAAATGAGTAGCGCATCAATCTTTAAAAAAACAACGAGTGGCAGCCGTTCTCTATAAATGTCTACCATAAGAACGCAGCTTGAAAACTCTGTCACATTTTAACGGTTCAAAAGGTGAAATTTTTTTGAAAAAGACATCAATCTTCTGCTCTTGAACAAGCTGAAATAACAAATTTAGAATCGCGTTTGGACGTTTCAAACAAATCCACATTTTGTCTTAGTCGAATCGTGATATCCAGCAGGGATTTACCGAAATAAACTATCAACAGAAAAACTTATTTCTCGAGTCTTTGAATAGTAAATTAAGTAGGAGTTTCTTGTATAGAAAATATATATATATACCTTAAAATGGGTATTTATTCGGTCTGTCTAGTTTCATTTTCCTCTTTTACTCTCTTGGAAATATGCAGAGAGATTAAATGACATAAATGCGCTCTTTTGCTCTTTGAAAAGTTGCTGGTTGATGCTTACTGAATGAGTTTCCATCAGATTGTTTTATATTTTATATTATAAAATCTAACTGCCTGAAGCAAACCAGTTTTTTTATCTTGTGGAAAGAAAAGTGGAATAATTAAAAGTAAGTAGTTCACTTTATAGAATGGAAAAGTAAATTACTAAACATTTAGTCAACAGTAACAAATTATAGTGTAAATAACTGTTTGTAGTTTCATAATTTTCTCTATAAATACTTTAATCTGTTTATGATACGTCATATGTCAGAAGATACATGTCAGAATGCCAAATGTAAGAATGTCAAATGTCAGAATGTCAACTAATCTTAGGATCTGGATCTGGAAATTTGGGAGGGGCGAGCTAGTGCTCAGCCAGCACTGAGGCCACATATGACCCATTGTGCATCCTCCCGTATGTAGGGATATCCTCACCTCAGCCTGTCACCAGGCCTATTGATTTAAAATAGGTGATGAGGCTCCCGAGGGGGATCTTCCTGACATCGGCTGGTGTAAGCCAATACTCGCTCAACACGGATCTTCTGATTTCAGAAAAAGCAGAGCAGTCATACATAATGAGTTTTACTGTTTCCTCTTCTTGTTCGCAGCCTCTGCATAGCGGCGATTCTGTTAATTTCATCCTAAAGAGATGTTGTCGCAATTGGCAGTGACCTGTCAGGATTTCCACAGCTGTTCGGAGATTTTGTCTGGTCAATGCCTTAAATTTTTGTGCTGTTTCCTCGCCAGGATGAGGTAATAACTCTCTGGCCAGTCTACAGTTCGTAGTTTTATTCCAGCACTGTATAAAGTTGTGGTGAGAGTGCTGTTTGATAAGGTCCACGACTGCGGACAATTTTAGCTTGGTAGATGGGCGAGGACTAACATATTTGTAGTCCGCAGCCTTCCTTGCTAAATTGTTCGCAATGCGGTTGCCTTTAGAGTTCCCATGTCCTTTGATCCAGCTGAGAGTGACCACGTTATTCTGGCTGGCTTCAGTTAGAGATTGGTGACATTCTAGTACTAAACTTGAAGTGAAACGTGGTCTATTCAAGGTCAGTAGTGCTTGTCGGCAGTCTGTGTATATATTTATATTCCTGCCTGTGATGTTTCTATTGATTAATTCTTTTGCAGCTATGGTTAAGCCTGTGAGCTCTAACTGAACCAAACTTGACAAGCCATCCATAGCCCATTTTATTTTTAGGCTTAAGGATCTAGAGTAAATTCCACATCCCACACCTTGCTTTGTTTTTTTCCATCCGTATATACGCTCAGAGCGTTCACTACGTTGGGGTCTGCTGTCTTGTTTGTTAACATTTTGTAGGGTTTGTCAAAGACAAATCTTGGTGCGACGGCATCCGTGTCTGCCTGTAAGAGTGGTATCACTTTTATCGATTCCCTCCACAGACTATCCCTATAGGTGCCAGTCCCTACAGTGGGTTCGATACCAACCGTGCGAAAGCGTACCATGGTCATCAATGCGACCTCCTTAACAAATATATCAAGGGGGGTGAGACCGAGTATGACTTCCATTGCGCTGGTCGGTGTGCTTCGCATGGCTCCTGTTACGAGAAGGCATGCTGATCTTTGAATTTGGTTTAATTTTTTGATAGCTGTCGTTTGTTTCTTAGGATGCATACAAGTGACTAAGTGAGTAAAAGCAATCAAAAGTGATTGAAAGTGAGAAAAACGATTAACAAGAGTATACAAATATTAAATAGTATAGAGTCAGTGTCAGTGTATAATAAATAAGTACCTAAAGAATGAAAATTTGCTCGTTAAACATTAAACATCTTTTCTGACATTTGACATGTATGACATTTGTTGTTTTTGACGATTGACAGACAACTTTACCATTTGACAGTTGACATTTGTAACCCTAATTAACCCTAGGCTAGCTCATGGGGTCGTGGCTTTCTTCTGAGTTTTATCAATTCTCTCCAAAACATAAATTCAGGGCGCCAAAGTACAGACAAACAAATAAAACGCAAAAATCAGATTTATTAAATCAAGTTTCAGATGTTAAAGTTAAAAAGTTAAAAAAAAATAATTCTCTTATCTAAGTTTTCCAGACTTTAATTACGGTGGAGCTTTGAGAATTCACTAAAAGATTTCATTCCTTCAATCAGTTCAGAGATGGTACGGCTTTTTCATAAAAAATCTTCCTATTAACTATCCCGGGATGGTAGGTTTTTTCTCTTCGTTACGACTTCTCTAGGTCGGCTACCAAAATGGCTGACTGCTTGTCAGCGTTTCTCTAATTGTTTCTAGATAATTCCCCTACTGGGGCCCTTTTGGATTTGGCAATAACCCTAATAATGAAATTATAATGAAAACTCCAACGTTTAATAATTTACAAACTAGTAGATTCGCTATCTGGTTCTCCGTATTATCGAGAAAAAATTAATTATATTTACATGTTTAAATACTTTATGATCACAAAAAAACTGACTTTTACGATAGCACCCTTTATTTGTTTAAAGAGAGGTTGAGCTACCTACCAGGCACGTCTCCAGGTGGCGGATAGGAGGTGGTCAGGGCAACTTGATCAGTGACGGTTATAAGTAGAGTGAGGGGCCCTAAAAACCCCCAAAATCTTTTGCGAAAGCCGTCGCCGCGGACCAGCTTAACCCATGCTAAGGTGTAAGGTAACGTGCCGAGGGCTGAAAGGCCACTGGTTAGAATGTGGTCACGAACGTTCCCCTGAGGGCACTGGGCGGCACCCTCTTGTATTAAGCCTTCCCCTGGCATGCGGGGCTCTGTCAGGTGGTGACCTTACTTTTTCCTTGCTACTCGTGGGACCAACATGGAAAACGAACAAAAAAACAACACCACTGAGGCTGGACAGAAATGTCCGCCTCAATCAGAAAAATCCAAGCACCGCAGAGGTAAACGAGTCTGCGGTGCGGAACTGAAGAGAAGGAGGAAGGCACGCGAGGCTGGGGGAAACCCCGCAGCGCGAACCACCTCTGGACCTTCAGAAGCACAACCTTCAGGTAATGTTGCTAGTTCTTCCTCCAAAAGAGGCAAGGAACACAACATACCTGAAGGTAAAACAAAAAAGAGAAACAGGTCAGGCGCCTCCTCATCCGAGGTGACGCCTAAAACCCTGAAAAAGGTTAGGCAGGACACAACGGCCGCTCAACCAAAAAGCTACAAGGAGGCGACTACCAGTCACCTCAGAGTAGCTATAATAGACAAAAGCAACCCCTACGGCAAAATTTCTGCCGAAAGGGAAGCTCTTGTCCAAGATATGCTGCTGGGAGAGCTGGACAAAGTAATTTTGGTCGCCTCTTCCAGTAATGCAAAGCCACCAACGTTCCGTCAGTGGTCGCACTCTGGTGAAATCATCAGAGTTACCTGCGATGACGACGCGACGTTGGCATGGCTTACCAATACTGTTGTTGGCCTTCGACCGTGGGAGGTCGCATCACTCGAGGTGGTACGAGTAGACTCCCTACCGAAGCTGACAAAAGCATCCCTCTGGATCCCGAGTAGATCGACTAAGTTATTCGAGGAGAAGGAGGTCGTGCTGCGTCGGCTAAGTGGGCAAAACCCGGACCTTAAGGTCTCGACATGGAGCTCTTTCCACCACGAGGCCAAAACAGAACCAAGGGGGCATCTCTTCGTCTTCGGAGTAGGGGACGAGGACTTGACTACCCTCAAACAAAAGTCGATGAGGTTGAGCTATGCGTTCACCTCATTGACTATGAAGGTAAAGGCCGAAGAGGCCAAGAAGGAAGGTCAGGAGGAGACCAGCAGTGGGGTCGAGCTACGAAGTCTGGCGGTCGACACCCCTGCAGACGAGGCACCCGAGGAAGCACCTGAAAAGATGCAGACAGACGGGTCCTCAGAAACGGTCCCCCTGACCGAATAAATAATTGAAAAAAAAAAAAAATAATAATAATAATGGATCGTAGAAAAGGATCTGACACGAGTTCATTTATTCAGTGTAACCTTCAGCACAGCAGAGTGGCCACGGCAACCATCAGCCGCCACCTTGCTCAGCAACAGGACACTATTGCATTAATCCAAGAACCCTGGATAAGGAAAACCAGAATTATTGGTTTAAGTACTTTAACTGGTAAAACTTTTTATTTTCCCAGCAATGACCAGCCAAGGACTGCCATATACGTACCTAGGCAAATTAAAGTTCATCCTCTGGCACATCTCTCCTGCTCAGACTTGACTGCAGTAAGGATGGAATGTGCTAGTTGTGACGGACAACCAAATACCGTAGTCCTGGCATCAGTGTACCTGCCCTCTGATGCAGCCGCACCACCACCTAGCAGGGAACTGGAGGAACTGGTGAAGTACTGCCAGCACCAGAAGTTGGAGCTCATAATCGGCTGCGACTCCAATGGACATCACGTCAACTGGGGCAGTAAGGACATAAACGCCAGAGGTAAGTCACTTTATGACTATATAATAGGGAATAACCTCTGCATTATGAACAGAGGTACCACTCCCACCTTTGTAAACTCTCGAAGTCAAACCATAGTAGATATAACGTTGTGTACAACTAAAATATCAAAACAAATCCGATGCTGGCAGGTGTCTGACGAAGTATCAATGTCAGATCACCGGTGGTTAGTATTTAAAATAGATCTGGGTGGTGTGCCCTCAACTCTATCCCGCGACCCTAGAAAGACCGACAGAGCAGCTTACGCTTCTCGGTTGGAAAGGGCTCTGAGGTCACCACACCCGGAAATAATAGTGATCTGGAACGGTATACAACAACGATACAGAACACAATCATCAAGTCTTACAAAAGCTCTTGCCTCCTAAGGCTGACTAATAATAAAGGCAATTTCACCCCTTGGTGGTGCCCAGAATTAGAACACCTAAGGAAGATGGCGAGAAAGGCTTTAAACAAGGCAAATAGTTCAAAACTCCTCGAGGATTGGAACTTATACAAGCTCCACCTTAAGGAATACAAAAAAGTCGTTAGGCAAAAACAGATAACGGCATGGAGAACCTACTGTGAAGAAATCGAGGATTTTCCACAGGCAGCGAGACTCCAAAGAGCCTTAACAAAAGATCCATATAGAGATATTGGTATACTTAAGAAACAGGATGGTAGCCAAACTGCCAACCTTGAAGAAAGTTTACATCTCTTGCGAGAAATACCCGATTCTGTTGCCACAGTAGAGGCAAAGTGGAACGAGGACCATCACATACCCTCGACAGAGGACTGGCACATTGCCAGACTCATTGTTAGCGAGGACAAAGTTAAGTGGGCAATATCTAGCTTCTCCCCCTTCAAATCACAGGGAATGGACGGAGTTTATCCAGCCCTGCTGCAGTGGGGTCTGGAGGAGCTCCTTCCTCACCTAGTGCAAATATTCAGAGCTTCCCTAGCTCTGAATTATAAACCGAAGATGTGGAGAGAAGTAAAGGTTGTCTTCATACCAAAACCTGGAAGAATGGATTACTCCATTCCAAAAGCTTACCGACCTATTAGCCTTACATCATTCTTATTAAAAACGCTAGAGAGGCTAAATGAAAGGTACATAAGGGATATAGTGATTAACACCAAACCACTGCATCCCAATCAATATGCATACACAACAGGGAAATCCACCGATACGGCCCTACATCATGTGGTTGGTCAGATCGAGCGATCATTGGACAAGAAAGAGTCCACCCTGGGCGTATTCATAGATATCGAGGGAGCTTTCGACAAAACCACGTTCCCTAAAATAATGCACTCGTTTACTGATCGAATTGTACCTACAACAGTAAGCGGATGGATTCTCAGCATGCTCTCCATGCGTGCAATAGAAATAACTGTAAATGATGTCAAGATACGAGGCAAGGTTACGAGGGGCTGTCCACAGGGAGGGGTTTTATCACCTCTACTGTGGAAAATTGTTCTAGACAGCCTAATTCGCCGCCTCAATGAACATGACAAAATCTATACAGTAGCCTACGCAGACGACATTGTTATTCTGCCAACAGGAAAGTTTGAAAGCACCCTTTGCGACAGAATGCAAGTGGCTTTCAGAACTTTAGAGACATGGTGTAAAGAACAGTCGCTGTCTATTAACGCCAAAAAGACAGAGATGGTTCTTTTCACGAAGAAAACGAAACCTAGGGGCTTAAACGCACCCAGTCTTTTCAACGTTAAATTAAGCTTTGCTACAGAAGTGAAATACTTAGGTGTTATCCTTGATAGCAAGCTGACTTGGAACTCACACATAGAAAGCAGAGTTAAAAAAGCATTTATATTTTATGAGCAATGCCGCCGAACCATAGGACAGACCTGGGGATTATCCCCCAAGGTCACCATGTGGATCTACACGGCAATCATTAGACCTATGCTAACATATGGTGCTGTCGTGTGGTGGCCTAAAGTGAAACAAACGACAGCTGTCAAAAAATTAAACCAAATCCAAAGATCAGCATGTCTTTTCGTAACAGGAGCCATGCGAAGCACACCGACCAGCGCAATGGAAGTCATACTCGGTCTCACCCCCCTTGATATATTTGTTAAGGAGGTTGCATTGATGACCATGGTACGCTTTCGCACGGTTTGTATCGAACCCACTGTAGGGACTGGCACCTGTAGGAACAGTCTGTGGAGGGAATCGATAAAAGTGATACCACTCCTACAGGCAGACACGGATGCCGTCGCACCAAGATTTGTCTTTGACAAACCCTACAAAATATTAACAAACAAGACAGCAGACCCCAACGTAGCGAACGCTCTGAGCGTATATACGGATGGATCAAAAACAAAGCAAGATGTAGGATGTGGAATTTACTCTAGATCCTTAAACCTAAAAATAAAATGGGCTATGGATGGCTTGTCAAGTGTGGTTCAGTCAGAACTCACAGGCATAACCATAGCTGCAAAAGAATTAATCAATAGGAACATCACAGGCAGGAATATAAATATATACACGGACTGCCGACAAGCACTACTGACCTTGAATAGACCACGTTTCACTTCAAGTTTAGTACTAGAATGTCACCAATCTCTAACTGAGGCCAGCCAGAATAACGTGGTCACTCTCAGCTGGATCAAAGGACATGGGAAGTCTAAAGGCAACCGCATTGCGAACAATTTAGCAAGGAGGGCTGCGGGCTACAATAGTATATTGTAATACAAGTGTTACAATGACAGAGGTTTCGTAGTACGAGTTCAGTTTGTGAAACGAACCGCGAAGCGGTGAGTTTCCAAAGAATGAGTACTACAAACCGTCATTGTAACTCGAGTGTTACATACTATTTTTTATAATGAACTTTTAAAAGTATAAAAAAAAGTAAAATGAGAGTTTTTCGAAATATTTATTTATGTTGGCAATCTTGACAGTTTTGACACTTGTCAGTTTTAATGATTTTAAATTAGAATGTTTGTCAAATTTGTATAAAATATTCCGAATTTAGCAATAACGCTGATAATGTAGTTAATAATTTACTAAAACATACTTCTTGATTTACTACCTGAACTCTTTCGTTGAAAATCAGTGCAGTGCAACCAATTGTGTAAAACAAAAAGTTACCAAAAACAGTGTTACAATGAATCTATTTCGATACTGTTTTTAGTGTCGAAATAGAAACTTTGTGAACGTGAATTATAAAAATATGTTAGCCCTGGCCCATCTACCAAGCTAACATTGTCCGCATCGAACAGCACTCTCACCAAAAATTTATACAGTGCTTGGATGAAACTACGAACTGTAGACTGGCCAGAGAGTTATTACCTCATCCTGGCGAGGAAACAGCAAAAAAAATTAAGGCATTGACCAGACAAAATCTCCGAACATCTGTGGAAATCTTGACAGGTCACTGTCAATTGCGACAACATCTCTTTAGGATGAAATTAACAGAATCTCCGCTATGCAGAGGCTGCGAACAAGAAGAGGAAGCAGTAGAACACATTATGTATGACTGCTCTGCTTTTTCTGAAATCAGAAGACCCGTGTTAGGCGAGTATTGGCTTACACCAGCCGATTCAGGGAGATCCCCCTCGGGAGCCTCATCACCTATTTTAAATCACTTGGCCTGGAGACAGCCTGAGGTGAGGATATCCCTACAATACGGGAGGATGCACAATGGGTCATATGTGGCCTCAGTGCTGGCTAAGCACTTGCTCGCCCTTCCCCAAATTTCCAGATCCAGATCCAGATAGCGAATGTACTTGAAATTAAGTGTTAGTAAAATTTTTAAAATAACAAATTCACCGCAATTTGGATAATTTAATAAAAATAAAATTTATACTGAAGCTAAGAATTACTTACTGTTATCGAAGGGCACAAATATTTAAGTGAACGAACGGATATAATTTACTGTCGAAGAAAACGAATCGTCCCGTCTCCCACTTCGATCGACGCACAAAACATAAAATAAATACCAACCTATAGTCAGGTGGATTTCGGCATAAAAACGAACGTTACACATTTCTAAAATTTTCCATTTCTGAGAGTTGACATTTGTCACTTGACATTTAACAGTTGAAAATTTTAGATTTGTCATATCTGATATTTGACTTTTAATCATTTGTTATTTTTGATGATTAACAGTTGACTTGTATAAGATTTAACTTTGTTTACATTTCTCATTTTTGACATGTTTGGAAGTGAGTAAAAGTGATATCAAATGAGTAAAAGAGTTTGAAAGTGTGCACAAAAGCGATTAGAAGTGAGATTACATAATTAAAAGAAAATAGAAGTGTGTAAAAGTGATCTAAAGTAAGTAAAAAGTCATTTAAAGTAAGTAGCAATTGATTTAAATCATATTTTGACTAGTTTATAAATGCACAAAGATGAGAACTATGTAAAAAAAATCGGTTTCTATATCCTCACTTTTCTACTAACATTTCTGAAGAGCATTTGGATATTTATTTAGATATTTCTGTTTATAAAACGACAAAAAAATCATATTTACATTTTTTGGTATTGTAATTATCACAAAAATTTTTTGCTATTTGTTTACTAACGTCTGTATTGATAAATTGAGGGAATTTAGGTCAAATGAGCCACAAACAAAATTTTGCATGAGAATACCTGTTCGTGTCCATATTCATGTTTTACTTTTTTTCTACATAGTACACATAAACAGACAAATGAGAATTTGTAGTTTTCCTACAAAAAAATTAAAGTTTTTTTTACTAAAATTTCCCAATTTGAATATATATAGCTATTTATATAACAAACTGAGTTGTTTTATTAATACAAATTACCGAGAGCACTTAACAAAACAAGGGAAAATTCAGATAAGACCATTCCTGAGGGATAAAAAAATGAACAAACGTAGCATATTGTGGGTTCGGGTTGTGTTCCTGTGTTAAAAAAAAGGGGTGAACAAAACGGGAAAACAACAAAGGTAAATTAGCACTCGCCAAACAAGCTGGTTATCATATCCGGCCACATTTAATTTACAATTCATAATTACCAAATTTATTTTAATGTTGTATGATAAAGGTTTGAATGGATGACCAGAAATATTTGATGAATTTGTAAATAGATAAGAAGATCAACTATGGTTAAATTAGAAGGTAGTTAGAAAAATTGGAAAAAAAGTACCGCAAATTTCAAATGTTAGGAATTTCAACTATCGATTGTCACGGGTTAAATTTTCGCAAGTGATAAATATTTAATTTGTAAACATAAGCGTCTTCCTACCTTGAAATTTCCCATTATTAAGGATTTATTTGGGTCGGGAACCGGTTGATCTGGTTCGGCATAGATAATCGCCAGCTATTATTTATTATTCTAGCCATAAATTATCCCTGATATCGCTGGAATTATTTTTAGAAGTATATTTATCAAAATTACGTTTATGAATCCTTGAGGTACTATTTCTCTTCTTTTGTCGATAACTTGACGTATAGTGTTCTACAGTCAGTGTTCCGTTATGTTTCTATCTTTCTTAATAAAATTGAAAATGAACGAGGAATTAGATAATGTTGAGATTTTTATTGATATCTTGATAAATAACAAGATAAGTCGTATCTAACGACTACTGTTTGTTCGTAAATTGGTAGCTGAAGATCCTACGGTTATTGTCCCTATAGTAGTAGAGGCCATCTCTTATTTCGACGTGTGTCAAAATTTCGTGTATGTGATATGAAAGAATCGGTCCTTTCTTTTACCAGCCTTTGTCGTGAGAACGTGGCAGTGAAAAGATTTTCGGGGTTTAAGTTGTAATCTCTATTCATCGGAGACAATTCATTTTGGATTTACGAAATTAAACCTCAGTTTTCCTAACGAACAGTATTGGAGTGAGATTTTCAGTAGTTTTGTTGGATTCGTAAGGAAATCGCTTTAGCGGATTTTAGGAAATCTTCTGTGGTGAGTAACACGTTATTTATTCATGTGGTTGTTCGATTCTTATGGTTCTTTCGTTCCCTATGAGTGTAGGTAGCCCATAGAGCAGACAGTAGGTAGATTTGGTGTTTTAAAACCGTTCAGACGGTAAACTGTGGTAGAATTCCCGATTGGTGCAATTAGCAACGAGAATATTGTTCCACCCGTTTACCAGCCAGGGGTGTCACGAGTTTTAAGAAATAAAACAACCCTATCTTAATAGGTAAGTTACTATATTATATTTTTTTTCCATTATATATATATATATATAAAAATTAATAACGCCATATAGACGCAATTTTAGTTTTAATATCTTGATTTTACATGTGTATTTCTTTGTGTATCGTATGTAGGTTTATTTATGTGAAACTAGACTCCTTTTGCTTATTCTTTTACTATTATAAATTAATTTTATGTTAAATTTTGATTTAATTTATTGTTATAGTTTTGTCGTGACTAGCAAGTCAAATTTAAGTTTGTTGAGTACATTTAAATCATTAGTTTTGATCATTAATTGTAAATTCAGAGAAGTCAGCTTCTAAATGTTGTATTATTCATTTAAATTCATTTTTATTCTTTCATTGTAGTACAAATTTAAGTTAATGTGTTCAAATTGTATTAAAGTCAGTAAGTCAATTAATTGAGGAGTCATTAAAATTTGTTTGAGCTATTATTAATTCCAAATTACGATTTTAGGGTTCTAGTTACGGGCTTAAGTCCTAGTTATAGACTGAAATCCTAGATACAGGTATAAATCCTAGTTAAGGGTTTAAGTCCTAGTTTTTGGTTGAGTTTTGATTGCTGACCTGATACTTAGTTGAGCTTAAGTTAGTTGTGATTGGTGCAAGCCTATTGGTTCTGGGAACAGGCTTGAATTTGGTACCAGCCTAAGTATTGGAGAAGCCTAGGACGACGAGGAATTGTATCTAGATTATCAGATAAGCTAATTAGATTTAAGGCGCAACTATAGTTAGTTAAGATCTATTTTTCTTGTTTATATATTTTTTTATATATTGCGTGTGATCACACATTTTGGGATAAATTTTCTTATAATATTATTCATATATTCATTTTTTTTTATATAAATATCAATAGCGTTGTCAAGCACGAGGCTTGACAGTTTTGTAATTCTTAATATTTCTATTAAAGAAGGGTCTAGTTGAGATTTTGTTTTATTTAGCTCACTTTATCGTCGCTTTCTTTTATTGTGTAATTCAATTACAGCTGTTTAATATTCAAAATTTATTTAATTATCTCCAGTGGGTGAAGTAGTGCCTGGAACATCGGGGGTTTCCGATTTTAACCGTACAAATCGGTGGCGCACTCACTTTATTTTGATACTTACCCTCTACGGCTGAGCTGGGCACAATTTGCCAGTAGAGAAACCACTACCGATCTCAGCTGGAGTTGGATTTAAATTGGAATAAATTGATTAACCTTTTTATTAATTTTTCAAAATTTGATTTTGTTTTTAATTTCATTAAAATACGTGGCACGATATTTGTAACCCTAATAATCCCTTATAAATTAAATAAATCTCTTATCTTTTGTTTTCTTCAAAGGATCTCCATAACATGAATTTCTCCTTGGGATGGACTGAATATTCTTCGGAATATTATCAGATAAAGTTTTTTCCAGTAATGGTATTGTCGACACATCTTCAATTTAAAATTTCTAACTCCTACTTAGGACTCCTTCAGATGTGGCATAAATCCTAATAATGAAATCAACAATCAAAACTCCATCCCTTAATGAATTACAATCAAGTAGATTCACTATCTGGTTTCTCCATATTATTGAGAAATAATTAATTTTAAATACACGTGTATTAGTCAATTAATAATCAAATAAAAAACTGATGTTTGATGATAGTGAGTCTACTTGAAATTAGGTGTTAGTAATATTAAAAAAAAAGTATAATGGTGTCGTTGGACACTAGGTAGAAACGAAGATCCTTCGGCTAATGTAGCATCGACAATACTCGCTTGTGTATACGACTGTAGCGCCTGCGCACGTCTTATTTAACGGTTTTATTCTCCTCCAAGCCTGCCGTAAGGAATTTCGTTCCAAAAAGCATATTTCACCTCAATCTGAGCAATTTATACAAATAAAAAAAGGGAGAGGTGTCAAGGGACACCTGGATGAAACGTAGTTCCTTTTGATTAATTCGTGAAGGAATTGTAATTTGTAAACACAACAGAGTGTTTATACATACATAAGCATTTATTATTGTCTGTATAAAATCTTTACTTACGTAACTCTATCAGCAATATATGGAACTTGTGCAGAAACACTGACAGGATAAATTATTGTTATTATTGTCACGCCTGGCGGATAGGAGGAATGTGCCATAGTGTTTTGGGATGAGGGGTAGCTTACTGAAGGCACTTCCCACCCAGGTCGTGGTTATCTACCCCCTGGTTAGGTATCCTGCTGAAGGCAGAAAACTAACCAAGGGGAATATGAGATAAACAACAGGAAACAAACAACACATATATTAACAAGAACAAACAATGAATAACAAATAACTACCTAAATACAAATCTTAACTAATCTTACCAACTAACCTACATGGTAGCATGTCACACTTACTCACGAAAATAAGTCAAGAGTCACAACGGCCCAAACCCAAGGGTCTGTTTCAGGGACACCCCAGAGGGTGACCCTTACAGACAACCTCAGACTCCGAACTCCTCGTGTACGACCTCAACGACGCACTTTTATAGCCAATTCTTACTTTACGTGAGAATAAGAATTAAACTATAAAAGGTCGCCTTGAAATCTAACGTACTGACTTTGGCCTGGATAATTACAATTAAAAATAATACAAAATAATACAATAAAATATCAAACAATTAAACTACCCTATTATCGTATGTGACATTATCTTCTATTATTTTACTATTTATTATCTACAAAAATCCTGTATAAACTTAACAAAGTCGCGACACTACACTGTTCAAAGCAAAATAGAAAATAGTAAATCCATTATCACCTGAATATTTTCAACAGTTCGTTTCTTTTAACAAAAGTGTCCATTTATAGAATATCAGAGGTTTAGATGATATACATCTACCTAGAATTACTTTTTATTTCAATTAAATTTAAAACAGGAATTAACAATTTAATACAAAATTTTAAAATTAAAATATTTGACAGTAACTGACATTTAAGGTAATTTGTATGTTTATTTGAATAAATGATTCCTAAGAGTGTACATTATTAAAATTAACTTTTTGAGATACCAACATAAAGTGATGTCGATTAGAAAATTTGTTGTCAGTTAATCGTGAATATGCACGATTTGAATGGTTGGGTTAATCATGATAGTTCATGGAATGTCTCCCTTCAATAAATACTATTGATTTATTGGTTTGGTTACGTGTGCATGTATCTTACTGATGAATGGATAATATGACGTTATCTGCGGTTTTGTTAGCGTGATGTTTCCTATATTCAGACCAAACATCAATAAAGTCCATCAACAGCTAATCACCAATTTCGAATACTCGGTGTAAAATAATCCTCATTTACAAATTTATAAAACATTTTAATGCCAAAAATCAACACCTTTAAAGAAAGAGAGAAATTTGGTAAAAGGATTGAAATTTTACTTGTTCCTTATTTATTGTTATTAAAATTGTTTACGTTACAAAAAAAGCTATTACCACCTAGTTGTCTGTCTATATATAAAATTGTCATAAAAATTTTATGTTATGTCGTAACATGTGATTCAAATAGACTGTATTCCCAATGGGATATAAAAAAAAACTGAGAACCTGCAAAGTATTCTATTTCTCATATAAGAATTACATCTCACATTTCTGTAGATTTTACCTTTTTCTTGTGTGAAATATTTGCGTAGATTAAATACCACAGAGTTTGTAATTTGTAATTCCCGGAAATAACAAATGTCAACTGTCAAAAATGACAAATATCTACTCTCAAATGTCAAAAATGACACATGTCCACTGTCAAATGTTGGAAATGCCAAAAATATGAACTGTCCACTGTCGAAAATGACAAATGTCAACTGTAAAATGTAAAGAAAATCACAGATGTCAACTGTTAAATGCCGGAAATGACAAATGTGAACTATAAAATGTCTAAAATGACAAAAGTCAACTGTCGGAAACGATAAATAGCAAGTGTTAAATGTCGGAAGTGTTAAAAATGTCAACTGTCAATTGTCGTAAATGACAAATGTAAACTGTCAAATGATGGAAATGACAAATGTCGGAATCGACAAATATCAAATGTCAAAGATACCAGAAGAAACAAAAATTTCAAATGTTGGAAATGTTAAGTTTCAACAGTCAAATGTCAATAGTCATATGTCAATAGTCAAATGTCAATATAGTCAAATGTCACTATAGTCAAATGTCAATATAGTCAAATGTCAATATAGTCAAATGTCAATATAGTCAAATGTGAATATAGTCAAATGTCAATATAGTCAAATGTCAATATAGTCAAATGTCAATATAGTCAAATGTCAATATAGTCAAATGTTAATATAGTCAAATGTCAATATAGTCAAATGTTAATATAGTCAAATGTCAATATAGTCAAATGTCAATATAGTCAAATGTCAATATAGTAAAATGTCAATATAGTCAAATGTTAATATAGTCAAATGTTAATATAGTCAAATGTCAATATAGTCAAATGTCAATATAGTCACTCCTACAGGCAGACACTGATGCCGTCGCACCAAGATTTGTATTTGACAAACCCTACAAAATATTAACAAACAAGACAGCAGACCCCAACGTAGTGAACGCTCTGAGCGTATATACGGATGGATCAAAAACAAAGCAAGGTGTGGGATGTGGAATTTACTCTAGATCCTTAAGCCTAAAAATAAAATGGGCTATGGATGGCTTGTCAAGTGTGGTTCAGTCAGAACTCACAGGCATAACCATAGCTGCAAAAGAATTAATCAATAGGAACATCACAGGCAGGAATATAAATATATACACAGACTGCCGACAAGCACTACTGACCTTGAATAGACCACGTTTCACTTCAAGTTTAGTACTAGAATGTCACCAATCTCTAACTCAGGCTAGCCAGAATAACGTGGTCACTCTCAGCTGGATCAAAGGACATGGAAACTCCAAAGGCAACCACATTGCGAACAATTAAGCAAGGAGGGCTGCGGGCTACAAATATGTTAGCCCTCGCCAATCTACCAAGCTAACATTGTCCGCAGTCGTGGACCTTATCAAACAGCACTCTCACCAAAAATTTATACAGTGCTGGGATGAAACTACGAACTGTAGACTGGCCAGAGAGTTATTACCTCATGCTGGCGAGGAAAAAGCAAAAAAATTTAAGGCATTGACCAGACAAAATCTCCAAACAGCTGTGGAAATCTTGACAGGTCACTGCCAATTGCGACAACATCTCTTTAAGATGAAATTAACAGAATCGCCGCTATGCAGAGGCTGCGAACAAGAAGAGGAAACAGTAGAACACATTATGTATGACTGCTCTGCTTTTTCTGAAATCAGATGATCCTTGTTGGGCGAGTATTGGCTTACACCAGCCGATGTCAGGGAGATCCCCCTCGGGAGCCTCATCACCTATTTTAAATCACTAGGCATGGTGACAGCCTGAGGTGAATATATCCCTACAAAACGGGAGGATGCACAATGGGTCATATGTGGCCTCAGTGCTGGCTAAGCACTAGCTCGCCCCTCCCCAAATTTCCAGATCCAGTCAAATGTCAATATAGTCAAATGTCAATATTGTCAAATGTTAATATAGGCAAATGTCAATATAGTCAAATGTCAATATAGTCAAATGTCAATATAGTCAAATGTCAATATAGTCAAATTTCAATATAGTCAAATGTCAATATAGTCAAATGTGAATATAGTCAAATGTCAATATAGTCAAATGTCAATATAGTCAAATGTCAATATAATCAAATGTCAATATAGTCAAATGTCAATATAGTCAAATGTCAATATAGTCAAATGTCAATATAGTCAAATGTCAATATAGTCAAATGTGAATATAGTCAAATGTCAATATAGTCAAATGTCAATATAGTCAAATGTCAATATAATCAAATGTCAATATAGTCAAATGTCAATATAGTCAAATGTCAATATAGTCAAATGTCAATATTGTCAAATGTTAATATAGTCAAATGTCAATATAGTCAATGTCAATATAGTCAAATGTCAATATAGTCAAATGTCAATTTAGTCAAATGTCAATATAGTCAAATCTCAATATAGTCAAATGTCAATATAGTCAAATGTTAATATAGCCAAATGTCAATATAGTCAAGTGTCAATATAGTCAAATGTCAATATAGTCAAATGTCAATAGTCAACTGTCAAATATCAACTCTCATTGTTTTGAACTACATACTTTTGAAAGTTTTGACATTTTAAAACAAATCATTCATACTTATACAATATTTTAATGAGTTCAAATTTCGACCACTACTTTGAATAATTTTTCGATAAAGATTATATTGATTTATATATATAAATAAATTATGCATATATAAAACCGAAAAAATCTAAAGATTATATTTAGTTTTGGGCGATTACGTGTTGACGTGTTAGGGTAAATACATTGTTAAATATTTGAAATATGTCTGATAGAAGCGATACAGCAACTTTATATTACTAAATAATGCGCCAAAGAGTAAAACAAATATTAAACACAAGAAATAGGTCATGAATTATTTTGAAAGTTTCGTGATATTACAAGGAAAGTTTTGTGTAGCTTTTATTTATGAAATATTAACAAGACAACGTCTACTCCATATTGCCTTTCTATTTAAACTATATTTAACAAAACCAAAAATGTATATGTATATGTAACTTTTTTTATAATCAATTTACATTTTCTTCAGATATGACATTTAACTATTGACATTTGACTATATTGACATTTAACTATATTGACATTTGACTATATTGACATTTGACTATATTGACATTTGACTATATTGACATTTAACTATATTGACATTTAACTATATTGACATTTGACTATTGACATTTGACTATATTAACATTTGACTATATTGACATTTGACTATTGACTTTTGACTAAATTGACATTTGACTATATTGACATTTGTCTATATTGACATTTGACTATATTGACATTTAACTATATTGACATTTGGCTATATTGACATTTGACTATATTGACATTTGACTATATTGACATTTAACTATATTGACATTTGACTATTGACATTTGACTATATTAACATTTCACTATATTGGCATTTGACTATTGACATTTGACTAAATTGACATTTGACTATATTGACATTTGTCTATATTGACATTTGACTATATTGACATTTAACTATATTGACATTTGACTATATTGCCATTTGACTATATTGACATTTAACTATATTGACATTTGACTATTGACATTTGACTATATTAACATTTGACTATATTGACATTTGACTATTGACATTTGACTAAATTGACATTTGACTATATTGACATTTGACTGTATTGACGTTTGACTATATTGACATTTGACTATAGTGACATTTAACTATATTGACATTTAACTATATTGACATTTGACTGTATTGATATTTGACTATATTGACATTTGACTATTGACATTTGACTATTGACATTTGACTATTGACATTTGACTATTGACATTTGACTATTGACATTTGACTATTGACATTTGACTATTGACATTTGACTATTGACATTTGACTATTGACATTTGACTATTGACATTTGACTATTGACATTTGACTATTGACATTTGACTATTGACATTTGACTATTGACATTTGACTATTGACATTTAACTATTGACATTTAACTATTGACATTTGACTATTGACATTTGACTATTGACATTTGACTATTGACATTTGACTATTGACTATTGACTATTGACTATTGACATTTGACTATTGACATTTGACTATTGACATTTGACTATTGACATTTGACTATTGACATTTGACTATTGACATTTGACTATTGACATTTGACTATTGACATTTGACTATTGACATTTGACTATTGACATTTGACTATTGACATTTGACTATTGACATTTGACTATTGACATTTGACTATTGACATTTGACTATTGACATTTGACTATTGACATTTGACTATTGACATTTGACTATTGACATTTGACTATTGACATTTGACTATTGACATTTGACTATTGACATTTGACTATTGACATTTGACTATTGACATTTGACTATTGACATTTGACTATTGACATTTGACTATTGACATTTGACTATTGACATTTGACTATTGACATTTGACTATTGATATTTGACTATTGACATTTGACTCTTGACAATTGACTATTGACATTTGACTATTGACATTTGACTATTGACATTTGACTATTGACATTTGACTATTGACATTTGACTATTGACATTTGACTATTGAAATTTGACTATTGACATTTGACTATTGACATTTGACTATTGACATTTGACTATTGACATTTGACTATTGGCATTTGACTATTGACATTTGACTATTGACATTTGACTATTGACATTTGACTATTGACATTTGACTATTGACATTTGACTATTGACATTTGACTATTGACATTTGACTATTGACATTTGACTATTGACATTTGACTATTGACATTTGACTATTGACATTTGACTATTGACATTTGACTCTTGACATTTGACTATTGACATTTGACTATTGACATTTGACTATTGACATTTGACTATTGACATTTGACTATTGACATTTGACTATTGACATTTGACTATTGACATTTGACTATTGACATTTGACTATTGACATTTGACTATTGACATTTGACTATTGACATTTGACTATTGACATTTGACTATTGACATTTGACTATTGACATTTGACTATTGACATTTGACTATTGACATTTGACTATTGACATTTGACTATTGACATTTGACTATTGACATGTGACTATTGACATTTGACTATTGACATTTGACTATTGACATTTGACTATTGACATTTGACTATTGACATTTGACTATTGACATTTGACTATTGACATTTGACTATTGACATTTGACTATTGACATTTGACTATTGACATTTGACTATTGACATTTGACTATTGACATTTGACTATTGACATTTGACTATTGACATTTGACTATTGACATTTGACTATTGACATTTGACTATTGACATTTGACTATTGACATTTGACTATTGACATTTGACTATTGACATTTGACTATTGACATTTGACTATTGACATTTGACTATTGACATTTGACTATTGACATTTGACTATTGACATTTGACTATTGACATTTGACTATTGACATTTGACTATTGACATTTGACTATTGACATTTGACTATTGACATTTGACTATTGACATTTGACTATTGACATTTGACTATTGACATTTGACTATTGACATTTGACTATTGACATTTGACTATTGACATTTGACTATTGACATTTGACTATTGACATTTGACTATTGACATTTGACTATTGACATTTGACTATTGACATTTGACTATTGACATTTGACTATTGACATTTGACTATTGACATTTGACTATTGACATTTGACTATTGACATTTGACTATTGACATTTGACTATTGACATTTGACTATTGACATTTGACTATTGACATTTGACTATTGACATTTGACTATTGACATTTGACTATTGACATTTGACTATTGACATTTGACTATTGACATTTGACTATTGACATTTGACTATTGACATTTGACTATTGACATTTGACTATTGACATTTGACTATTGACATTTGACTATTGACATTTGACTATTGACATTTGACTATTGACATTTGACTATTGACATTTGACTATTGACATTTGACTATTGACATTTGACTATTGACATTTGACTATTGACATTTGACTATTGACATTTGACTATTGACATTTGACTATTGACTGTTGAAACTTAACATTTCCAACATTTGAAATTTTTGTTTCTTCTGGTATCTGTGACATTTAATATTTATCAATTTCGAAATTTGTCATTTCCATCATTTGATAGTGTAACGTTTATTTATTTTCACAGTTTATTATTTAATTTATTTATACAACTAATACACTTAATTTATGTTATAACACAATTTATTTACAATATACTAATTTATATGAACACTGAATACTGATTTATATAAACACTTATTTACTTAGACTCAACTCAAAAACTAAACTAAACTCTATTTCAAAATAAAAGTCTAGTTATATGCGCATCGATGCTTCGAGTAATTGCTCGATTACTCGCGTAGAGATCTTTCTAGTCCCGGTTCTCGTACAATCGGGAACATTCTCAGCCATTCGGCCTGTTTCTCTGATGATGCTTACGGCGTACAGAGGCGGACTCGCCCATATTGCCAACAAGCCGGAGTCGCATTACAATAGTTTACATTTGTCATTTACGACATTTGACAGTTGACATTTGATAGTTGACAGTTGGATTTGACAGTTAATATTTGACAGTTGATATTTGACATTTGACAGTAAATAGTGTACATTTGACAGTTGGCATCTGTTGTATAAGAGTTGATATATGAGTAGAAAATCGTAAAAAAATGTAAACAATTCGTAATTGCTTTATGTGACTCTATTTCATAAATAGTTAAAAAAATGAAATGAATAAGTAATTTTTTGTATAATGCATTTACATATTCTTGAGATAAAAAGGTTTTATTTGAATTCATCTGGTTGAATTCGTGTCAGAAATATATGCAATTATAAATGTGCTCTCTCATAAATATTCCATAGCGTTTTCCATCGTAGTTTCCTGTAACTTTCAGTGTTTCCAATTGAATAACTGGAAATACGATCTGCATTCGCCTGTAAAAATGATAAGGCTTCGAATAAAAGACTTAGAGAATGTTGATTTCACAGCAAAATCCTTTTTATGTCAATTTGAAATTAATCCGATTTCGAATTATACGCTTTAACTTCATATTTTATATTTTTATACATAATATATTAACTTTCTACAATTGTAGACTGACAATTAAAACAAGAAAGCATTACAAAATTAGCATATTAAACAAATGACACATTTTATAAATTGGTTCTTCGTAGGCTCTTGTAACATTTCCAGGTAGGTACTTTAGAGTGTTGTATTGTTTCCAGAAGCTATTTTAACACTTTAATCTTCTTCTGTGCATTTGTACAGTTCTTAGAGAATGTTTTTATTATTTTTGTTCTTCTTAAACTTCTTCTGGACATTTTGTAGCGTCTCCAAAAGCTTTTTACCATTTTGGTTATCTTTGTAGGCTCTTATAACATATCCATGGTACTTTTGTAACTTATTAGACTTTTTTTAGTGTATCTAGTAGATTATCCAACTTGTTTATCTTTTTTTGGACCTTTCCTATAGTCTCCAGATGGTTTATTACCTTTTTAACTTTCTTCGTAGGCTCTAGTTTTATCTGTAGTTACCTCTTACCCTTGTTAGGTTTTTATAGTGCCCTTAGAAGCTCTTTCAACTTTCCTACTATCTTCTGGTTCTTATATATTGTCTCTAGAGCCTTGATTAATATTTTAACTTACTTCGTAGGTTCTTTTTTTACCTTTTACCCTTGTTAGGCTTTTATAGTGCCTCTAGAAGCTCTCACTATATTCTGGATCTTCTGTATTGTTTTCAGAGGCTTGATTAGTATTTTATCTTTTTTCGTAGGCTCTAGTTACATCTGCAGGTACTTTTTAACCTTGTTATGCTTTATTAGTGCCCCCAGAACGTCTTCTAACTTTTCCACTATCTTCTGGATCTTCTCTATTGTCTTCAGAACCTTGATTAATATTTTAACCTTTTTCTTTTTTTAAACCTTTCGTACAGTCTCCAGATGGTTTATTACCTTTTTAACTTTCTTCTTAGGCTCTAGTTTTATCTGTAGTTACCCTTGTTAGGTTTATATAGTGCCTTTAGAAGCTCTTTCAACTTTCCAACTATCTTTTGTTTTTTATGTATTGTCCCTAGAGCCTTGATTAATATTTTAACTTACTTTGTAGGTTCTTGTTTTACCTTTTACCCTTGTTAGGCCTTTATAGTGTCTCTAGAAGCTCTTTCAACTGTCTCACTATCTTCTTGATCTTCTGTATTGTTTTCAAAACCTTGATTAGTATTTTAACTTTCTTCGTAGGCTCTAGTTACATCTGCAGGTACTTTTTAAACTTGCTTTGCTTTCTGAGTGCCTCTAGAACCTTTTCTAGCTTTTCCACTATCTTCTGGATCTTCTCTATTGTCTCCAGAACCTTGATTAATATTTTAACCTTTTTCTTTTTTGAACCTTTCGTACAGTCTCCAGATGGTTTATTAACTTTTTTAACTTTCTTCGTAGGCTCTAGTTCTAAGTGTAGTTACCCTTTACCCTTGTTAGGTTTTTTAATGCCTTTAGAAGCTCTTTCAACTTTCCTACTATCTTCAGGTTCTTATGTATTGTCCCTAGAGCCTTGATTAATATTTTAACTTACTTCGTAGGTTCTTGTTCTATCTTTTACCCTTGTTAGGCTTTTATAGTGTCTCTAGAAGCTCTCACTATCGTCTGGATCCTCTGTATTGTTTTCAGAGTCTTGATTAGTATTTTAACTTTCTTCGTAGGCTCTAGTTACATCTGCAGGTACTTTTTAACCTTGTTATGCTTTATTAGTGCCTCCAGAACCTCTTCTAGCTTTTCCACTATCTTCTGGATATTCTTTATTGTCTCCAGAACCTTGATTAATATTTTAACCTTCTTCTTTTTTTGAAACTTTCGTACAGTCTCGAGATGGTTTATTACCTTTTTAACTTTCTTCGTAGGCACTAGTTTTATCTGTAGTTACCTTTTACCCTTGTTAGGTTTTTATAGTGCCTTTAGAAGCTCTTTCAACTTTCCTACTATCTTCTGGTTCTTATGTATTGTCCCTAGAGCCTTGATTAATATTTTAACTTACTTCGTAGGTTCTTGTTTTATCTTTTACCCTTGTTAGGCTTTTATAGTGTCTCTAGAAGCTCTCACTATCTTCTGGATCTTCTGTATTGTTTTCAGAGCCTTGATTAGTATTTTAACTTTCTTCGTAGGCTCTAGTTACATCTGCAGGTACTTTTTAACTTTGTTATGCTTTATTAGTGCCCCCAGAACCTCTTCTAGCTTTTCCACTATCTTCTGGATCTTCTCTATTGTCTCCAGAACCTTGATTAATATTTTAACCTTCTTCTTTTTTTGAAACTTTCGTACAGTCTCGAGATGGTTTATTACCTTTTTAACTTTCTTCGTAGGCACTAGTTTTATCTGTAGTTACCTTTTACCATTGTTAGGCTTTTATAGTGCCTTTAGAAGCTCTTTCAACTTTTCTACTATCTTCTGGTTCTTATATATTGTCTCTAGAGCCTTGATTAATATTTTAACTTACTTCGTAGGTTCTTGTTTTACCTTTTACCCTTGTTAGGCTTTTATAGTGTCTCTAGAAGCTCTCACTATCGTCTGGATCCTCTGTATTGTTTTCAGAGCCTTGATTAGTATTTTAACTTTCTTCGTAGGCTCTAGTTACATCTGCAGGTACTTTTTAACCTTGTTATGCTTTATTAGTGCCTCCAGAACCTCTTCTAGCTTTCCCACTATCTTCTGGATCTTCTCTATTGTCTCCAGAACCTTGATTAATATTTTAACCTTCTTCTTTTTTTGAAACTTTCGTACAATCTCCAGATGGTTTATTACCTTTTTAACTTTCTCCGTAGGCTCTAGTTTTAACTGTAGTTACCCTTCACCCTTGTTAGGTTTTTTAATGCCTTTAGAAGCTCTTTCAACTTTCCTACTATCTTCTGGTTCTTATATATTGTCTCTAGAGCCTTGATTAATATTTTAACTTACTTCGTAGGTTCTTGTTTTACCTTTTACTCTTAATAGGCTTTAATAGTGTCTCTAGAAGCTCTCACTACCTTCTGGATCTTCTGTATTGTTTTCAGAGCCTTGATTAGTATTTTAACTTTCTTCGTAGGCTCTAGTTACATCTGCAGGTACTTTTTAACTTTGTTATGCTTTATTAGTGCCCCCAGAACCTCTTCTAGCTTTCCCACTATCTTCTGGATCATCTCTATTGTCTCCAGAACCTTGATTAATATTTTAACCTTCTTCGTAGGCTCTAATTACAACTGCAGTTACCTTTTAACCTTGTTAGGAAGGTGTTTCAACTTTCTCACTATTTTCTGGATCTCCTGTATTGTCTTCAGAGCCTTGATTAATATTTTAACCTTGTTTATAGGCTCTAGTTACATCTGCAGGTGCCTTTTGGAATGAATTTACTTAAAAAAATAATTCTAGGTTAATTTTAGGTTCTACTGTGTTTTGTGTTCATTTTAAATTAATAGAATTGCATCAAAAAGTTAAAGAAATGATAATAAGCCGTTCTGTATGCACAACATTGTTAAAAGTTAATTTAATCGTGCTCTATCCAACGAGAGAGCAATAATAAAGCTGTTTGTAATCTACACTCTCATAATATTACAATTTTATTTTATATACATTAAAGACACATTCAATAACCATTAAAACAAACTAAAAATTATCAATATAAAAAAACAGTGTAAACACAAATTTAGGAACAGACTAAAAGAGAGTTTGAGTGGAATATTAAAAGAAGAACAGTTAGAGACTAAAAAAGTACTTAATTATTGTATCAAATTAAAAATCTGTAGTAAATGGCGCCGTAGTAATTATTTAAAGCACATCTTGTAACGTTAATAACGTTAATCGTGGCCTGGCCTATTGACTATTAAATTTTTATAAATATCAGTGTTATTTTGCGCCGACGCGAATACTTTATCAGATATGTGTAGAAGAATTTTAGTTTGTTCGTAAGTTGCGTCGCTATATTTTTTTTTTCATTTTGTGCTTCGATAGAAATTAGTTCTCTTCACTTCTTACACCCTTCTTGGGCTTTTGCCAAATAGCGAGGGATCCTAAGTGAGGGCTTATCGAGCCAATTAATTCTATAAAAAGAAAAACCAACTGGCCAGCGACACCGTAGTCCGTACTGTCCACTTCGGAAGTCTCTACAATTCCTGTTGAGAAAAACCATCTTGCCAGCGTCACCATAGACCGTTGCTGTCCACTTCGGAAGTCTCTACTTTTCCTGTTAAGAAAACCCATCTTGCAAGCGACGCCATTGACTGGTGCTCACCATTTCCGGAGGTCTCCTCAATTCCGTCCTGAAAATTTCTCGACATCGAATCCGAAGAATACAAAAGCAAAGATAAGAAATTAGTTAATTACTTTTTACTAATCTATTAAAGATATTTCTTGAATAAACAATTAAACACTGATTTCACTCTTTTATTTGTAATTCTGTACTTGGCGCCCTTTATTATTTGTTTGGGGAGAGTTAAAAAAGAAAGCCAGAAGGAAGCCACGAACCCTGGAGCTAGCAAAAAGGGTATTTTTACGCTACAATGTGTCAAATTTATCATTAATCAACTGTCAAATGTCAACTGTCGAACGTCGAATAAACTGTGAAATGCTTTCGCGGCCATTGTCTAATGTATCAACGTTTTTTGGGCTGTTAGGCCGGCGTCGATTGTCTTGCTGCCTTGACGTTTCACCAACACGAGTGGTTGGCATCTTCAGAAGTTGTACATATGAACTACCAAACGCTCGATCAACACCAGGATTAAAGAGCACAAGGCCAACTGTCGTCTGGGGCAGACGGACAAATCCACCGTAGAGGAACATACCCTCACTATGGACCATCGGATTAAGCTTGAGGAGACCCAAGTCCTCGCTACTACATCATCATACCATTCCAGACTCTATAGAGAAGCCATAAAGATAAAGAAGCACCCGAACAACTTTAATAAAAAAGAGGAAGCAGTCAAGATTAACAAAACATGGGTTCCCATAATTAAGGGTGCGAAAACTCTACCCTTAACGAACAACACCGACCAGAACCGATTGGAATCGAAAGCAACTGAGGCCCCGCCCACTTCCTTCCCGACGTATAAATACGGGCTCCGTCCACGCAGAGCTTAGTAGTTCGCAGACTGTAAACCAGGAAGCAACTTCTGAAGATGCCAACCGCTCGTGTTGGCGAAACGTCAAGTCAGCAAGACAATCGACGCCGGCCTAACAGCCCAAAAACCATTGATACATGTCGAACGTCGACTGTCAAATTTCAACTGTCGAATGTGAACTGTCATTTCTGACATTTGACATGTTTAACACTGGACATTTTTGATATATTGATCTGGATTTTTTACATGAAAGCACTCTATTGGTGATATTGCGGAAATTTGTTTTTGCTAAGATTTAAGTTTTTGTTTAGAAAGAAGGAAAAAAAAATTTTTTTGTAATTACAGCCGATTTCTTTAAGGTGCTGAATCCGCACTCCTTAGATTTTATTGATTGGAAAATGTCAGTATAACGGTCCTGTTTCGCATTAAAAGATAGTAACTCACATAAGGAAATTTTCACACGAGATAAAATCGGGAAAGAAATGTCAATAAATGTAAAATAAATCTTTTATCTTTTTGGATTTTATCTTTATTTTTCTTATTTATCTATTTTTCATCAAAATGAATACTTTGCAAATAAATGAAAATAGATTTTCTAAATTAGTAAATCAATTAAGAAAGGTAATCTTTGACTATTTAGCTGCAATTTCTAAAGTTTGAATCGTGAAACGCAAAATGTAAATTGGATGGAATTGAAAGGGCCTAGTTCTGTCTAATCAAATTAGCAAGGTTCAATTGAATATTCAATCTGTCTATCCCGAAACTCGACTACAAGATTAAATCTTATTCTTAAAAGATTAATTTTCTATTTAAAAACATTTTTTTTATCAAATTGGAAATCTTTGAATATCGAAAAAAAAAAGATTAACCTTTATGCGCAATTGAAGTAAAACTTATTTGACGTACGTATCGCAAAATAAATATTAAATTACAATTCAATTATATTTATTGTCTATATATATACTTATACATACATTTTTTTTTTATGGTCAAGCACAAGCACTGCAGGAAAATTCCTTTAAGGCGCTCTGAGAGCGGTGCGTGTGCGAAGAAAGCGATTCACGTTGTTCTTGAATCGTTGAAGGTTATATTCGGTGGGAAATACGGTCTCAGAAAGGCCGTTCCACAAAGAGGATGTCCTCCAGAAGAAAGAGTTCTTAAACAATGATGTTCGAGAAGTATTAAGTTGAACCACATAGGGATGGGCGGAAGTGGTTTGTCGTGTATTTCTGCTATGAATTGCTCTAGGTGGAATCAAGCGGGCAATGTCAGTAGAACACTTGCCATGGAAATATTTGTAAAAGAGGGTCAAATCACCAACCTGTCTTCGATGTTCTAAGCTGTCGAGGTTCTTGGTTAGCTCGTGGTCACCGATCCGGCGAATGGCTCTCCTTTGGATGGAATCCAACAACCGAAGGGTATGCTTCGGTGCAGAACTCCAGACATGAGAGCAGTATTCCAGTGAAGGTCGAATCTGGGCTTTGTAGAGTGTCAAAAGTTGTTGTGGTGTATACAGCTTTTTGGTACGGAAAAGTACTCCGAGTTTCTGAGAAGCTGTCCTGGCGATTGTTACCACGTGATTATGCCAAGACATATCTCCTCCCAGATTGACACCCAGTAAGTTAATAGACGAAGCCAGTGGAATTGCGTGTCCTGCCATGACTATATCTGGTTCTGCAATGTTAACCTTCTTAGAGAAAACTGCTGCCTGGGTTTTTTTAGCGTTAAATTCGACTTGGTTACTGTCACCCCAAGACAAAATTTCTTCCAGGTCTTTATTGAGTCGTGATACTTCATGCTGTCTGCGAAGATGTGCGTCAGCAGCCGATGTTCGAGAATTCAAAGTAAACGATGAGATAAGTGTGCTGTCGTCAGCAAAGCTATAAATTGGATTTTCTGTCTTCGCTAGAAGGTCGTTAATGTATAGTAAGAAGAGGGTTGGGGATAATATGGAGCCCTGAGGAACACCAGCATTGATGGTAAAGGTGTCCGAGAGAAACCCGTCAATCGCCACTTGCAGAGAACGGTCCTGAAGAAAGCTAGAAAGCCATGAACAAAATCGACCGGGCATACCGTAGGATCGCAGTTTACTTAGGAGCCCCTCATGCCAGACACGATCAAATGCTTTAGAAATGTCCAGTGCAATAGCCCGGGACTCCCCATGATGTTCGACTGCGTTGCTCCAAAGATGGGTGACATATGCTAGGAGGTCTCCTGTTGATCTGGACTTACGAAAGCCGTACTGATGGTCGCTGATAATATTAAGGCCCTCTAGGTACTTTAGAAGTTGTTGGTTAATAGCTTTCTCCATCACTTTTGATATACTTATTTGAAAGCAATGCGACAGGTCGATAGTTGTTTGGCATGGTTTTCTTGCCTTTCTTTGGTATAGGCTGAACTCTTGCCTTCTTCCAGCAAGATGGAAATATTCCTTTTTTGTAGGATAGGTTAAAAAGTCTACAAAATATTGGTGTTAGCTCATCAGCGCATTCCTTGAGCACTATAATAGGAATTTCATCTGGACCAGAAGCCTTCCTGACATCGAGCCCTTTAAGAATTCGTTTGACAGGACGCTGACGGAATACGATATCAGTCATTTCCGATTGAACTGCTGGAATGTTCGGTGGTGTTTTTCCCTGAAAGTCTACGTTGGAATGAGAAGAAAATAGTTCTGCCAGTAAGTTCGCTTTATCTCCGGCTGTGGTTGCTATTGTGCCGTCGGAACGTGTTAGAGGTGGAATATTTGATTTTGTAAAATTTTGACTGGCGGCCTTAGCGATTGACCAAAAATACCTAGATCCGTTAGGACTGGCAAGAAGTTTGTTTTTGATCCTCGTGTTATGCGTCTCTTTGCTTTGATCTATCGTTTGCTTACACTGGTTTCGAGCGGTAACAAGGGTGGTGCGATTCTCAGCCGTTGGATTTTTACGCCACTGTCGGTAAGCTAGATTTTTAGATCTGACTGCGCGCTCGCAGTTTTTGCTAAACCAGGGCTTGCCGTTAGAAGGGCGCTTATTGGAATAAGGAATAAAGGCTTCCATGCCAGTTAGAATAACATCGGAGACCTCTTGAGCACAAACGGATGGATCATCAGAAGAAAAGCACACGTTCAGCCAAGGAAAAGTGTGAAAATGGTTCTTCAGGTCTTCCCACCTGGCTGATCTGTAATGCCAAATCTTGCGAGGTTTAGGAGGCTGCTCAGAACAAATTGGTAGCTCGCTTAGTGTTGAAATAAGTTTGTGATCGGAAGATCCTAGCGGAGACTGAACGGAGATAGTGTATAGGTCTGGGTTTGATGTCAAAAAAAGATCCAACAGACTAGCAAAATCACCATCTCGGTCTGGTATCCGCGTTGGTTCTTCTACGAGTTAAGTTAAGCCAGAACTGACCGCAAATGATTCTGCCTCACGGCCTTGTTCATCGTTGGTATTTGAGTATTTAAGACAGTTGACATTATGGACGTTAAAGTCTCCAAAGATAGCGACTTCGGCATTTGGATGGTTGGTTTGCAAGAAGTCGATTGTGTTGGCTAGTGATGAGAAAAGGGCTCTGTATTGGGTGTCGCTTGGAGGACGGTAAAGGCAGCAGATAAACTTGGTGATTTTCTGCGTAGATATTTTAAACCACATTACATCAAACCCTGTCGGTTCAAGTGTTTCCTCTCGTTGGCAGCAAAGATCATCTCGGATAAAGAGACATACCCCAAAGTTGCGTCTAAATCGGCAATGAAAATCGTATCCAGGGTATAAATAGCTGACGGTATTTGTTGACGATCTGACCTTTGTCTCGGTCAGTGCGAGCACATGAGGCTTGGAAGATTGTAAGTGCTGGTGGACTGAATTTATGTTGGTGTTAAGCCCTCTGATGTTGCAGAAATCTAAATACTTTTAAAGTATTTGAAACCGAAAGAAGATTATAATACAACACCATTTTTACTCGAACAGAATAGTATCTAATAGTTAAACATAACCTCAATTCCACTAAAATGTCAATGCAAATTTGTTTTGTTTGGAAAGGTTTTTAAGCTCCTTCCATTGCTGACGTCACACCGTTACTTCCGTCAGAAAAAATCTGTGTTACCCCTAGTTGCGCCTAAAAAAGTTTTACTTCAATAACAAATGATAAAATGTCAATTATTAGATATGACAAATCTTAAAATTGCCAACTACTAAATGTCAAAAGTCATAAATGTCAACTCTCAAAAATGTAAAATTTTAGAAATGTCAACTGTCAAACGGTAAAAATGTTAACTGTCAATCGTCAAAAACGACAAATGTCATAAATGGCAAATGTCAGAATTGATGTTTGATGTTTAACGAGCAAATTTTCATTATTTAGTAACTTATTTATTATACACTGACACTGATTCTATACTAATTAATATTTGTAAACTCTTGTTAAAGTGTAATTTTCCCATTACCGTTATTTTAATTTAAAAGAATTTCCAAACAAAACATAACCTCAATTCTACTAAAATGTCAATGCAAATTTGTTTTGTTTGGAAAGGTTTTTAAATTCCTCCCATAGCTGACGTCACACAGGTTACTTCCGTTAGAAAAAAAATCTTAGTTACCCTTTAATCGCGCCTAAAGAAGTTTTGCTTCAAAAATCGTAATAAAACCATAGATAATCGTAAAAAATCGTTATAAATACTTAAAATCGTTGAATTTTGTAAATCATTAGTAGGCGTAAAAACACCATTAAAAGCCAAAAAAAAAAAGAAAATTGTTGAAAATAGACTTCTAGATACCCAACGGATTACTCCTTCTTTTCCCACCTCTTTGGGGCGCCTTCTATGCACACAGTCTCGTTATTTAATAGCCAAAACTAACTTTAACGACCAATTGATGAGTTAGGAGATCAAAAAATATAAAATGTCATAAAAGGTGCCACGTACTTTAAATAAAATAATAAAATTAATAAAAAAATAAATTTTGAGAAATTATTCAAGTTCTTCAGATAGAAGTTCAACTCCAGCTGAGATCGGTAAGTGGTTTCTCTACTGGCAAATTTGTACCCAGCTCAGCCGTAGAGGGTAAATTCAAAAGAGTGAGTCGCGCCACCGATTTAAACGGTTAAAATCGGAAACCCCTGTTGGTCCAGGCAATGACATATCTCACTGGAGATAAATAAATGACTTAGGAATCGTAATCAAGATTAATTGAGTTACAAGTAGGATGACGTTAAAGTGAGCTAAATAAAACAAAAAAAAAAAAAAAACTAGACCCTCCTTTAATAAATTAGTAAATGGTATGGGTTTCTACTACTGATTACTCTAGCGCATTAACAATGGTTACCTAATTAAATAGTACCCCCTTTTCTTGTACGATCACACGCTCTACTTAAGCTATTAGTTTACAATTGATTAACACACAATAATATATACAATGTTTACAATCAGAGAAAAAGATAGAATTAAAATAACAATATTTAAGGCCTATAGCTTATATGATTGATTCCAGAGTTAATCTCCTCCAGTCCTTGGCTTCAGGTGTTCCACAACAATTAGGCCAGAACCAAAATAATCTAGGCCGTAACAAGAAATCAGCCAAGACCATAAATTCAGCCAATACCATAAAATTAGGCCTGTACCAAGAAATTAGGCCCGTACCAAGAGCTTAAACCCGTTCCAAGAACCCTAATAATAGGGTATTTTCTCTAGGAATGTAACACTCCAGTCTGGTACGAGAGTGTAATAACGTAATCGTTGCTGACTGTACTGATGCGATCTACCACCGTCACACTAGGGCTGCAATTCGCCGGTCTTGTATGGTAGTTAATTAACTGAACACCTCGCTGACTGTACCGTAATCTTAACAACAAAAGATTCAATAAAATCCCTCACGAGGTTCCATTCGAAACAAAAAATCACAACTAACAACAAAATGTGATTCCACCAACGATTCGAATGGATAATAAAGGTTTAGTTTCAAAATCCAAAAATAATTGACACGGAGGTACCGTGATTTAAAACTTAAACCGAAAAATCTTCTTGCGACACTCAAACAACCTGCTCAGTTCGATGACAATTGCAAAATGGGAGTACTTGTTGGTTCTTATCAACGAAATGACACTCACCGGAAGAAGAACTCTGACCTGGCTTTACTCAAACCTAAACTAACTAGACTAGCGGCCTTCGCCAAGTCAAATGCGCATGTAATGAACTACCTGACTGCAGACAACAATATGACGGGTTGTACAAACAGAAGAAGAGAGTAGCAATCAGCTGTTTACAGTCAAAAATGATAGTATACCAAAGGTAATTATAATAAAAATAATTTGTGAACAGAATAAAATAAATAGATGGTGATTATCTATGAACAAACAAAAATCAACTTGTTCTTAATGCTAAATACCTCTGCTAAACCCCTATTTATGGTGCTATTCTTATGGTAAGTAGTAGTAGTAGTAGTAGTAGTAAGTAAGTTTATAGGGAGAAATGGAGATTTTTAGGAGTTTGGTGTGTATGAGGACCCTGTTGTAGCACTTGCGTCCTTTTCAGGGGATGGATGGAATGTTGGGAAGGAGTTAGTATCTGTCTGTCGTCGGCCCTGCTCCTACAAAGTTTTTCCATCTGTAATTCCTGTGGAGTTGGGTCTTCTAGTTTTTCTTCATCTATCCATGTTTCTTGAACGTGCCTAAAAAGAGATTCTCCTTTTGGTGTCAGTGTAAGTGTGTGTAGATGTGTAACCCACGTGGTGCAATGTGGAGTTGGGAGATTGACGCTGTGGCGTGTCTCCTCCGTCGTGGAGCCCTTCCATTTGGCAAGGACGAAGGAAACCACAGAAACCTTCGCCAAGGGCCCATTTCTGTTTTTTTTTCCATTTTGTTTTTTTGTATTTTTGTGTTTTTTGTATTTTTTTTTGTATTTTTTTTTCTATTTTTTTTTCAATTATCGTGTCCTAAGTGGGATTGGAGGCACCATCTATCTGTAGGCCAGGGGAGTTTCATCCAGTAGATTTTGTAGGTCTTCAGGAAGGTCCATACCTACAGAGGATTGAAAGAGTCTTAGGTTGGGGAGGTGGATCTTCTTTTTCGGTACTCTGGATATTCTTCGAAGTCCTCCATTCCAGTGGGTGTGGAGGGTCCTTTGGGCAACGATGTTAGTACCCTGCAGAGTCCGGGCGACGTATCGATGTTGGAGCGTCTGAAAACGAGAGGGCAGAGGCAGTATATTGGTGTTATTGTAGACAAGGTGGCTAGGATAGAGGTAGTGTAGGTTCTTCACTTTCCGTAGGATCGCTCTCTCTGTGGCATGGATGGAATGAAGAAGTCTCTGTGGAATAGCGGAGTATGGGACAGGCTTGTAATCGACAGGAGGTCTGATGAAGGTTTTATAAGTGTGGAGAAGGGTTTTAGTGTCAGTTCTTCCGATTCTACCGCCCAGAGCACCCAAGAGGGACGCTCGTCTTCTCATTTTGTTGAGTGTAAGCTCAACATCAGCATCCCACCTGAGTGTTTGAGTAAATCGAACCCCCAGGTAGGTCACCTGATCCTGAGGGACGAGCCGTTCCCCCCAAAGTGACAGGTTGATATAGGCGGAAGAGAGATTTTCTTGTCGACTGAGGTTGGGATGTCTGAAGATGATTGTTTGGGTTTTGTTTGGATTTAGGGCTACTCTCCATCTGCTGCACCAGTCGGAGAACTGATCCAGCAGTCTTTGAGTTTTTCGATTAAGGGCTTCAGTCGACGATGCGGAGGTGTACAAGGCCGTGTCATCAGCTAGCATAGATGGTATACAGAGTAGGGGCCAGGATTGATCCTTGTGGAACTCCTGAAAGGGGGGAGAATGGCTCGGAGATTGCGTTTCCAACCTTGACATGAATAATTCTGTTGGAAAGATATGAGTGGATGAGTTTGATGGCCTGGATGGGGAATTGGATGTCAATTAGCTTTCTAATAAGGCCAGCGTGCCAAACCTTGTCGAAGGCCTTTTGGACATCCATAAATATAGCAGAGACAACTTTTCTCTGATTTATAGCTGAAGTGGAGAAAGATTGTAGTTCTAGAATCGGGTTTTGGGTAGAGTGGTTTGGTCTGAATCCATGTTGAAAAGGGGGGATTATAGAGTTGGTTTCTAGAAAGTCCCTGATTCTATTTAGGAGTAGAAGTTCAAAGAGTTTGCTTATGACGTTGAGCAGAGAGATTGGTCTGTAGTTGTGAGGGTTTGTGTGATTTTTGTCAGGTTTGGGAATCAAGATGGTGTTTGAGGTCTTCATGATGGTGGGGAAGTAGGATTTGCCGAGACAAGAGTTGAAGAGAAGAATAAGAGAGGGCATAATTGAAGGGGAAAGTTGTTTTAAGGTACGCCTAGAAATAGAGTCTGGGTCAGGGGCAGAGTTTTTGCCTTGTTGGGAAGCTGAGAGAATGTCTTCCTCAGTAAATGGGGTAAGAAATAGAATATTATCAGGAGGGGGAGTTTGTTGGTGAAGGAGGCAACGAGTGATGTGCTCCGTCTCTAGGAAGAATTGTTGATCGAAGTTTGGATTTTGAGCGGGGGAGTAAACTTGCTGTAAGTGGTTTTTGAAGATTGAGGCTTTTTCTTCAGGGGATTCGATAAATTGGCCGTTTACCTCAAGATGGAAGTGTGTTTTGTATTTTTGGCCAGTTAGAATTTTAAATTTCTTCCAGAATCTGGCTCTGTCTCGATAATCCAGCGTTGCTGTGACCTGTCTCCAAAGCGAAGCTCTGTGCGAGTTGATCGACAGCCTCACTCGAGCATTGAGACGGTTCCATTCGGTTTTGATAGCAGGATCATGAGTTTGGATGAAGCGTCTATAGAGGAGTCTTTTTTGTCTGATCATTGACAAGATGTGTTGGGGAAGTATGGAAGATTCGGAATTTTTTGTTGAAATGGGGATAGCAAGTTCAGAAGCAGTTTTAATTACGTTCTGAAGTTGGAGGGTAGTAAGTAGTCAATAATGTTAACTATTAAAACAATTATTCTTGTGAGAAATTAACCGTTACAAAAGTAAATTTTAAAATATTTCCATTCCATTCCACGTATGTTCTTTTTATCTCATATCTAGTAACTTCTTAGGTATCTAAAATTTTTTCACCAAATAAACCCTCTGATCGGTCAATCGAAATAAAGGCATTTACTCGTAAAACTTTTTAGCTTTTTTTTTGTTCAATTTATATGTTCGAATCAAAAAATCCAACGAAGCGATAGGAAATAAATAAATAAATAAATCTTAGCAATACCGTAAACGTAGAGAGATAAATTTATTATAAGAAAATATAATCCGAATGACGTGACGGAAGGGAAAAATTCGAAATATAAAGATTATCGAGTGATTTATTTCTGTTGGTTGTGTTTTAGTTCCATTTACGAAAAACGCTATAATTTAACTCGTATCTTTGTTTTATTAAATAATCATTTCCCGCATGAAATTACTAGGTAAACCCTAATGTAAATTTTCTATTGTTTAAGAAGACAAACATAAGGAAAATGTTGAATTATACAAAGAAACACCTTTGACAGTATATGATTTATTAATATTCTCGAAATCATTTATCTTACTAAATATATACACACATTAACTTTCTAAAAGTTTTAAAATTCAACTTTGGTAGTGAATCGTAATAAAAGTTAAGTCAAGAAGAAGTGTTCGTTAAGTTTTTATTTTCCACCATTAACAGACAATGGAACGTTGTCGATAATAGACTTTGCTAACAATTCCCTTACGGTTCGAATCAAATTCAATATCTGTTTTTCTTTTCAAAACTTGCTGTAAAAGAACTTTTCACAAGATAAGAAAAACACCAATTGATTGGTGTCAATTTATTTCAAGAAATTTATTAAAAATGTAATGATTTCCATCATCAATATGATCAATATGATGAATAAATTGAGACAAATAACTATTTATCCTTAGTAAGGCGCGAGTTACTCCATTATATTGCCACGTACTTTTAGTGTAATAAAAAAAAATTAGAAAAATTATCAATTAAGTACTTCAAATAGAAGTTCAACTCCAGTTGAGATCGGTAAGTGGTTTCTCTACTGGCAAATTAGTGCCCAGCTCAGCCGTAGAGGGTAAGTAAACAAATAATAGTGAGTTGCGCCACCGATTTTGAACGGTTAAAATCGGAAAACCCTGTTGTTCCAGGCACTGACCTTTCTCACTGGAGATAATTAAATAAATTAAGAATATTAATCAAGATTAATTGAATTGTACAATAAGAACGATAAAGTGAGCTAAATAAAGCGAGATTATCAAACTAGACCCTCCTTTAATAAAAAAAGTATAGAGTTTACACTACTGTCAACCCTAGCGCCTTACAATGATATTAACATGAAAGTAAAGAGTAAAAAAAAGTATAAAAATTATCTGAAAAGTGTGATCACACACAAGACTTAAAATTAAAATTAAAGTTACGACTTAATCTAAGTTACAATCGCTTATATCTTATCTGGTAATCCAGTTATCAATTTCTTCCAGTCCTTGGCTCCAATTAACTGAGCCTGTACCAAAATTTAGGCCCGAACCAAGAATTAGGACTGCACCAAAATTAAGCCTGCTCCCAAAGCAAATTAGGCTTACTCCAAACAAATAAGCCTGTACCAAGGACCCTAAAAATCGTAATTTAGAATTAACAAACGAATTATCATGGCTCCTTGAGTTAATTTATTAATACCGTTATACTAATTTACTGTCTTTAATACAACTTACACAAAAAAAACTTATTATTGCTTAACAATAAAAAAAATAATGAATTTAGATGAATTACACAAATTTAGTGTTGCTCAAATGCAAGAACAAGACGAGACTTAGCCAGGCTTGGTCTTGGTCTTGCGCCAATACACCTGGTCTTGGTCTTGATCTTGGTCTTGCGCTCCCAGTCTTGGTCTTGGTCTTGGTCTTGCAGCAAGAGTCTTGCAAGTCTTGCAATTACCTATTAGTCTATTACTATTTATTAAAGTTTATTTTAAATCTTAGAAAAACGTATTAGAATTGGAACATTGTGAGCTTGAATTAACATAGCCATAGTAAAGATCAAGCAGATTAATAAATTACTGAAGATTTGATAAGAAATTTGAAAAATCAACTGACCTATATGTCGTTTTTCATGGAAGTAACTGTTTCTTAATAATAATATCTTATAATTAAGAAACAGTTACTTACACATTCCAATTTGTTTTTTTACATGTCTTACCCGAGTTACTCGAGTCCCTTCAGCAACATGAAAACAGTTGGTGATCTTCAAACAACTGAGCTGATTTTACACCATGTACCTATACACCGAACTGTTACACCTAACTACTCCGTGAAATAGCGCTAAGTCCTAGCTGCAAGACGCAAGAGTCTTGCAGGCTATGTCTTGTTCTTGCTCAAGTCTTGCACGGTCAATCTTGGTCTTGGTCTTGCTAAAAATACACGGTCTTGTTCTTGGTCTTGGTCTTGCAAAAACGCAAGAACAAGACCAAGACTGCAAGACCAAGACTGAATTTGGGCAACACTACACAAATTACAAAAGTTAGAAGCTGATATTCCTGAATTTTACAATTTCTAATCAAAACTAACGACTTGAATGCACTTAACAAACTTAAATATGACTTACTAGCCATAACTGAATTATAACAATAAACTACATTAAGGTTATCATAAAATTAATTAGTAATAGCGCAAAGGAGCTGAAAGAATAGTCTAGTTTCTTAAAATAATACACATATACGATACACGATGAAGAACACATGTAAAATCAAGATATAAAAACTAAAATTGCGACTATATGGCGTTATTAATCATAGTAAAATATAACATTATAACTCACCTATTGTAATAGGGTTTAATTTTCTCTAGAGTCGTGGTACTCTCACTGCTAACTGTACTGATAGATGATTTAAACTGCAATTTGCTGGCCTGAATGGTATTGAATTAACCAAACAACTCGCTGTCTATACCGTGTTCTTACCTACATTTCGCCGGAGATAAAAGAAAGAAAGAGAAAACCATAAGAATTGGTCAAACCACATGAATAAAAGACATGTTCACTTACCACAGAAGATTTCATAAAAATCCGACTCGCGGTTTGTCCAATGAATCCAAAAATAACAATAGAAACTCATTCCAACAACGATTCAAATGGACAAAATGGTTTAGTTTCAAAAATCCAAATTTAATTGTTACGGATGGTCCGTGATTAAAACTTCACCCGAAAATCTTCTGATTTGCTCTCGAACAACCTTCTCGGTCCAAATTAGATAGCAAAAAGAAAGAAAATTCGTTTCCTTTCGACGAAATATGAGACACTCGAAGATGGCCTCAACTACTGTAAGGCCAATAATAGAAGAATTGTCAGCCAACAATTTACAAACGACAACGGTAATAGTTTAATAACAACAAATCTTATTACTTATCATACTAACACCAAAATTCTCAATAGGTACTCAATTTCTGGTTTGTGTCCAAGCTTAATATGTTAGATGACATTAACGAAACACCTGACTATAGACAACAATATGACGAGTTATACGAACAGAAGAAGAAATGACAATCACCTGTTTACGATTGATAGAGACATTGATTCAAAAATAAATAAAGCCAATAATTTGTGATCTAAATATAATAAATACACGAATATTCAAGGTAGTATTAGCAACGATTGTGGCCAGAATATAATAAATAAAAGGTGTTTACCTACAGACAACCGAGATTCAATTTGTTCTTAACATTAAATGACTCTGTTTAACCCGTAGTTAAGGTGAACTTTATAAGGTAAGAAATCAATTATATTACTTCTAACACAATTATACTTAGAACGGATTTTACCCCGTGACAATATATTCGAACGGTTGACATTTGACTGTTTTCATTTGACTGTTGACATGTGACAGTTGACATTTGACAGTTGACCTTTGACAGTTGACAGTTGACATTAGATCTTAGACATTACACAGTAGGAATTTAAATCTAATAACATCTCTTTAACGTTTTCATATTTTATGACACTATCTAAATAATTACGATTTTTTTTGTGATTCGATATTGTAGAAATGATATTTGAATGCTTGACCTGTTAAGAAATAATTTGGAATTCAAAGCTTGTTTGTTTTGATGAAATATGTCGGATTTACTGCAGAGAAACTTGTCACGCCTCTATCATGAATATCAGGATGAAAATATTGTGACATTTTGAATATTCAACCTGTTTTCTCTTTCCGCTAGTCAGAACAACAAAAAATCCTTAATTTATTGTGATGCTTATGCAGTCAAATGATAAATACATCTCTGTAATGATACTTTTTAATATAAAACATAAAATAATATTAAATTTTACTATATACATATTGTTATGGTCTGAACTAGTTGGTGTTTGTGTAGTATGCAAATATGATTAAGACTAGCTAGATAAAAAAATGACGGTATGAATCTATGGAACTTTTATCAAGTGATGAATATAAAATAATTGAAAAAAAAAGGGGTATAAAAAGAGGATACCTGGGAAATGTCAAATTTCAAATCTCAGAAATGTCAAATGTCAGAAATGTCAACTGCCCAATGTCAGAAATGTCAAATATTTGATATCACAAATGTCAGAATTTCTCTTTTCACGTTCATATATAAACACCTACTTTATTATTTGTGTAAGAGAACAATATATTTCAACAAAAAGAAAAAAGAAGTCTAAAAGTCAAGGCTCAGCAAAACTTACTTTCCCGATTTATATATATATATACGAAACTGGTAGCATACTGGTTTTATAAAGAAGTAATAACTGCAAATTTTCCAGTTAAAGAGACTTTTCGACTGATTTTTGTGAAACGCTCTCAATATATTCAACGTTTCGAGCATAAAATTTACATGGGAATAAAAAAGCTTTCTACTAGAAAAGAATAGCGAGACAGGATATTGAAAATTTGAAATGGTAATGTAACTTCAATGTGTATTCAAGTATATTGAGGTTCAATTTAAATCAGGAAAAATTTTATAATAAAAAAATAATCTTTTTTTTTTCTAATTGAAGTTGTTTATCATTTTACTATTTTTCAGAAAAAATAAAAAGCAAGAATATTAAATTTTACAAAATAACGTGTATCTCGAGAACTGTCAAAGTGACATGTGTTAAAATGCCATCTGTCAAAGTGACATCCCTTAACGAATTACAATCAAATAGGATCGCTATCTGGTTTCTCAATATTATCGGGAAATAATTAATTTAAATACACGTGTGTTATACTCTCCATGATCACAAAAAACTAATGTTTGCGATAGCGATTGTACTTGAAATTAAGTGTTGGTAATATTTTACAACAAACAAAATTCACCACAATTTGGACAATTTAATACAAATAAAATTAATAACTGAAACTATAGAATTACTTACCGTTATTGAGGAGCTCTTTTCAGGAATACGAAAGAAGTTGAAATGAACGCGAAATTACAATCGTCGCGCAAGGAAACGTAGGATATCCGAGAGTCTCGTCTCCCACTTAATAATCATGGCACAAAACAATAATATAAATACCATCCAATAGTCAGGTGGATTTCGGCACTAAAACGATCCCTGATCGTTAAACAGTGTTGTTTCATAAAATGAATAAAAAGGGACCAGAAGAATAGGAAACTATTTCATCCCTTAATGAATTACAATCAAATAGAACCATTATCTGGTTTCTCCATATTATCGAGAAATAATTAATTTAAATACACGTGTATTATACTCTCTATGATCACAAAAAACTCATGTTTGCGATAGCGATTGTACTTGAAATTAAGTGTTGAAATGAACGCGAAATTACAATCGTCGCGCAAGGAAACGTATGATATCCGAGAGTCTCGTCTCCCACTTAATAATCATGGCACAAAACAATAATATAAATACCATCCAATAGTCAGGTGGATTTCGGCACTAAAACGATCCCTGATCGTTAAACAGTGTTGTTTCATAAAATGAATAAAAAGGGACCAGAAGAATAGGAAACTATTTCATCCCTTAATGAATTACAATCAAATAGAACCATTATCTGGTTTCTCCATATTATCGAGAAATAATTAATTTAAATACACGTGTATTATACTCTCTATGATCACAAAAAACTGATGTTTGCGATAGCGATTGTACTTGAAATTAAGTGTTGAAATGAACGCGAAATTACAATCGTCGCGCAAGGAAACGTCGGATATCCGAGAGTCTCGTCTCCCACTTAATAATCATGGCACAAAACAATAATATAAATACCATCCAATAGTCAGGTGGATTTCGGCACTAAAACGATCCCTGATCGTTAAACAGTGTTGTTTCATAAAATGAATAAAAAGGGACCAGAAGAATAGGAAACTATTTCAACCCTTAATGAATTACAATCAAATAGAACCATTATCTGGTTTCTCCATATTATCCAGAAATAATTAATTTAAATACACGTGTATTATACTCTCTATGATCACAAAAAACTCATGTTTGCGATAGCGATTGTACTTGAAATTAAGTGTTGAAATGAACGCGAAATTACAATCGTCGCGCAAGGAAACGTATGATATCCGAGAGTCTCGTCTCCCACTTAATAATCATGGCACAAAACAATAATATAAATACCATCCAATAGTCAGGTGGATTTCGGCACTAAAACGATCCCTGATCGTTAAACAGTGTTGTTTCATAAAATGAATAAAAAGGGACCAGAAGAATAGGAAACTATTTCATCCCTTAATGAATTACAATCAAATAGAACCATTATCTGGTTTCTCCATATTATCGAGAAATAATTAATTTAAATACACGTGTATTATACTCTCTATGATCACAAAAAACTCATGTTTGCGATAGCGATTGTACTTGAAATTAAGTGTTGAAATGAACGCGAAATTACAATCGTCGCGCAAGGAAACGTATGATATCCGAGAGTCTCGTCTCCCACTTAATAATCATGGCACAAAACAATAATATAAATATCTTCCAATAGTCAGGTGGATTTCGGAACTAAAACGATCCCTGATCGTTACACAGCGTTGTTATGTTTAGAAAGTTGGAAGATTCATCTATAGTTGTTGTTTTTTTACGTTTTTTATTATCATATATTAAATAATAGTTCAAATTATTACTTTTTTTTTACCTACTTACATTTAAACTAATATTATCCAAATAAATACTGATTTATACATATTTTGACATTCCTTGTTTATTCTAAAATAACTTTAACCTTAAAAAGCTCGTCATATTATTCATGATATTCGGGAGTTGAAGCGAAAATATTTGTGAATATTCACGCAAAGCCACATCACGAAATGGAAGTAAAACCACCAAACATGGACACACTTTCAAAACTAATGAATATTTATTAATGGGAAATTTTACAATTGTGTTTTATTATAGAAAGCTTTTATTAGAATTTAAACAACTCGAATGACTTAAATTAATATGTAAATTTTTAAAATAAGAGATGATTAAATGTCAGTTTAAATTTGACAGTTGGCATTTAATTGAGATTCGAAAAGTTCACAATTTATATTTACCAGTTGACATTTCAATATTGACAGTTTGCATTTATCAGCTCACAAATGGTATTTGACATTCGACAGCTGACATTTGACATTGGACAGTTTGTATTTGACAGTTGTCGTTTGACAGTGTAACGATTGTATCGTTAGTTTTCGAACAATCCTCCCGGACTATAAATATTTTTAAATTATCTATTGTTACCGCGTTGATACGAGTGGGGACTGCTAGTTGGAAGGAGAGAATTGGTTTCATAGTGAGTTTTTAATTTTATTTCGTCCATTTTATCGTTGAATTTTAAGTAATTCAGATTTTCCGACTATCTTTGCCCTTCTGTTTCTGGGTTATTGCCAACTAGAAGAAGGGCCCTATTAAGGACTACAAATTGCTATATAAAAAACTACACGTTTCGACATCTTCCGGTGAGGCCGACGCTATTTTGCTGTACCTTTCCTCCTCGTTAGAAGATTTTGGCAAGAGGTTCCTTCAGGGATATTTCATTCTGTTGCAGTTCCGATCCCACTTCGTTAGAATATTTCGACAAGAGGTTCATACAGGGATATTCCATTCCATTACAGTTCCGATCCCACTTCGTTAGAATATTTCGACAAGAGGTTCCTACAGGGATATTCCATTCCATTACAGTTCCGATCCCACGTCGTTAGAAGATTTCGACAAGAGGTTCCTACAGGGATATTCCATTCCGTTGCAGTCCCGATCACTCGCTGAAAAGAAATCTTTACAGGGGAATTCCATTTCCGTTGCTGTTCCGAGTCCACTGCGTAGAAGCGTGGAAAATTCAGTCAAGAAGTCCCTCGAAAGGAACCCATCCTTCTTACAGCACGCTCTTCAGGATCAAACTCCGTCAAAAGCCGCAGATCCAAACCAAGTTAAGAGATTTAATTAATTTTCGTAATTTTCATTACATTACTAACCAATTTTACAGCAATAAACCATTTTAAACTGATCTATAGAATTTTATTTGTGTGTCTGTACTTGGCGCCCTTTAAAACTTGTTTGGGGGGGGGAATTAAGCAAAAACACAGAAGGAAAGCCATGACCCTCAGGAGCTAGCCTAGGGTACTTTTAAAGTTACATCAGTTGTCATTTGACAGTTGACTTTTGAGAGTTGACATTTAAAACTAGACATCTGTGTGTTTATTTAAGCTTTTTGACTAAAAATTAACATAGAAAATTATAACGCTAAATTGCATTTAACGTAGTTTCTAATCAAGAATAGTATTGTTGTGATATTGAGTCCTTATTACTGCCTTGTCATTAAACGATGAATTTGAGCGAACAGAAATTGCTGATTAACTGATTAGATGATTGATTGCTATTATAGTAATTTTTCAACCGGAAATCTCTTAAGATTAATTGATATTTTTATATACGTGACAAATTTATTTACTTCACTATAGAAACGAAAACCGTATCTTTAAGATATGAAATAAAAGTGTGGTAAAGTGGGTGGAAAAAAGAAAGAAAAACTTTGATAAAATTCGGCACTTGTACCTGCCATGTCAGTTTCTGTACAGGAAATTGCTTCATCCTTCACTGAAATTTTGAAATTTTTCTTAACTGACCTGTTCGGAGCAGTTGTGTTGTGAAATCTATCTTCTCTCGATGAGATTCTAAAAGATCGATATGTTTCGGAAATTAACAAACAAAATAAACTACTATTTGAAATCGAGCTTTCTAAAAAAATTTTTATATAAAAGAAAAAGGATGTATGTATATTAAAAAAATTTTGATTCATCTCACACACCAGTTGGTGTTTATGAAGTAATAATTTACCATAAAATGTCCTAAACGCTAAGAGTCTGGAAAATCCTCGAGTTGCTATCTGTACAATTTAAATGATGTATTATTATATATTAATCCTGTATACCCCAGGTGTCTCTAATATTCTCAGTTCTCTATTGTCTACAGATCCGTACATAAACCTCAATGACATAGGGATACTAAGCTTATTTAATTATGTTTTATTGCTTATATTACTAATTTATATTAATGTATTTCCATTGAAAGCATTTTCATTATAATACATCAGATAGATATAAAAAGTTAGGTTCACAATGATAAAATTGGTGTTTTCTGCAATATTGATTATGATTTGTTAGCTTTTTTAAATTCCTGAGATTTTTCTACCATAAAATGAATAAGAAGGGACCATTAGTATAGGAAACTATTTCATCCTTTAATGAATTACAATCAAATAGAATCGCTATCTGGTTTCTCAATATTATCGAGAAATAATTCATTTAAATACACGTGTATTATACTCTCTATGATCACAAAAAACTGATGTTTACGATAGCGATTGTACTTGAAATTAAGTGTAAAATTCATAACTGAAACTATAGAATGACTTACCGTTATTGAGGAGCTCTTTTCAGGATTACGAAAGAAGTTGAAATGAACGCGAAATTACAATCGTCGCGCAAGGAAACGTCGGATATCCGAGAGTCTTGTCCCACTTAATAATCATGGCACAAAACAATAATATAAATATCTTCCAATAGTCAGGTGAATTAAGGCACTAAAACGATCCCTGATCGTTAAACAGTGTTCCATAAAATAAATAAAAAGGGACCAAGAGCATAAGGAAACTATTTCATCCCTTAATGAATTACAATCAAATAGAATCGTTATCTGGTTTCTCAATATTATCAAAAAATAATTCATTTAAATACACGTGTATTATACTCTCTATGATCACAAAAAACTGATGTTTGCGATAGCGATTGTACTTGAAATTAAGTGTTGGTAATATTTTACAAAAAACAAAATTCACCACGAGTTGGACAATTTAATACAAATAAAATTAATAACTGAAACTATAAAATGACTTACCGTTATTGAGGAGCTCTTTTCAGGAATACGAAAGAAGTTGAAATCAACGCGAAATTACAATCGTCGCGCAAGGAAACTTCGGATATCCGGGAGTCTCGTCTCCCACTTAATAATCATAGCACAAAACAATAAAATAAATATCTTCCAATAGTCAGGTGGATTTCGGCACTAAAACGATTCCTGATCGTTAAACAGTGTTCCATAAAATGAATAAAAAGGGACCAAGAGCATAAGGAAACTATTTCATCCCTTAATGAATTACAATCAAATAGAATCGTTATCTGGTTTCTCAATATTATCAAAAAATAATTCATTTAAATACACGTGTATTATACTCTCTATGATCACAAAAAACTGATGTTTGCGATAGCGATTGTACTTGAAATTAAGTGTTGGTAATATTTTACAAAAAACAAAATTCACCACGAGTTGGACAATTTAATACAAATAAAATTAATAACTGAAACTATAGAATGACTTACCGTTATTGAGGAGCTCTTTTCAGGAATACGAAAGAAGTTGAAATCAACGCGAAATTACAATCGTCGCGCAAGGAAACTTCGGATATCCGAGAGTCTCGTCTCCCACTTAATAATCATAGCACAAAACAATAATATAAATATCTTCCAATAGTCAGGTGGATTTCGGCACTAAAACGATCCCTGATCGTTAAACAGTGTTCCATAAAATGAATAAAAAGGGACCAAGAGCATAAGGAAACTATTTCATCCCTTAATGAATTACAATCAAATCGAATCGCTATCTGGTTTTTCAATATTATCAAAAAATAATTCATTTAAATACACGTGTATTATACTCTCTATGATCACAAAAAACTGATGTTTGCGATAGCGATTGTACTTGAAATTAAGTGTTGGTAATATTTTACAAAAAACAAAATTCACCACGATTTGGACAATTTAATACAAAAAAAAAATTAATAACTGAAACTATAGAATGACTTACCGTTATTGAGGAGCTCTTTTCAGGAATACGAAAGAAGTTGAAATGAACGCGAAATTACAATCGTCGCGCAAGGAAACTTCGAATATCCGAGAGTCTCGTCTCCCACTTAATAATCATGGCACAAAACAATAATATAAATATCTTCCAATAGTCAGGTGGATTTCGGCACTAAAACGATCCCTGATCGTTAAACAGTGTTCCATAAAATGAATAAAAAGGGACCAAGAGCATAAGGAAACTATTTCATCCCTTAATGAATTACAATCAAATCGAATCGCTATCTGGTTTTTCAATATTATCAAAAAATAATTCATTTAAATACACGTGTATTATACTCTCTATGATCACAAAAAACTGATGTTTGCGATAGCGATTGTACTTGAAATTAAGTGTTGGTAATATTTTACAAAAAACAAAATTCACCACGAGTTGGACAATTTAATACAAATAAAATTAATAACTGAAACTATAGAATGACTTACCGTTATTGAGGAGCTCTTTTCAGGAATACGAAAGAAGTTGAAATCAACGCGAAATTACAATCGTCGCGCAAGGAAACTTCGGATATCCGAGAGTCTCGTCTCCCACTTAATAATCATAGCACAAAACAATAAAATAAATATCTTCCAATAGTCAGGTGGATTTCGGCACTAAAACGATCCCTGATCGTTAAACAGTGTTCCATAAAATGAATAAAAAGGGACCAAGAGCATAAGGAAACTATTTCATCCCTTAATGAATTACAATCAAATAGAATCGTTATCTGGTTTCTCAATATTATCAAAAAATAATTCATTTAAATACACGTGTATTATACTCTCTATGATCACAAAAAACTGATGTTTGCGATAGCGATTGTACTTGAAATTAAGTGTTGGTAATATTTTACAAAAAACAAAATTCACCACGAGTTGGACAATTTAATACAAATAAAATTAATAACTGAAACTATAGAATGACTTACCGTTATTGAGGAGCTCTTTTCAGGAATACGAAAGAAGTTGAAATCAACGCGAAATTACAATCGTCGCGCAAGGAAACTTCGGATATCCGAGAGTCTCGTCTCCCACTTAATAATCATAGCACAAAACAATAAAATAAATATCTTCCAATAGTCAGGTGGATTTCGGCACTAAAACGATCCCTGATCGTTAAACAGTGTTCCATAAAATGAATAAAAAGGGACCAAGAGCATAAGGAAACTATTTCATCCCTTAATGAATTACAATCAAATAGAATCGTTATCTGGTTTCTCAATATTATCAAAAAATAATTCATTTAAATACACGTGTATTATACTCTCTATGATCACAAAAAACTGATGTTTGCGATAGCGATTGTACTTGAAATTAAGTGTTGGTAATATTTTACAAAAAACAAAATTCACCACGAGTTGGACAATTTAATACAAATAAAATTAATAACTGAAACTATAGAATGACTTACCGTTATTGAGGAGCTCTTTTCAGGAATACGAAAGAAGTTGAAATCAACGCGAAATTAAAATCGTCGCGCAAGGAAACTTCGGATATCCGAGAGTCTCGTCTCCCACTTAATAATCATAGCACAAAACAATAATATAAATATCTTCCAATAGTCAGGTGGATTTCGGCACTAAAACGATCCCTGATCGTTAAACAGTGTTCCATAAAATGAATAAAAAGGGACCAAGAGCATAAGGAAACTATTTCATCCCTTAATGAATTACAATCAAATCGAATCGCTATCTGGTTTTTCAATATTATCAAAAAATAATTCATTTAAATACACGTGTATTATACTCTCTATGATCACAAAAAACTGATGTTTGCGATAGCGATTGTACTTGAAATTATGTGTTGGTAATATTTTACAAAAAACAAAATTCACCACGATTTGGACAATTTAATACAAAAAAAAAAATTAATAACTGAAACTATAGAATGACTTACCGTTATTGAGGAGCTCTTTTCAGGATTACGAAAGAAGTTGAAATGAACGCGAAATTACAATCGTCGCGCAAGGAAACTTTGGATATCCGAGAGTCTCGTCTCCCACTTAATAATCATAGCACAAAACAATAAAATAAATATCTTCCAATAATCAGGTGGATTTCGGCACTAAAACGATCCCTGATCGTTAAACAGTGTTTCATAAAATGAATAAAAAGGGACCAAGAGCATAAGGAAACTATTTCATCCCTTAATGAATTACAATCAAATAGAATCGTTATCTGGTTTCTCAATATTATCAAAAAATAATTCATTTAAATACACGTGTATTATACTCTCTATGATCACAAAAAACTGATGTTTGCGATAGCGATTGTACTTGAAATTAAGTGTTGGTAATATTTTACAAAAAACAAAATTCACCACGATTTGGACAATTTAATACAAATAAAATTAATAACTGAAACTATAGAATGACTTACCGTTATTGAGGAGCTCTTTTCAGGAATACGAAAGAAGTTGAAATGAACGCGAAATTACAATCGTCGCGCAAGGAAACTTCGAATATCCGAGAGTCTCGTCTCCCACTTAATAATCATGGCACAAAACAATAATATAAATATCTTCCAATAGTCAGGTGGATTTCGGCACTAAAACGATCCCTGATCGTTAAACAGTGTTCCATAAAATGAATAAAAAGGGACCAAGAGCATAAGGAAACTATTTCATCCCTTAATGAATTACAATCAAATAGAATCACTATCTGGTTTCTCAATATTATCAAAAAATAATTTATTTAAACACACGTGTATTATACTCTCTATGATCACAAAAAACTGATGTTTGCGATAGCGATTGTACTTGAAATTAAGTGTTGGTAATATTTTACAAAAAACAAAATTCAACACGATTTGGACAATTTAATACAAATAAAATTAATAACTGAAACTATAGAATGACTTACCGTTATTGAGGAGCTCTTTTCAGGGATACGAAAGAAGTTGAAATGAACGCGAAATTACAATCGTCGCGCAAGGAAACTTCGAATATCCGAGGGTCTCGTCTCCCACTTAATAATCATGGCACAAAACAATAATATAAATATCTTCCAATAGTCAGGTGGATTTCGGCACTAAAACGATCCCTGATCGTTAAACAGTGTTCCATAAAATGAATAAAAAGGGACCAAGAGCATAAGGAAACTATTTCATCCCTTAATGAATTACAATCAAATAGAATCGCTATCTGGTTTCTCAATATTATCAAAAAATAATTCATTTAAATACACGTGTATTATACTCTCTATGATCACAAAAAACTGATGTTTGCGATAGCGATTGTACTTGAAATTAAGTGTTGGTAATATTTACAAAAAAAAAAAAATCACCACGATTTGGACAATTTAATACAAATAAAATTAATAACTGAAACTATAGAATGACTTACCGTTATTGAGGAGCTCTTTTCAGGATTACGAAAGAAGTTGAAATGAACGCGAAATTACAATCGTCGCGCAAGGAAACTTTGGATATCCGAGAGTCTCGTCTCCCACTTAATAATCATAGCACAAAACAATAAAATAAATATCTTCCAATAGTCAGGTGGATTTCGGCACTAAAACGATCCCTGATCGTTAAACAGTGTTTCATAAAATGAATAAAAAGGGACCAAGAGCATAAGGAAACTATTTCATCCCTTAATGAATTACAATCAAATAGAATCGTTATCTGGTTTCTCAATATTATCAAAAAATAATTCATTTAAATACACGTGTATTATACTCTCTATGATCACAAAAAACTGATGTTTGCGATAGCGATTGTACTTGAAATTAAGTGTTGGTAATATTTTACAAAAAACAAAATTCACCACGATTTGGACAATTTAATACAAATAAAATTAATAACTGAAACTATAGAATGACTTACCGTTATTGAGGAGCTCTTTTCAGGAATACGAAAGAAGTTGAAATGAACGCGAAATTACAATCGTCGCGCAAGGAAACTTCGAATATCCGAGAGTCTCGTCTCCCACTTAATAATCATGGCACAATACAATAATATAAATATCTTCCAATAGTCAGGTGGATTTCGGCACTAAAACGATCCCTGATCGTTAAACAGTGTTCCATAAAATGAATAAAAAGGGATCAAGAGCATAAGGAAACTATTTCATCCCTTAATGAATTACAATCAAATAGAATCACTATCTGGTTTCTCAATATTATCAAAAAATAATTCATTTAAACACACGTGTATTATACTCTCTATGATCACAAAAAACTGATGTTTGCGATAGCGATTGTACTTGAAATTAAGTGTTGGTAATATTTACAAAAAAAAAAAAATCACCACGATTTGGAAAATTTAATACAAATAAAATTAATAACTGAAACTATAGAATGACTTACCGTTATTGAGGAGCTCTTTTCAGGATTACGAAAGAAGTTGAAATGAACGCGAAATTACAATCGTCGCGCAAGGAAACTTTGGATATCCGAGAGTCTCGTCTCCCACTTAATAATCATAGCACAAAACAATAAAATAAATATCTTCCAATAGTCAGGTGGATTTCGGCACTAAAACGATCCCTGATCGTTAAACAGTGTTCCATAAAATGAATAAAAAGGGACCAAGAGCATAAGGAAACTATTTCATCCCTTAATGAATTACAATCAAATAGAATCGTTATCTGGTTTCTCAATATTATCAAAAAATAATTCATTTAAATACACGTGTATTATACTCTCTATGATCACAAAAAACTGATGTTTGCGATAGCGATTGTACTTGAAATTAAGTGTTGGTAATATTTACAAAAAAAAAAAATCACCACGATTTGGACAATTTAATACAAATAAAATTAATAACTGAAACTATAGAATGACTTACCGTTATTGAGGAGCTCTTTTCAGGATTACGAAAGAAGTTGAAATGAACGCGAAATTACAATCGTCGCGCAAGGAAACTTTGGATATCCGAGAGTCTCGTCTCCCACTTAATAATCATAGCACAAAACAATAAAATAAATATCTTCCAATAGTCAGGTGGATTTCGGCACTAAAACGATCCCTGATCGTTAAACAGTGTTCCATAAAATGAATAAAAAGGGACCAAGAGCATAAGGAAACTATTTCATCCCTTAATGAATTACAATCAAATAGAATCGTTATCTGGTTTCTCAATATTATCAAAAAATAATTTATTTAAATACACGTGTATTATACTCTCTATGATCACAAAAAACTGATGTTTGCGATAGCGATTGTACTTGAAATTAAGTGTTGGTAATATTTTACAAAAAACAAAATTCACCACGATTTGGACAATTTAATACAAATAAAATTAATAACTGAAACTATAGAATGACTTACCGTTATTGAGGAGCTCTTTTCAGGAATACGAAACAAGTTGAAATGAACGCGAAATTACAATCGTCGCGCAAGGAAACTTCGAATATCCGAGAGTCTCGTCTCCCACTTAATAATCATGACACAAAACAATAATATAAATATCTTCCAATAGTCTGGTGGATTTCGGCACTAAAATGATCCCTGATCGTTAAACAGTGTTGTTCCATAAAATGAATAAAAAGGGACCAGGAGTATAGGAAACTAAATCACCAAACCATACGAATACTTTTGAACAGTCGTTATAAAGATTTCCAGGGCAAAACAGGTCTTCTTTGGCCTCTCAAACATATAAATTATTCAAAATGCCAATATGGCATCGCTTCTCAACGAAAAGGAAATTTCGTAGCCATCTTAATTTAATTTCACCATAAATAGCGTTGATCGTACTTTAAAGATTAGTATGAAGGATTCAGGACGATATTCACTTAATATCATAGGTACTATAATTTGCCGGGAATTTTATGCAGATCAAAAATTGAGAGCGGCCATTCTTAGTAACCTGACATAAGTGAAACCCAAGTCGTTGACGGTCCATATTTTAAATGTGAAAGATAAGAAACCTTAATGTCATAGAGATACTAAGCTTCTTTATTATAAATTAATTGCATATGTTAACAAATTTTATACAAATGTAAAATCCATTGAAAGCATTTTCATTTTAATACATCAGATAGATATATAGTTCATTCTGTTATTCGAGTGTGAATAATTGATAAACCAACCCGTATGTGACGATTGATATATTAATTCTGTACTGACAGAATCTCTAATCCACTTTCTGGATATATATTAAACAGTTTGTCAGCTATCAAACTAAATGTTGTGGATATTATTTCCATATAGCAAAATTACATTTTGGGTACAGTTTAGTATAAAATTGTATACAAACAAGACCATTTCTAATTCATAATACATTAATGCCTTTCATTCATTATAAAGGAATCAGTATCAAGGTATATAAATATTGAAATAACACTTTTATATTATGGCATTTTTAAAAACCTTTCAGAAACTGTAACGTTCGTTTTTGAGTATATCCTCCTGACTATATTTTTATTTATTTCAATTTTATCGCGCCAGTGGGAAGGTTTGTTCCCGTCAATTTGGTAGGAGAAAGTTTGTTACTTCGTTAGAAAATTATTTCAATTCTTTCATTTAATCTTCGATTCTTAATATATTCAGAATTATGTCCTGATTTCCTTGGCCCTTCGGTTATTGCCAAATCAAAAAATGGCCCTATTAAGGATTATCTTAAAAACAGAAAAGATTAGCTGACTACCGACAGCCATTTTGTTCCTTAGAAGTCGACACAAGGTAAAACCATTCCCGGGTTTGGACACAAAAGCAGTTTCCTTGAAGGAAAAATCACTTCCATCCCCGTTTGGATTTAGAGCAGTTCCGATCCACAATAAATCAAGCTCCAACAGGAAGAAACCAAATAGACAAAAGATAAAAGATTAAATTTTTTTTTTTCACATAACTTTGAATGATTAGAATAAATCAACTTAAAACTGATTTTATCGTTTTTTATTTGTTTGTCTGTACTTTTGCGCCCTAAATTAATGTTTGGGGAGAATTGATAAAAACTCAAAAGGAAGCCACGAACCCAGAAGCTAGCAAGGGTAATTTAAGGGTTACAAATTGGCGCCCAACGCCAATTTAACCTTTAAAGGTTTAATTAAGCTACGAAACTTTCCATAAAGGTAAAGAAAAAAGTGTTGCTTACAGCCTTCCCTAATAGGCATTTTGACATTTTTACCAATGACAATTGGCATGTGACAGTTGACATTTGATAGTTGACAGTTGAAAGTTAATATTTTAGAGTTGACATTTGACAGTTCAAACCGTAAAAAATTGGAGAGAAATTGAAAGATTATATCAAATAGACTGAATGCACTTTTAAAAATTCAATTATGGACACGAAACGTTCTGAAGTGTTTTCAATCAAAAATTTTAACGTGCAAATAGAATTCTTCTAGAATTTCCCTTCAATAAGGCAGTTGTAAGTGCTCAAACTCAAAACTCAATTACCCTTATCAAATTGATGATGGCCTTTTTGAGAAAACAATCTTAGTTTCTTTGCCATTATACATCCAAACAGCCAGCACATTGAAAACTTTTCTATTATTTTATTCAATTTTCCTCAACTCATGCTTTTCATTTTTGTTTAAGATCTTTCACTATGCATCCAATGAATAAACAAAGTTCATATATGAGATGATTTGGTTGACACAATAAAATTCAATTTAAATCTTGGTTAAAATAATTATAAGTAATAATCGAATCGTTCATTCGACAAATCACATTTGATAGGTGACAGTTCAGATTTGACAGTTCACATTTGACAGTTCACATTTGACAGTTGACACTTTGTAACCTTAAAAGTACCCTAGGCTAGCTCCAGAGGGTCGTGGCTTCCTTCTGTGTTTTACTAGATTCTCTCCAGACATTAATTTAAAGGGCGCCAAGTACAGACACACAAATAAAATTCGGAAGATCAGTTTAAATTGGTTGATTACTTTGAAGGTGATTAGTAATTTAATTAAAAATATGAAATTAATTAATTCTCTTAGCTTGGATTGGTTCCGAGGGCTTCTGACGGAGTTTTGATCCAGGGTGATGGGGTTCCTTCCGAGGGACTTTGTGACGGATGTTCACACGACGTGGAAACGGAACAGCACAACGGAATGGAATTTCCCTCTAGGAACCTCTAGTCGGAATTTTTCTAACCGGGGAACGGAACAGCTGTCGGAACAGGAATAGTCCTCAGGGACTTCTACTCAGATTTTCTATCGACGCGGAACGGAACAGCAAAATGGCGTCGGCTTCACAAGAATGATGTGGAACAGCGTAATTTTTCAGATAGCAATTTGTTGTCCTTAATAGGGCCCTTCTTCTAGTTAGCAATAATAAAATTGGAATCAAAACTCCGACTTTCGAGTAATAATTTTCAAACACAATCGCTACAAGTCTTTTCAAATTTCGAGAAAAAATTAATTACCTTTCATTTATAAATATTAAAATACCACAAAAACTGACCTTGAATCAACAGCGATTGTATTCGAAAAATTTAAATGTTAGTAAAATAGATAAGATATTATATTTAGCGCATTTTGGATTATTTTAACAAGTAAACTTAAAACCAAGGCAAATTGTTACTCACCAGAAACAGAAGGGCAAAGATAGTCGGAAAACTCTGAATTTCTTCAAATTCATCGATAAAGTGAAGGAAATAAAATCACAAACTCACGACGAAACCCATTCTGTCCCTCCTAAGCAGCAATCCCCTCTCGTATCAACGCGATAAGAATAGATAATATAAAAATATTTATAGTCCGGATGGAATGCTAGAGAACCAACGTTACAAACGTTACAACTTGACATTTGACAGTTGACATTTGACAGTTGTCATTTAACACTGTAGCCTCTTTTTTTTCAAGATGTTAAAAGGTTCGTTTTATCGAGGTTAACAAATGCGAACGTTACTCAGGGGGTAGGAGGAGAGCGAGCGTGGATTCGAACGAGCTCGATGATATTGTATTAGAAAGATATACGGGGATATATTTACTAGAAAAAAGAAAAGATAAAAGAATTTTAAAAGGGACTAAAAAGAAAATGAGAGAAATGATGAAAAAGGGAAAGGTAAATGGGTGCCACTTATTTTTTTATCATAAGGATGGGGAAATATAAGAAACCCAGATGGAAAAAAGATTTGACTATGTTAATAGGATAGGATAATTAATAAGTTGTTGTAGATCAAGTTAAAATTAGAAAGATATAGGAAATATAAGATAAGATAAGGTGAAATTGAGTAACCCGGTAGATGTTCTTGTTAAAACTTTAAATTAAACACTTTTATTGGCAAAGCTAGAAAGATAAAGTTATACTTACTTTTTTTCTTTACTTATCACAACAGTTCTATTTATATTAATGAGATAAAAATGAATTCAAAAATTAAGATTTATGATTTAAATACGTCTCATTCTTATTGTTGATGAAACTAGATCAGAATAACTTACATCAGGTCAGAAATAAAACGTATAAATAAACAATAAACAATATTTATTACTGAGAGTAGTAATAAATCAGGCGTATGAACGAAACAATAGACATATAAAATATCAACAAATTAAATAATGTAAAATACAGTGAAACACACTAGTGTTTAATCACATAGAGAAACAATACTACACATCCAATAACAGCTAAGTAATATTATATTGTTATTTTTTGTGTACCCATTTAACCAGAAGGTGAAGTGAAAGAAATTTAAAAATATCAAAATGTTATGTTAAAAAAACAAAAAATCACTTTTAGCTTAAAAGATTTTTTACTCGAGTAAAAGAATGGGGTACCATATACTAGTTTAAATTAAAACATTTGAGTTATAAGAAACATTAAGAAATCAAAAATTTACCATAAAATGTGTTACAAAAAAACTAAAGCAGACCCTGCGCACCTCTTTCACTGATAAATGAAACATGTATTCGGTAAACTTGTCCGAATTTTCACACTCTGGGGTCTGTAGAAAGGTACCGGTTTTTTTTTGTTATAAAACAGGTCGCACTATGGAGTTTATGATCACTTCTTACGTTAATTACCCATACTTGGATATTATTTATGCGGATTACAATTAAGTTTTCATTCCAAAGAAATAAATGGCATCCCTTCTTTTTCTGGTAGTTAAGCAATAGTAATAATATAAAAAACTTACAGTTTGATTCCTAGATAGTATAATTAAATGGGGCCACACCCAATTTATACAATACGGTAAAATTTAGTTATTCTTCATTAATAATCGACAGCTTTTTCATCAGAACGGTTCCATCACTCATTCACTGACTTTAACTTACTTAGAAACACTAAATAACAAGTAATTTTTTAAAAATCTTAAGAAAATTTGCCGGGACTTGAAACTAGGGGTTGTACATATGGTCTTGATAGCACAGAGACCCAAGCTAGAGTGATTAGGAAATGGCGGTACTCAGAGATGCTGTCTTTCGCGTCCCCTCATGTGATTTTAAAATCGGAACCTTATTGGCTAATACACCGATCGATATTCTCGCTTAGCAACTAAAACCGTTAAAGATGTACAACGTCTAATACGTTGAGAATACAGGGCGCGGTAATAAGTAAGGAAGAATTATGAAAAAAAATAAAAAAATTAAATTTTATACTTAGAGTTTTTCAAACACGCTACAACACATGACATTTAGCACTTGACATTTAACTGTTGAAATTTGACATTTGACCGTTTACAGTTGACATTTGATATTATGTTAAAAATTGTAACAAAAATGTGTTGACAATCTTAATACAACTAATTAAGCTTTATATATGGTTTAGAAAATAAAACGTAATTTAAATTTTGTTTAATTCGTTATTGATTTTGATAATATTGAAAGGTTACGCTTCTACTCAACCATGCTTCAATAAACTGTAGAAAATTAAAAGTAAAAAGCAACCCTAATTACATCGCAAGCCAATATATCAAATCGTAGCTCTGATAAAAAAAAATTGTAGGAAAAACCATCATCAATAATCTTTCAGTAAATTAATTTGTCATTGGTGTCTTCGTATTGTATATAAAATAAATGAAATTTCAAGTGATACAAAATTAAAACAAATAAATCACTTAAGTTTTAAAATAAATAAAGCAGAAGATATAAAGTGAGTCTAGCAAATGAATTATTTTCAAAGTTTTAATTAATTTAGATTACTCTCATATTTTTAATTAACCCCCTTTTCTTGATTACAAACAGTGCCTGTTTACTTTTCGACTTAATGAAATAGAATTTCCAAACTTTCTACATATTTGGCTTCGTTTTACACCAAAACTAAATTGCAAATTAAATTTATCGCTAACCAAGCAGAATCAAATTTTTTTTACAATATTGTATATACTTCATTTGGAATTAAAATAAAATAAAATTGTAACCCTACTTCTACAAACTTTCCTATGAAAAAATAAACTTCCTAAATATAGTACGATCCCGTTTCGTACCTTTCTAAATCTACGCAATATTTAGATGACTACGTGATAACTTTAATGTGCAAAACAATAAATGACCAATTCGAGACAAAGAACTACAGTGATCTCAATAGTGAACAGTGCCGTATCTATCTATCTTTAAAAAATATGTTTTTTATACCTTTAATAACCTTTATAATATAGTTTCGTAACAAAAATGAAAGTAGTACTTCTTTTACCAAAAATTCAGCATTCGTCAAGATTTTTGAAGGGAAGCTCAGATTTTTTTTCTGACGGAAGTAACGGTGTGACGTCAGCTATGGGAAGAGCTTAAAAATCTTTCCAAACAAAACAAATTTGCATGGAGATTTCAGTGGAAAATAGGTTATGTTTTGTTTAAAAGTTTATAATTTTTATTATGGTAATCTTGTAATTAATTATGTATTCTTTAACTATTAGATACTATTCTGTTCGAGTAAAAATGGTGTAATTTAATATTTATTTTGCGATATGTACGTAAAATAAGTTTTACTTCAATCGCGCGTAAAAGTGCTCTAGTTTTTGTATTAAAGGGATGTCCCACGTACTTTTAATGTAATAAAAGAATAAAACAAAAAAAAACAATAAATTTTTAAAAATTAATCAACTCCAGCTGAGATCGGTAAGTGGTTTCTCTACTGGCAAATTAGTGCCCAGCTCAGCCGTAGAGGGTAAGTACAAAAAGAAGACTGAGTCGCGCCACCGATTTGAACGGTTAAAATCGGAAACCCCTGTTGTTCCAGGCACTGACCTATCTCACTGGAGATAATTAAATAAATTAGGAATCTTAATCAAGATTAATTGAATTGCACGTATAAGAACGTTAAAGTGAGCTAAATAAAACAAAATGTCTTCAAAACTAGACCCTCCATTAATGATCCAAAATTACTGAGGTTAAATCTAAATTACAAGTTCTATACACTAGCGCAGAACAATGGTATAAATATGAAAGTAAAGAAAAAAAAAAGAAAGATTTTCTGAGAAGTGTGATCAAAGGCACGACTTAAAATTAAAATCTACATTTAACGACTTAAATCTACAAGGTACAATGGCTTATAGCTTATCTGGTAATTCCGTAGTCGATTTCCTCCAGTCCTTGGCTTCAAATGCTTCACAACTAATTGGCCTGAACCAAAATTATCTAGGCCGTGACAAGAAATCAGCCAATACGATAAGTTCAGCCAACACCATATAATTAGGCCTGTACTAAAATTGGGCCCGTACCAAAAACTTGAGCCCGTTCCAAAACTTAAGCCCGTACCAAGAACCCTAATGTACTAGTGTTTTTCCTCTAAAATCGTGACACTCCAGACTGGTAAAAAAGTGTAATAACGAATTCGTTGCTAATTGTACTGATACGATCTACCACCGTCACACTAGGGCTGCTACTCGCCGGTCTTGTATCGTAGCTAATTAACTGAACCCCTCGCTGACTTTACCGTAATCTATCTAAAGTTCGCCGGAGATAGAAGAGAAAGAGAAAAGAAACCATAAGAATCGGACAAATTATCATGAATAAGAGGCATGTTCACTTACCAACAGAAGATGTCATAAAAATCCCTACACGCGGTTATCCATCGAATCACTCCAAAAATATCAACAGAATCTAATTCCAACAACGATTCGAATGGATAATAAGGTTTAGTTTCAAAAATCCAAAATCAATTGATACAGATGCACTGTGATTTAAAACTTAAACCGAAAAATCTTCTGACACACTCTACAACTGTTCAGTTCGAAAGCAAATAGCAAAATGGCTGAGACAATCGATTCCTATCGGCGGAATATGTCACAACCGAAGATGGCCTCTACTCGTTTAATTCTTAACTCCTAAACTCCTGGTCTCGTTTGTGTCCGGTCTTTTAATATGTCGGATGCCAATATAATGAATTACCTGACTGCATACAACAACCTACCAAGTTTTACGACCAGAAGAAGAAGTGACAGCCAGCGGTTTACAAACGTCAGCGATAATAATTTAATAACAACAAATCTTATTACTTGTCATAATAATACAATAATTCTTAATATGTACCCAATAACAATAAATAGATTATCACTTTTGATAAATGAAGAATCAAATTTGGCTATAACGCTAAATGTCGTTGTCGAGCCCTCAAATTTAGGGAAGTTAGTAAGGTGAGTACTCAATTTATTACCAATTAAAATAATTACTGCTAATGAGAAATTAGCCCGTGACAGATGTAGTAAAAGTTCCCGATATAGTTATTGATATTACTTCCTTTAAATACTTGATAAATGTGATGAAAATAAATACACAAAATCCTTAATCGATTTTATTTAATCTGCATCCGCGTACACAAACAACAACAAAAGAGATTTAAAGAGAATGATTCTGGAAAAAAAGAAATTCTGTTTTGATAAAATTAGACATCAAACGTTTGCTTCAGCTGTTTCACCCACATTTCAGTTAATTCCCTACTCTTAATTTACTTATTTTGGGGTTGCTTTAAGTACACACAAAACAGTAAATATTTCCTGCACAAAGTAACCCAGGATTACATTTTCTAATGAGAATTGTGTAAAAGCAACAATAAAATCAATGATTATAAGAATGTTTGGCAGTTGACATTTGTAATTTTTGACGTTTGACAGTTGGCTATTTTAAGAATTGACATTTGTCATTTGTTATTTCTGACGTTTGACAGTTTTTAGACATTTCTCACTTATGATATTTTCCTTTTTTGACTTTGTGACGATTGACAGTGGACAATTTTACTGTTAGACAATTGATATTTTTGACTTTTTGAAGCTTCACATTTGACATTTCTAATATTTTACATTTCTGACAGTTTTAACAATTAACAATTTTAAGATTTGACGTTTGACAGTTGACAATTTTAACATTTGACTTTCCTGCTATTTGAAATTTGTTATTCCTGACATTTGACAATTCACTTTTCCTTAGATTTTGCCACGTATTTTTAATGAAAATAAAACAAAATCAAATTTTGAAAAATTAATAAAAAGGTTAATTAATTTATTCCAATCTAAATCCAACTCCAGCTGAGATCGGTAGTGGTTTCTCTACTGGCAAATTGTGCCCAGCTCAGCCGTAGAGGGTAAGTACCAAAATAAAGTGAGTGCGCCACCGATTTGTACGGTTAAAATCGGAAACCCCTGATGTTTCAGGCACTACTTCACCCACTGGAGATAATTAAATAAAATTTGGATATTAAACAGTTCTAATTGAATTACACAATAAAAGAAAACGACGATAAAGTGAGCTAAATAAAACAAAATCTCAACTAGACCATTCTTTAATAAAAATATTAAGAATTACAAAACTGTCAAGCCTCGTGCTTGACAACGCTATTGATATTTATATAAAAAAAGAATATATGAATAATATTAAAAGAGAATTTTATCCCAAAATGTGTGATCACACGCAATATATAAAAAAAAGACAAGAAAAATAGATCTTAACTAAAACTATAGTTGCGCCTTAAATCTAATTAGCTTATCTGATAATCTAGATACAATTCCTCGTCGTCCTAGGCTTCTCCAATACTTAGGCCGGTACCAAATTCAAGCCTGTTCCCAGAACCAATAGGCTTGCACCAATCACAACTAACTTAAGCTCGACTAAGTATCAGGTCAGCAATCAAATTTCAACCAAAAACTAGGACTTAAACCCTTAACTAGGACTTACACCTGTATCTAAGTTTTCAGCCTATAACTAGGATTTCAGCCTATAACTAGGACCCTAAAATCGTAATTTGGAATTAATAATAGCTCAAACAAATTTAAATGACTCCTCGAATTAATTGACTTTACTGACTTTAATACAATTTGAACACATTAGCTTATTTTTGCACAACAATCGAAGAATAAAAATGAATTTAAATGAATAATACAACATTTAGAAGCAGACTTCTCTAAATTTACAATTAATGATCAAAAATAATGATTTAAATGTACTTAACAACTTAAATTTGACTTGCTAGTCACGACAAAATTATAACAATAAATTAAATCAAGATTTAACATAAAATTAATTTATAATAGTAAAAAAAAAACTAAAAGGAGTCTAGTTTCACATAAATAAACCTACATACAAGACACAAAGAAATACAAGTAAAATAAAGATATTACAACTAAAATTGCGACCATATGGCGTTATTAATCTTATAAAAATAAAATATCGTAACTCACCTATTAAGATAGGGTTTCTTTCATTAAACTCGTGACACCCCTAGCTGGTAAACGGGTAAAACAATTTCCACGTTGCTAACTGCAATGATGGGGAATTCTGACCACGATTTGCTGTCTGAACGGTTTAAAATTACCAAATTTCCCTACTGTCTGCTCTATGGGCTACCTACACTCATAGGGAACGAAAGAACCATAAGAATCGAACAACCACATGAATAAATAACGTTTTACTCACCACAGAAGATTTCCTAAATATCCCTTCACGAAGAATTTTTCCAACGAATCCACCAAAATAACGGAAAATCTCACTCCAATACTATTCGATAGGAAAAACTGAGGTTTAATTTCGTAAATCCAAAATTAATTGTCTCCGATGAACAGAGATTACAACTTAAACCCAGAAAATCTTCAGAAGCATCTGCTCGAGACTAAGGTTGATAGTCAAAAAGAAGTTTCTACGTTTCGCAATTCATAAGATTGACACAGCTCAAAATAAATGGCCTCTACTACTATAAAGACAATACCCGTAGGATCTTCAGCTACCAATTTACTAACAAACAGTGGTCGTTTGATACGACTAATCTTATTATTTATCAAGATATCATCAAAAATCTCAACATTACTTAATTTCCTCGTTTATTTAAAATCTTATTACGCAAGTAACTATTGCACGGAACAGCTGGCTGTAGAACCGCAATATTAATAGTTTTCGACAAAAAGAAAGAGGTAGTACTTCAGTAGATGAAAGTGCAAGATGACAGTAATTTAAAAAAAAAAAAAAAGAAATAAACAGCTACATGAAATTTACTTCCAAAACAATATTAGCAAGATTAGGAATAATTTATGGCCAGAATATATTTATAAGTTGACGACTATCTATTACCGAACCAGATCAACCGGTTCCCGACCCAAGTAAACCTTTAATAATGGAAAATTTCAAGGTAGGAAGACACTTATGTTTACAAATTAAAATATTTATCACTTGCGAGAATTTAGCCCTTGACAATTTATGACATTTCTCAATTTTGACATTTAGGGCATTTACATTTTTTGACATTTTGACGTTAAAAAGTGACATTTTTAACAATTTTACTGTTTAGCAATTAAAGTTTGACTGTTAATATTTCCAATATTTTACCTTTCTGACAGTTGACATTTGTTAATTTTGACTATTGACAAATGACTTTCTGAAGTTTGGCAGTTGATATTTCTCATATTCTACAATTATGATGATTGCCACTTTTGACGTTTGACAGTTGGCGTTGGGTTTGACATTTCTGACGTCTGAAATTTGTCACTTTTGACGTTTGACAGTTGCCGATTTAAGATTTGTCATTTTACCATTTGTTATTACTGATGTTTGACAGCTGACATTTCTTAGATTTTGAATGAATAAAAACAAAAAAGAAAAATATACAGTTTACTTAAAGATATAAGTTTAGAAAGTGGAAATATCGATTTAACTTTGTCATGATTTTACCATTAGCTAAGTGTTGAATGACAGGGCATTTTTCCGAAAGGAAATATTCTCTGTAAACCGGAAACAAAGTTCTTAAATTCACATAAATGGGTGTGTCGACACCTCACTAATTTCCTCTCCTCTAATTCTTGATTGATGATCCAATTAGTTTGCAAGACTTTTAAAGAGTTAAATGGAGGTTCATTAGTCCGATTTTTATGCATTCATTTATCAAATTTTATAGCTTATTGACGATAAAACCGAAATTTACCTTTTCATAAAATATGTTTGTCGTATTTAAACGTCGTCTTTAGAAATTATAATCTGATTCTTAGTTTCTATTGTTTAAGTTAACGAAGTTACTTAAATGGAATAATAGCTTGGATGGTACACTATTTCAATTTAACGTTTCTTAGTATCTGTTATCTATGTTCAAACTTCTCTTGTTAGTCTTTGTGCTTTATATATATATAGTTACCTCTTATTAGATGAAAATAAAGTTACTGTCAACTCGATAACGAATTATTCTTACGTCATTTTATAAAACAATATCATCTATCAGGAGAGAATTAATATATCAAACTGTCAAATGTCAATTTTTAACTATTACATGTCAACTGTCAAATGCCAACTGTCAAATGTCAACTGTCAACTTGTAACGTTCGTTTTTATGCCGAAATCCACCTGACTATAGGTCGGTATTTATTTTATATTTTGTGCGTCGATCGAAGTGGGAGACGGGACGATTCGTTTTCTTCGACAGTAAATTATATCCGTTTGTTCACTTACTCGCAGTTTCTTCATCTGAACAGAAACATTATCTAATATTTGTGCCCTTCGATAACAGTAAGTAAATTGCGGTGAATTTGTTATTTTAAAAATTTTACTAATACTTAATTTCAAGTACATTCGCTATCGTAAAAGTCAGTTTTTTGTGATCATAAAGTATTTAAACATGTGAATATAATTAATTTTTTCTCGATAATACGGAGAACCAGATAGCGAATCTACTTGTTTGTAAATTATTAAAGGTTGGAGTTTTGATTATAATTTCATTATTAGGGTTATTGCCAAATCCAGAAATGCCCTAGTAGGAGAATTATCTAGAAAAAATTAGAGAAACGCTGTCAAGCCGTCAGCCATCCCAGGATAGTTAATAGGAAGATTTTCTAAGAAAAAGCCGTACCATCCCTAAACTGGTTGAAGGAATGAAATCCTCTAGTGAATTCTCAAAGCTCCACTGTAATTGAAGTCTGGAAAATTAAGATAAGAGAATTAATTAATTATTTATTAAAAAATTGTAACTTTAACATCTGAAATTTGATTTAATAAATCATCCTAAACCTGATTTTTGCGTTTTATTTGTTTGTCTGTACTTGGCGCCCAGAATTAATTGTTTGGGGAAAAAACTCAGAAGGATGCTGTCACGGGTTTAAATTCACAATAGTTATAACTAATTGCTTACCTTATGAATTCTCCGTTATTAAGGATTAAATCGTGACAGGTTCAGGTTGATTTTAGTTCGGTTATAGTTAATCATCAACTTATAAATATTCTGGCCACAAATTATTACTAATATTGTTTTGAAAGTCTATTTATTAAATTCAGAACAATTGTGGGGTTAGGTGATTGTTTTGAACTACTGTCAACTTGGCTTACAACGAGGCGAATTCTTCTTTTCTTTTTTTTTTGTCGTAAAACTTAGAATGTTGTCGTCTGCAGTTCGTTATTTTAGCATCCGACATATAAAGATTGTATACGAACGAGAAATTGAGTAATACTGGGATTTTTGGTGTTATCTTGTTAAGTAATAAGATCTGTTGTTATTAAACGATTACTGTTTGCTCGTAAGTTGGTAGCTGTTGATCCTACGTTTATTGTCCTTACAGTGGTAGAGGCCATTCTCGAGTCTGACAGATTTTATCGAAAGTAGTTGATTTCTCTGTCCTTTCTGTTATCTGCTTTTGATTAAGAAGGTTGTCGAATACAAGCCAGAAGATTTTTGGTTTAAGTTTCAAATCGCGTTGAATCCGTAACAATTAATTTTGGATTTTTGAAACTAAACCTTATTTTCTATTTTGAATCGCTGTGGAGTTTGTTCCTGTTGTTATTTTTGGACAGATTCTTTGGAAAAAAACCGCGTGGTCGGGATTTTTGTGAAATCTTCTGAGGTAAGTAAGACGCCTTTTATTCATGTGGTTTGTTCAATCCTTATGGTTTTCTCTTTTCTTGTTTTATTTCCGGCGAAACGTAGATAGATCACGAAACAGACAGTAGGTAGATTTGGAGATTTAAAACCGTTCAGACGGTGAACTGTGGTAGAATTCCCACAATTAGCAACGAGGAGATTGATTTACCCGTCTACCAGCTAGGAGCTAGGGTGTCACTAGCTTAATGAAAGAAACCCTATCTTAATAGGTGAGTTACGATGTTTTATTTTTATAAGATTAATAACGCCATATGGTCGCAATTTTAGTTGTAATATCTTTATTTTGCATATGTATTTCTTTGTGTCTTGTATGTAGGTTTATTTATGTGAAACTAGACTCCTTTTTGCTTATTCTTTTACTATTATTAATTAATTTTATGTTAAATTTTGATTTAATTTATTTTTATAATTTCGTTGTGACTAGCAAGTCAAATTTAAGTTTGTTGAGTACATTTAAATCATTAGTTTTGATCATTAATTGTAAATTCAGAGAAGTCAACTTCTAAATGTTGTATTATTCATTTAAATTCATTTTTATTCTTTCATTGTAGTACAAATTTAAGTTAAGATGTTCAAATTTTATTAAAGTTATTAAATCAAATTAATTCAAAGAGTCATTAAAATCTGTTTAAGCTATTGTTAATACCAAATTACGATTTTAGGGTCCTTGATACAGGCATAAATTCTAGTTACGGGCTTAAGTCCTAGTTATAGGCTGAAATCCTAGACCTGATGCTTAGTTCGAGCTTAAGTTATTGTGGTTGGTGCAAGCCTATTGGTTTTGGAACAGGCTTGGTTTTTGGAACTGACCTAAGTATTAGAGACGCCGAAGATTAACAGATAAGCCTAATTAGATTAAGTCGCAACTATAGTTAGTTAAGATCTATTTTTCTTGTTTTTTTTTTGTATTGAGTGTGATCACACATATTGATAAATTTAACTTTTAATATTATTCATATATTCTTATTTTATATAAATATCAATAGCGTTGTCAAGCACGAGGCTTGACAGTTGTGTAAATTCTTAATTTTATTAAAGAAGGGTCTAGTTGATATTTTGTTTTATTTAGCTCACTTTATCGTTATTTTTTTTATTGTGCAATTCAATTAATACTGTTTAATATTTTGAATTTATTTAATTACCTCCAGTGGGTGAAGTAGTGCCTGGAACATCAGGGGTTTCCGATTTTAACCCTACAAATCGGTGGCGCACTCACTTTATTTTGGCACTTACCCTCTACGGCTGAGCTGGGCACAATTTGTCAGTAGAGAAACCACTACCGAACTCAGCTGGAGTTGAATTTCAATTAATTTATTTATTTTTTCAAAATTTGATTTTGTTTTTAATTTCATTAAAATACGTGGCAATGCCACGAACCCAGGAGCTAGCCTAGGGTTTATTAGGGTTACAAACTTTAGAATGTTTCCAATTACATGTTTTAGTCAAAGTATACTTTTGTGACTATTTTCATTTTGAACATTTTTGTTCCGACTTGTTCTAATATATAACAAACTCGTCGATTTCAAACACAAACAGAACTTATTAGATTGTTTAATAAGAGAATAATCTACAAGAGAGTTCATAAAATATAATATTACAGTATTTGAGTTAAACAAAATTAGCGCCAATTAAGCATTTTGTATTGTTTGTTGATGTTATTTCGCCTATATGTCCACCGTTATTCACGATAATCATGGAGATCCTGATTTAGAGATTTACACACGGTTAAAACGGATTTTCTGCTATTGTTTTCCGACCTATTGTAAACAACAAGCATACATACAACACACTGCGAATATTGTTTGTTGTTGTCTTTTTTTTTATTATTTTTCTACACATAGAATTTAGTGTTATTTCGGTTCTTTTATGTAACAAACGCTTATTTTTAATTACGAAAATATTTGTTTCAGTTAGTGAAATTGGTATCGTTTTAAAAGTGAGCAGAAATATGATTTTAACAATAGAATTGTTTCGTGTTTTATAAATGAGTGGATCTAGATAATAAAATAATTTTCTCCTAAATAAATCAATGAGATTTTTTATCTGGTAGATTTTTGCATGCATCCTTTTACTATAAATTAGATTGGCCTAGTATTTCTAGGGCTGTCTAGGACACTAAAAGTCATGACCGTTTAGAGGATATCTAGTAAGGGTCAAGCCATGTCCTGTTCCTATCGTAAATCTCTTTCAAACCCGAGATTTCGATTAATACATCCGTGATAAAATGCTAATTGAATAGTTCACTCAATTATTTTATATGCTACATTAGTACGAATTTTTTATTGTATATTGTTGATAATGACGAAATAAGTCTATAATACATTTATATTAAAAAATTATAACTTTTTAACATTTTAAAGTTAGTTTCATATTGTCACATACGATAAAAGGGTAGTTTAATTGTTTTAGATTTCATTGTATTATTTTGTATTGTAATTATCCAGACCAATGTCAGTACGTTAGATTTCAAGGCGACCTTATATAGTTTAATTATTATTCTCACGTAGCGTATGAATTGGCTATAAAAGGGCGTCGTTGAGGTCGCACTCGGGGAGTTCGGAGTCTGAGGTTGTCTGTAAGGGTTACCCTTTGTGGTGTCCCTAAAACAAACCCTTGGGTCTGGGACGTTGTGACTCTTGACGGATTTTCGTGAGTAACTGTGACATGTCATTATGTAGTTTATTTGCTAAGATTAGTTAAGATTATTGTATTTAGTTCGTTATGCATATTTTGATCATTTATTGGTCTTGCTTGTTTCGTTGTTAATATATTTGTTGTTTGTTTCCTGTTGTTTATCTCATCTTCCCCCTGGTTAGTTTTCTGCCTTCAGCAGGATATCTAACCAGGAAGTAGATAACCACGACCTGGGTGGGAAGTGCCTCAAGTAAAGCTACCCCTCAACCCAAAACACGAAGGCACACTCCTAATCCCTCCAGGCGTGACAGTATTGGTTTCAACAGTCTTCTTATCTTCTTGTTTTCTTGTCGGACTCTACAGGGAACAAACATCGCAGCTCAGAGAACCCTCCATATCCACTAAAATGGAGGATTCCAACGAAGATCAACAGTTCCGAAAGTTAAGATCCCCCTTCCATCCCTAAGACTTCAACAAACTGTAGACAGTGACCTTCCCGCAGAACTAGAAGACTCTGATTGGTCCATTAGTACAAAAAAATGAAAGGAGACTAAGAATCTTTAAGCGAAAAGTGATACACAAGATATTCGGCCCGCTACCGAAGAAGAAACAACCAAGAAATAAGGAAACTATATGGAGATCCAGACATCGTGAAGGAAAATAAAACGAAGAGATTGCAATTGGGCGGGTCATCTACAGAGACAACCAGAAGAACGAATGTTAAAGAGAGCCTGGGAAAGAGTACCAGTTGGACGAAGACCCCTAGGAAGCTCTAGAATGAAGTGGCGGAATAAAATACAAGCAGACCTAAGAAGTAAACCTAACACTAATGGAAAAAAGGAAAATAGTACAGTCGGTCAAGTTGTAGAGTCAAGCAGTAAAAGTAAAAGTTCATTTTCGCTATCCTTTTCCATTTTTTTCTAACTTTTCCCATAATTTCTCTTTTTTTACAAATTCTCCTTACTTTCCTTCTGCAGTCTCTGAAATTTTCCAGTAAATTGATTCTGATCCCTTAATTAGAACCAATAAGCACAATGTTCATATATGTACAACGACACTGATTCATTGTTATTGAAAAATAATTTCAATAGAATTTTTAACAGAGTTTGGTGAGTTATTAGTATTGTCACATACGATAATAGGGTCGTTTATTTGGTACAGATTTTATTGTATTATTTTGTATTATTTTTAATTGTAATTATCCAGTCCAAAGTCAGTACGTTAGATTTCAAGGCGACCTTATATAGTTTAATTCTTATTCTCACGTAGCGTAAGAATTGGCTATAAAAAAGCGTCGTTGAGGTCGTACTCGGGGAGTTCGGAGTCTGAGGTTGTCTGTAAGGGTTACCCTTTGTGGTGTCCCTAAAATAAAACCCTTGGGTCTGAGCCGTTGTGACTCTTGACGTATTTTCGTGAGTAAGTGTGACATGTCACCATGTAGTTTATTTGGTAGGATTAGTTAAGATTATTGTATTTAGTTCGTTATGCATATTTTGATCATTTATTGTTATTGCTTGTTTCGTTGTTAATATATTTGTTGTTTGTTTCCTGTTGTTTACCTCATCTTTCCCCTAGTTAGTTTTCTGCCTTCAGCAGGATATCTGACCAGCAAGTAGATAACCACGACCTGGGTGGGAAGTGCCTCAAGTAAAGCTACCCCTCAACCCAAAACACGAAGGCACACTCCTAATCTTTCCAGGCGTGACAGTATTGATTTCAACAGTCTTCTTATCTTCTTGCTTTCTTGTCGGACTCTACAGGGAACGAACATCGCAGCTCAGAGAACCCACCATATCCACTAGAATGGAGGATTCCAACGAAGATCAAAAGTTCCGAAAGTTAAGATCCCCCTTCCATCCCTAAGACTTCAACAGACTGTAGACAGGAACCGTCCCGCAGAACTAGAAGACTGATTAGTCCATTAGTACAAAAGAAAATGAAAGAAGACTAAGAATCTTTAAGCGAAAAGTGCTACACAAGATATTCGGCCCGCTACCGAAGAAGAACCAACCAAGAAATGAGGAAACTATATGGAGATCCAGACATCGTGAAGGAGAATAAAACGAAGAGATTGCAATTGGGCGGGTCATCTACAGAGACAACCAGAAGAACGAATGTTAAAGAGAGCCTGGGAAAGAGTACCAGTTGGACGAAGACCCCTAGGAAGCTCTAGAATGAAGTGGCGGAATAAAAACAAGCAGACCTAAGAAGTAAACCTAACACTAATGGAAAAAAGGAAAATAGTACAGTCGGTCAAGACCCACCCCGGGTTGTAGAGTCAAGCAGTAAAAGTAAAAGTTCATTTTCGCTATCCTTTTCCATTTTTTTCTAACTTTTCCCATAATTTCTCTTTTTTTACAAATTCTCCTTACTTTCCTTCTGCAGTCTCTGAAATTTTCCAGTAAATTGATTCTGATCCCTTAATTAGAACCAATAAGCACAATGTTCATATATGTACAACGACACTGATTCATTGTTATTGAAAAATAATTTCAATAAAATTTTTAACAGAGTTTGGTGAGTTATTAGTATTGTCACATACGATAATAGGGTCGTTTAATTGTTTTAGATTTCATTGTATTATTTTGTATTGTAATTATCCAGACCAATGTCAGTACGTTAGATTTCAAGGCGACCTTATATAGTTTAATTATTATTCTCACGTAGCTTATGAATTGGCTATAAAAGGGCGTCGTTGAGGTCGCACTCAGGGAGTTCGGAGACTGAGGTTGTCTGTAAGGGTTACCCTTTGTGGTGTCCCTAAAACAAACCCTTGGGTCTGGGCCGTTGTGACTCTTGACGTATTTTCGTAAGTAAGTGTGACATGCCACCATGTAGTTTATTTGGTAAGATTAGTTAAGATTATTGTATTTAGTTCGTTATGCATATTTTGATCATTTATTGGTATTGCTTGTTTCGTTTTTAATATATTTGTTGTTTGTTTCCTGTTGTTTATCTCATCTTCCCACTGGTTAGTTTTCTGCCTTCAGCAGGATATCTAACCAGGAAGTAGATAACCACGACCTGGGTGGGAAGTGCCTCAAGTAAAGCTACCCCTCAACCCAAAACACGAAGGCACACTCCTAATCCCTCCAGGCGTGACAGTATTGGTTTCAACAGTCTTCTTATCTTCTTGTCCCACTAGGGCTGCAAGTCGCCGGTCTTGTATCGTAGTTAATTAACTGAACCCCTCGCTGACTTTACCGTAATCTATCTAAAGTTCGCCGGAGATAGAAGAGAAAAAGAAAAGGAACCATAAGAATCGGACAAATTATCCTGAATAAGAGGCATGTTCACTTACCAACAGAAGATTTCATAAAATTCCCTACACGCGGTTATCCATCGAATCACTCCAAAAATATCAACAGAATCTAATTCCAACAACGATTCGAATGGATAATAAGGTTTAGTTTCAAAAATCCAAAATCAATTGATACAGATGCACTGTGATTTAAAACTTAAACCGAAAAATCTTCTGACACACTCAACAACTGTTCAGTTCGAAAGCAAATAGCAAAATGGCTGAGACAATCGATTCCTATCGGCGGAATATGTCACAACCGAAGATGGCCTCTACTCGTTTAATTCTTAACTCCTAGGCACACTCCTAATCCCTCCAGGCGTGACAGTATTGGTTTCAACAGTCTTCTTATCTTCTTGTTTTCTTGTCGGACTCTACAGGGAACGAACATCGCAGCTCAGAGAACCCACCATATCCACTAGAATGGAGGATTCCAACGAAGATCAACAGTTCCGAAAGTTAAGATCCCCCTTCCATCCCTAAGACTTCAACAGACTGTAGACAGGAACCGTCCCGCAGAACTAGAAGACTGATTAGTCCATTAGTACAAAAGAAAATGAAAGAAGACTAAGAATCTTTAAGCGAAAAGTGCTACACAAGATATTCGGCCCGCTACCGAAGAAGAACCAACCAGGAAATGAGGAAACTATATGGCGATCCAGACATCGTGAAGGAGAATAAAACGAAGAGATTTCAATTGGGCGGGTCATCTACAGAGACAACCAGAAGAACGAATGTTAAAGAGAGCCTGGGAAAGAGTACCAGTTGGACGAAGACCCCTAGGAAGCTCTAGAATGAAGTGGCGGAATAAAATACAAGCAGGCCTAAGAAGTAAACCTAACACTAATGAAAAAAAGGAAAATAGTACAGTTGGTCAAGACCCACCCCGGGTTGTAGAGTCAAGCAGTAAAAGTAAAGTTCATTTTCCATTTTTTTCTAACTTTTCCCATAATTTCTTTTTTTTTACAAATTCTTCTTACTTCCCTTCTGCAGTCCCTGAACTTTTCCAGTAAATTGATTCTGATCCCTTAATTAGCACCAATAAGCACAATGTTCATATTGTCACGCCTGGGGGGTTAAGTGGTATGTGTCATAATGTTTTGGGATGAGGGGTAGCTTTACTAAAGGCACTTCCCACCCAGGTCGTGGTTATCTAACCCCCTGGTTAGGCATCCTGCTGAAGGCAGACAACTGACCAAGGGGAAGATGAGATAAACAACAGGAAACAAACAACAAATATATTAACAAGAAACAAACAATAAATAATGAATAACTAAATACAACAATCTATACTAATCTTACCAAATAAACTAGATGGTGGCATGTCACACTTACTCACGAAAATAAGTCAAGAGCCACAACGGCCCAGACCCAAGGGTCTGTTTTAGGGACACCCCGAAGGGTGACCCTTACAGACAACTTTAGACTCCGAACTCCCCGAGTGCGACCTCAACGACGCTCCTTTATAGCCAATTCTTACGCTACGTGAGAATAAGAATTAAACTATATAAGGTCGCCTTGAAATCTAACGTACTGACTTTGGCCTGGATAATTACAATACAAAATAATACAATGAAATCTAAAACAATTAAACTACCCTATTATCGTATGTGACAATATACAACGACACTGATTCATTGTTATTGAAAGATAATTTCAATAAAATTTTTAACAGAGCTTGGTGAGTTATTAGTATTGATAAATAGGGGAACAACAATAAATATTCTACAGTGCCAAGTTCGATATTTAAGATTAAATATATAGCGACTTCTCCCTTGACAAGTTACGCTACTAGAAAGTAAAATTTCAACCCAAAAACTTTTATTCAACCTAAGCCTATAGCAAGAGAAAGTTATTCCGCGGAATTAACTTGGGCTTTAAAAGTTAAATGTCCCTTCTGTGGTTATTTCGTTTTAGGAATAGCAAAATATACTTAAGAAATATAACGAAGGACTCTGTTTTCTCAACTAACTCTAATTAAAATAACATGAAACTGCATGAAGTAACTTTAATGCTAATTTGATGTTAGGAAGTTCCATTACGTTTATCTCATTAGATAATTTGTTAGTGCAACCAAGTTTTAACTTAATAAACTATTCTATTCTACATATACAAACTGTAGATTTGGTCAGCTAATTTTCAAGAACCCTTCACTAATTTCGTTTTGGTCTTATTTTCACAAAATTTTGGTTGGTACACTAAAATTGACCCTTGTTAATATTCGAATTTGTCTTATATAGATTAACTACTGTTTCAACTATATAATTTCTATTTTTGTTTTATCAAAAACGAAAATAAAAATGAGGACCACCGAAATGAAAATAAATAATAAAACAAATTGTTAATAACTTTTTTAGTGTGTATAAATATTTGACCAAAGGATTAGTACATTTTATTTATCTTCTCAAAAAAAAGTTCGTGTCCGATAATGATACAAAGCATGACTCCATTAAACTCGCTAATGACATACAGTCATGAAATGAATAAATTATTATCGAATTTAATGCGATGTTTTATTGGCATTCAAAAGCACATTAGTTCTCTTTTTTTTTCGTATTTTCATGTCTATAGATCACGAAAAAGATAGAATCAAAGTGTTAACGCGGTAAAAATTCGCCTTTTAAAATAGATATGTCGATAATGTTTCAAATTAATACATTAAATATTGACCGGAAAAAATTATGTTTAAATAAGTATACCTACATAAAATTACGCAGAATTATGACATAGCTATATTCTGTACGTTAAGTCTTTAGTCCGAATAAATTTTCTATATAAATCTTCTTATAACCCAAACCGTTCAGTCTTCAGTCTGACCAAACTTTTTATATAAACCTTCTTATGATCCAAACCGTTCAGTCTTCAGTCCGACTAAAATTCCTATATAAACCTTCTTAAATCCCAAACCGTTCAGTCTTCAGTCCGACCAAACTTTCTATATAAACCTTCTTATGATCCAAACCGTTCAGTCTTCAGTCCGACTAAAATCTCTATATAAATATTCTTATGATCAAAATCGTTCAGTCTTCAGTCCGATTAAAATCCCTATATAAACATTCTTATGATCAAAATCGTTCAGTCTTCAGTCTGACCAAACTTTCTATATAAACCTTCTTATGATCCAAACCGTTCAGTCTTCAGTCCGACTAAAATCCCTATATAAACCTTCTTATAACCCAAACCGTTCAGTCTTCAGTCCGACCAAACTTTCTATATAAACCTTCTTATGATCCAAACCGTTCAGTCTTCAGTCCGACTAAACTTCCTATATAAACCTTCTTATAACCCAAACCGTTCAGTCTTCAGTCCGACTAAATTCCTATATAAAGGCTGATTCACACATATCAGTGAAGTCACAGTTCAGACACAGTACCGGCACAGTGCAAAATAGTCTTTCATACAGTTTCTATGAACGCATCCCCACTTGTCAGTGTCAGTGACGACACAGTGCTCTCAGTGTCAGTGCCGACACCGGCAATCACGGACGTATTCGTTGCCGACGATATTTTTTGTCGGATCACGGACGCCGCGGCATCAAAAACAAAATGATGGACGAGCGATTGATAGAATTGGTTCGTGAAAATAGGGTTTTGTATGATTTGTCTCATGTAAATTACATGGATTCGAAATACAAAACCAATTTGTGGAACGAAATAGGAGTACAAATAAAATATGGAGATATAGCCTTCCTCCAACGAGTATCTTTTTTCAATAACTTACTTCCTAGTTTCTGAACAAGAATATTAAAACAGCTCACTGACATTTTAAAATATTCAAAATATTTCCTTTCATCTTTAACCAATTCTTTGTATAATGTCATGAATTCTCCTTCTGTCTCTCTTGATCAACATGCTTTATGCACCCATTTTCTCTCTTTTCTTTGATGCTGCTCTTCTTCTTCGTCCAAAGCAATAGCTATAATTGCTAGCTCCGTAGTACTGAACGCCATAATCTCAATACTTGACGACGAACACGTTTTCACAGAAGCTTCGTGAACTGAGTACTGACATGTATGAATTGAATCACTGACGAAACACTGTAGCACTGATACTGAACTGAGCGAACACTTTGACGGAACTGTGGCTTCACTGATATGTGTGAATCAGCCTTAAACCTTCTTATAACCCAAACCGTTCAGTCTTCAGTCCGACCAAACTTTCTATATAAACCTTCTTATGATCCAAACCGTTCAGTCTTCAGTCCGACCAAACTTTCTATATAAACCTTCTTATGATCCAAACCGTTCAGTCTTCAGTCCGACTAAAATCCCTATATAAATATTCTAATGATTGTAACGATTACATCGTTATTTGTTTGGCCTGGCCTAATAATATTTAATTTCTTTAATATCTCGTCTATTTTGCTACGTTATTTTTGACCTGGCCTACGACGGTTTGATTTTTACCATTCCGCGTCTATAGAGGTCGCAGACTTGACTTCAGTATAAGAGGGGGACTTTTGTTCACTCGGAAGTAGTGTAGCTATTTTAATTCCTTTTTCAATTTGTGCTTCAAAGTCTGCAGACCTATCTAATATCTTCTCCCTTCGTTGGGCCATTGCCAAATTTTGAAGGGTCCCAAGATAGGGCTGTTATTAGAAGAACAATTTTTTGGAGAGAAGCTTTGTTAAGCAGAAAAGTTACTTGCCGTCATATTCCGATTGTTTCCGCCACCAGGGACTATTCTCGGAAGATTCTACCAGCTTATTCTAATTCAAAGAAAACATCTTGCCATCCGCATCTTTAGTCCGGTGCTGATTTGGACAGAAATTCCGTCATTCCCGACGTTTTCCGAAGATAGGAATCAGAACAAAAGATAAGAAATTAGTTTTTCACTATTAATTTATTACTAATTGCATTATTAATTTTCGCAATAAACAATTTAAAACTGATTTAACCTCTTTTATTTGCTTGTCTGTATTTTGGCGCCCTTATATATTTGTTTGGGGGGAGTTAGAGAAAAAACCAGAACGAAGCCACGATCCCTGGAGCTAGCAAGGGTAATTTGACGTACAAAATTGGTTTTGTACGTTACAGTTTGGCGCCCAACGTGGTTGAACAGTTTCCTTGAGATTTATCTTTACCTTTATCTTTATCTTTTTCTCAAGGGGATTGTTTTGGCCGCTTGGGTTACAAATTGGTATGTTGTACGTTACATGATCAAAATCGTTCAGTCTTCAGTCCGACTAAACTTCCTATATAAACCTTTTTATAACCCAAACCGTTCAGTCTTCAGTCCGACTAAATTCCTATATAAACCTTCTTATAACCCAAACCGTTCAGTCTTCAGTACGACCAAACTTTCTATATAAACCTTCTTATGATCCAAACCGTTCAGTCTTCAGTCCGACCAAACTTTCTATATAAACCTTCTTATGATCCAAACCGTTCAGTTTTCAGTCCGACTAAAATCCCTATATAAACCTTCTTATAACCCAAACCGTTCAGTCTTCAGTCCGACCAAACTTTCTATATAAACCTTCTTATGATCCAAACCGTTCAGTCTTCAGTCCGACTAAAATCTCTATATAAACCTTTTTGTAACCCAAACCGTTCAGTCTTCAGTCCGACCAAACTTTCTATATAAACCTTCTTACGATCCAAACCGTTCAGTCTTCAGTCCGACTAAAATCCCTATATAAACATTCTTATGATCAAAATCGTTCAGTCTTCAGTCCGACCAAACTTCCTATATAAACCTTATAACCCAAACCGATCAGTCTTCAGTCTGACCAAACTTTCTATATAAACCTTCTTATGATCCAAACCGTTCAGTTTTCAGTCCGACTAAAATCCCTATATAAACATTCTTATGATCAAAATCGTTCAGTCTTCAGCCCGACTAAACTTCCTATATAAACCTTCTTAAAACCCAAACCGTTCAGTCTTCAGTCCGACCAAACTTTCTATATAAACCTTCTTATGATCCAAACCGTTCAGTCTTCATTCCGACTAAAATCCCTATATAAACATTCTTGTGATCAAAATCGTTCAGTCTTCAGTCCGACCAAACTTTCTATATAAACCTTCTTATGATCCAAACCGTTCAGTCTTCAGTCCGACTAAATTCCTATATAAACCTTTTGGTCTTTAATTTTTTTTTACACTATTAATTTGACAACCGATATTTCTATAATTTGTTATTTATCCATAGAATTTCCTTTAATGAATTTTATTTTAAAGTGTTATAACAAACATGAACTGTATAACAAACAAACATTAAAGTAGTTTGTAAGTGAAAATAAAATAAAATCACCTCATGAATTAACTGTTAGTTGTTTACTCTTCCTAACTAGTTCCTTTGGAAACGCTAATTGCTAAGCAAATCTTAAATCCTAAACTTAATCAACAAGATTTCTACATAAAATAAAATTGTTCTTGTATAAAGAAAATGAATGGTTTATTTATTTAAGTAACCAAATCAACAATCAATTATTTAATAATTTAAAAAACTTTGTATAATAAAAACAAGGTTATCTTCTTGTTTTAAATTCAAATAAAAAACGCAAGCGGTGTTTTGATTACCGGTAATAAATCCATCCACAATAAAAAGAAAATTTAACGAAACCATTATACCCCAATTTAAGTCAGCTGTTACCAGAAATCTTATTTTCTTTTGCCTATTTTCATAACGCAGTTGCTACAGTAGAATGTGATTTATGAGAAAGTTGTGCGCTGTTCTGGAAATATTGACTCGTATAGTTAGGAATTTATAATAAATTTGTTTTATGTTAATAAAATAGTTATTAGGTTGTAAATCTATGTGTAAAGAGTAAAAACATCCATTTGCACTCGAATCGAACAATAGGTGGAATCAATCAGGGTAACAAAATTCAATTCACTTGCCACAACTTGACACATTAGAAATTTATCGAAGGAAAGTTCAAACATTTCGTTACCTGCGTCCATAAAGATGTAACAGACTGTGATTGATGAGCCATTGTCGCATGCAATACTACTTAGTCCTATTGCGAGATACAAATAATGGACTATTGTGCCCTTTCATGTCGATATCTCTCGTTTTCTATCACATAATAAACCTTAATGTAACTGCCCATCTACAGGGACTCTGAATATTTACATCTATAAACTACAGTATTCATTTTAATGTTGAATCAATTAACTAAATCATCTTTATATGTTTCTTTTTAATATATAAGCCGACCCTGTCGTTAAAAACTTTCCAATAGTCCATAAAACCAGTTAGAATGGTCTACGGGATAAAATTACCGTATTATTTACACAGGTTACTTCAAGAAGAATCCAGAAGGATTGTCCAACCAATCAAATTCATTTTTCTTATCACGTGGTTCATAGAAGTTTATTTATTGACACACTCAGAAATTATGCGACACCTTGTTACGTTTGTATCGTTGGTTTTCGAACATTCTATCCGGACTATAAATATTTTTATATTATCTATTCTTATCGCGTTGATACGAGAGGGGACTACTAGTTGGGAAGGAGAGAATGGCTCTCGTCGAGAGTTTTTGATTTTAATTCGTTTATTTTATCGATGAATTTGAATAAATTCAGAGTTTTTCCCGATTATCTTCGCCCGTCTGTTCTTGTGAGTACCATTTTGCCTTGGTTTTAATTTAATTAGTTAAAAATAATCCAAAATGCGGTGAATATAATATCTTATGTATTTTTACTAACATTTAAATTTCCAAATACAATCGCTATTGTTCAAGGTCAGTTTTTGTGATATTTTAATATTTTTACATGAAAGGTAATTAATTTTTTCTCGAAATTTGGTGAGAGACGTATAGCGATTGTGTTCGAAAAAAATTATTTGAAAGTCGGAGTTTTGATTCCAATTTTATTAATAGGGTTATTGCCAACTATACGAACCAACAAAATTCCTATCAGAAATTACGCAGTTAGACGTCATTCAGTTGAAGCCGACGCCATTTTGCAGTTCCGTTTCACTTCGATTGAAAATCCGACAAGAAGTCCTTAGAGGGGTATTCCATTCCGTTTGCTGTTCCATTCGTCGTCGATTGAAAATCCGACAAGAAGTCCCTAGAGGGGTATTCCCTTTCGACTGCTGTTCCGTTCCACGTCGTTAGAAAATCCGACAAGAAGTCCCTTGATAAGTATTCCAATTCCGATTGCTGTCCCATTCCACGACGATTGAAAAACTGACAAGAAGTCCCTAGGAAGGAACCCCATCCTTTTTACTGTTCAGCTTCAAAAGTTATCGAACTCCGTCTGAAGTTATCGGAACCAATCCAAAGATAAGAGAAATAATTAATTTAATATTTTTAATATTTTTACTAATCCTTATTGAAGTAATAAACCATTTTAAACTGATCTTTCGAATTTTATTTGTGTGTCTGTACTGGCGCCCTTTAATTAATGTTTGGAGAGAATCTAATAAAACACAGAAGGAAGCCTTCGGAGCTAGCCAAGGGTAAATTTTAGGTCACAACCTACTTATGATCCAAACCTCTCAGTCTTCAGTACGACTATATTTCCTATATAAACCTTCTTAGGATTAAAACCGTTCAGTCTTCAGTCCGACTATATTTCCTATATAAACCTTCTTATGATCCAAATCGTTCAGTCTTCAGTCCGACTATATTTCCTATATATACACCTTCTTATAATCTAAACCGTTCAGTCTTCAGTCCGACTAAAGCTTTCTTTTAGGATTAATTATTGAAAACTGATGCTGAAAATAAATAATTTATAAATATTTTTACGAAATGGTTAATTATTGAGTTGTGATCAGTTTAAAACTAGTTAATATTTTTAATAATCTCTTTAAATACGCTTTCACCTTGTTGTAAATATTTTGAAAAGTATATAAGAATAGCTGTTTAGAAATTCAGAGTGTGTACCAAGCTTGTCTTGTACTCAAAAGTTATATAAATGTTGCGAGCAGAACATGTTGTCTGATATAAAATACCAAAAAATTATATTTATAGTGGTAGGTAACGTTGCATTGTACTATGAATAATTTATTTATTGTTAGGTGTTATATTACAACATTTATTATCTATGAAAGATATATAATACATACTTTTATGAAATAGAAAAACTTGTTTCTCTAATGTTTAAAATGAAGTTACTAACAGTTAAATCTCACAATAAGCCAGTGTATACTTTTTGATTTTTTAAAGTGGTACACAAAACCTGATTTAATGTTAAAAGAGCTTTCACACAATCTAGTTTTATGATTTTTTATGACACCGCAAAGTGGATTATAAGGTGAAACAAAGACAGGATTTTTGTAAGATTGATCACAACCACTTCTATAATGGTAAAATAGAAAAGATTATACAGGAAGCAAATATTATGGTAATCTTGGTTAGAGGCAAAAAAGAACTGATAGAAACAATAAGAAAGCTCAAAGAGAGGATAGGGACTAAGGGATTATATATAAATGAAGTAAAAACAAAGTATAAGAATGGACAAATAAGCAGTAGGAACACAATATAAATTGGATTTGTCAGTATTTTCTAATATTAACATTTTCATTTACACTGATACTGATTCATTAATATTTCTTATATAACCTTATTGGCTTACACCGATATTGATCTATTGGAATATATAATTAATAAAGAGTCGGTCAATTTTTTTTGGTTTAGTATTCAGTAGAGAACGTTCCAATCTGATATGAAATTATAATCACAATTATACAGAACAAGCTGTTAATTACCATTACATAGCACTAGTTTGTTTCAGTATTAACCAAATTCGGCTAAGGGCAATATACAGTTGCACACTGGGTTTCAGATTGTCAGAAACAGATGCTTAGCTTTGAATATTCTAATAGATCTAAACATTTTCCTAGGTAACTAAATAATTAACTTTTAAAGACATTTGATATGCAATAATATTACTAAATCATAATCAGGTTAATTATTTTTAAAAATGAATTGAATTTTAATGCATGAATAAAATTATGTCAAATGATAAAAATGTCAATTGTTAAAAATCTCAAATGTCATAAATGCCATGTCAAAAATGTCAAATGTTAATAGTTATTGCTCTCTTTTGAATCGGACGATATTTTTTATATATAAAATTGGTTTATTCTAAAAATTTTATGTATATGTAACATACCTAACCGTAGAAAATTGATGTATATGACAAAAAAGAGCATTTTATCAGTATATAGAAAAAATTTAAAAGTTCTGTGTTGCTACAACGTTCAGTCTTCAGTCCGACTAGACTTCCTTTATAAACCTTCTTATGACCGAAAGCGTTCAGTCTTCAGGCCGACTAGACTTCCTATATAAACCTTCTTATGACCGAAAGCGTTCAGTCTTCAGTCCGACTAGACTTCCTATATAAACCTTCTTATGACCAAAAGCGTTCAGTCTTCAGTCCGACTAAATTTTCTATATAAACCTTATGATCCAAACCATTCAGTCTTCAGTCCGACTTTCATATGATCCAAACCGTTCAGTTTTCGGTCCGACTAAACTTTCTATGATCCAAAACGTTTAGTTTTCGATCCGATAAAATTCATATAAAATTTCATTCATGTTAAATATCAAAAATTTTATATATTGACATACCAAACCGTAAAAAATTGATGTATATGCCAGAAAAGTGTAATTTGTGTAGTATATAGAATTTTTTTAAAATTCAGTGTTGGTACAACGTTAATGATAGTGGAAATTTTTGTTTTAGGTTCATTGCACATAAAACGAGAAACTTTGTATGAATTTTAATAAAGTTGAACCACAAAAGCACGAAAATATAAAAATTTTTCTTTGTAGATAAATAAAGTTATGCAGGAAAAATACACAAAGGAATAGGAAATTCAATCTAATATAAGAATGTTAAGATACTATACATTTATAAGCAATATAATAAGTGGACTTCTCTACTGAACTTTTAAAATAGAGATACAATAAAAGCGAGATCATTAAATTAAACGTAAATTCTTTGGCTGAAAGTCTGATAAGACCAAGACTATTCTAGTTGTTTTTCCTAATTCTAAGATTACTACTGTCTTTGTTTTTGTGTGTTGTGTTTTATCTACTTTTTGTTGATTTTGGTAAAATAAAGATGTTGTTGCCGCAGAGAATCCATTCGAAAGCCACTACACCATTTTTTTATCTTAAATTTTTTTATACCCAACAAAATACAGTTAAATCCTTTAAACATCCAATGTTAAAGTTAAAGATTTGTCTGACTTTTTTGCTGTCTTGTAATTATTTAATCAATTTCTATGACCACATGGAAAAGTAACATTTATGACACTCTCTATCCCTACTTTTTTACAAATCTATGCAGATCTAATAGACGAACTTTTAAGTTAAAAAACAGTATCAGAAAAAGTTAATTAAATAAAGTTTATAAAGCACTTTTACAAAAGTATACAAATATTAAATAGTATAGAGTGTGTATCCATGTATAATAAAAAACTACCTAAAGAATAAAAAGAATTAATCATAAACTGTTAACAATTCATACAAATAGCAACAAACTGACAAATTTAATGACTATTGCTTTGCTGTAAAATAAAAAAAAATATTTTTACAAAATTTTTAAAATGGGTATATAAACCTTTCTATGATCCAAACCGTTCAGTCTTCAGTCCGACTAAACTTTCTATATAAACCTTCTTATGGCCGAAACCGTTCAGTCTTCAGTCCGACTAAATTTTCCATATAAACCTTCTAATGATCTAAACCGTTCAGTCTTCAGTCCGACTAAACTGCCTATATAAACCTTCTTATGATCAAAATCGTTTAGTCTTCGGTCCGACTAAACTTCCTATATAAACCTTCTTATGATACAAACCGTTCAGTCTTCAGTCCGACTAACTTTTCTATATAAACCTTCCTATGATCCAAACCGTTCAGTCTTCAGTCCGATTTTCAGACTCGTGGGGTTATAGCAAGAAGTTTTTTTTTGTACAAATCTATGCTGATTTAATTGACGAACTTTTAAATTAAAAAACATTAGAAAAAGTTAATTAAACAAATTTTATAAAGCACTTTTACAAGAGTATACAAATATTAAATAGTATAGAGTCTGTATCCATGTATAATAAAAAACTACCGAAAGAATAGAAATGTGCACATGTAAGCATCTTACTCATAATTAATCATAAACTGTTAACAATTCATAGAAATAGCAAGAAACTCACAAATTTAATGACAATTGCTTTGCTGTCAAATGAAAAAAAAAAAAGATTTTTACAAAAATTTTAAAATGGGTATATAAACCTTTCTATGATCCAAACCGTTTAGTCTTCAGTCCGAGAAAATTTTCCATATAAACCTTCTAATGATCTAAACCGTTCAGTCTTCAGTCCGACTAAACTGCCTATATAAACCTTCTTATGATCAAAATCGTTCAGTCTTCGGTCCGACTAAACTTCCTATATAAACCTTCTTATGATCCAAACCGTTCAGTCTTCAGTCCGACTAACTTTTCTATATAAACGTTCATTTGATCCAAACCGTTCAGTCTTCAGTCCGATTTTCAGACGTGGGATTGTAGCAAGAAAATTTTTTTTTGCACAAATCTATGCAGATCTAATAGACGAATTTTAAATTAAATAACATCAGAAAAAGTTAATTAAACAAATTTTATAAAGCACTTTTACAAGAGTATACAAATATTGGATAGTATAGAGTCTGTATCCATGTATAATAAAAAACTACCTCAAGAATCGAAATGTGCACATGTAAGCATCTTAGTATCATAATGAATCATAAACTGTTAACAATTCATACAAATAGCAACAAACTGACAAATTTAATGACTATTGCTTTGCTGTTAAATGAAAAAAAAAAGATTTTTACAAAACTTTTAAAATGGGTATATAAACCTTTCTATGATCCAAACCGTTCAGTCTTCAGTCCGACTAAACTTTTCATATAAACCTTCTTATGGTCCAATCCGTTCAGTCTTCGGTCCGACTGAACTTTCTATATAAACCTTCTTATGGTTCAAACCGTTCAGTCTTCAGGCCGGCTAAATTTTCCATATAAACTTTCTAATGATCTAAACCGTTTAGTCTTCAGTCCGACTAAACTGCCGTATGATTAAAATCGTCCAGTCTTCGGTCCGACTAACTTTTCTATATACTTAAACCTTCCTATGATCCAAACCGTTCAGTCTTCAGTCCGACTAAACTGCCTTTTGATCAAAATCGTTCAGTCTTCGGTCCGTCTAACTTTTCTATATAAACCTTCCTATGATCTAAAACGTTCAGCCTTCAAGTCCGATTTTCAGACTCGTGGGGTTGTAGCAAAAAGTTTTTTTTGTACAAATCTATGCAGATCTAATAGACGAACTTTTAAGTTAAAAAACATTATCACAAAAAGTTAATTAAACAAATTTTATAAAGCACTTTTACAAGAGGATACAATCATCAAATAGTATAGAGTCAGTATCCATGTATAATAAAAAACTACCTAAAGAATCGAAATGTGCACATGTTAGCATCTTAGTATCATAATTAATCATAAATTGTAAACAATTCATACAAATAGCAAGAAACTGACAAATTTAATGACTATTGCTTTGATGTTAAATGAAAAAAAAGATTTTTACTAAATTTTTAAGATGGGCATATTAACCCTATCTATGATCCAAACCGTTCAGTCTTCAGTCCGACTAACTTTTCTATATAAACCTTCCTATGATCCAAACCATTCAGTCTTCAGTCCAATTTTCAGACTTGTGGAATTGTAGCAAGAAGTTTTTTTTTGTACAAATCTATGCAGATCTAATAGACGAATTTTAAATTAAATAACATCAGAAACAGTTAATTAAACAAATTTTATAAAGCACTTTTACAAGAGTATACAAATATTGGATAGTATAGAGTCTGTATCCATGTATAATAAAAAACTACCTCAAGAATCGAAATGTGCACATGTAAGCATCTTAGTATCATAATGAATCATAAACTGTTAACAATTCATACAAATAGCAACAAACTGACAAATTTAATGACTATTGCTTTGCTGTTAAATGAAAAAAAAAGATTTTTACAAAAACCGTTCAGTCTTCAGTCCGACTAAACTTTCTATATAAACCTTCTTATGGCCCAAACCGTTCAGTTTTCAGTCCGACTAAATTTTCCATATAAACTTTGTTATGGTTCAAACCGTTTAGTCTTCAGTCCGACTAAATTTTCCATATAAACTTTCTAATGATCTAAACCGTTCAGTCTTCACACACACAAAACCTTTATTTACATTTTTACAATTTCATTTACAATAAACACATCTAATAAGTACATTTTAACATAAAATATATACACATAAAATATATACAGATATGTCCCTAACTTATTAAGTGTAAATTGTTTTCCTTTGTTTTAGAAAAACACTACCTCCTGTCCTGTTTAGGACTTATATAGTGATTATGGTTTGGTCAATTTGGCAGAATGTCTTTTTTCGATTTCTCGGCTCTGTGTACAATAATTTTTGTCCGGTTATACTGAGAAAAATTGTAAAAATAAAAAACATAAAAAACTCAGTGTTTGTCGGTGTAGCATAACTTTAGTTATGTCGGTTGTCGTTTACTGATTAGTCGAGGGTGGATCATCCCGGGCAGAGGTCCGAGAAATGTTCATTAAAGAACGTTTCTCTCTCTCCTTCCAGAAAATGCTCCCTCCTCGTCTAATCAGCTGTCCCGTCTAGCTGTTTTCGACTAGAAGTGGGTGTTGTTTCTATGGTTGTTTGTCTTGTCACGTTTGTTTATACAAGTTATGTGTTCTGGTCTTGTATTGTTGTTGATGTTTGTTAGTCTTTCGTGTGTTATGTCTTTTTTAATTTGGATTTCTACCCCCCCCGTGTTCTACGTCACCTGTTTTGTCGTGTCTGTATGTTATGTATTTATTTATTTTAAATTTGTCTTTTGTCTTAAAATGTGTTTCTGTTATGATTATAATGTCTATTTTATGTTTGCGAATGTGTTTCTTAATTGAATTTATTTTGTTAATTACGTAGTGTGCGTTATATAACATCATTTTAGTCCTGGTCTTTTTGTCCGTCATTGTTTTGTCCTTAAAAGTCGTATTTGTCAATATTTTGTACAAAATTATTGTACACAGTGAATTTTTCCAAATTACTTACTGCGTTTTTCATTTTGTCTCTGAGGTCTCTAGCCGCTCGCGCCAATTCTGCCAAATTGACCATCCTGTTAACTTCCATTAGGATTGAGTTTATTTCCTGAAATTGTGATACATTATCTTCAGCAATTTTGTTTTGATTAATTTTTTGTTGGCTTTCTTGATTTGTAATTTCTTGATTTTTCTGTTGCAGGGGCGGGAATTCTTTTTCTTCTTTGTTTTTTCTTATTTCCCAAGCATTTGACTTTGGTGGGGGTGCAGGTATGTATGTCTTGTTAAAATTTTGTTTTTGGTTTTTTAGGTTTCCTAACCTTTTCAGGTATTCCGGGCATTCAATATAATTGGCTGGATGTTTACCTCCACAATTAATGCATTTTGCATCTGTATCCCTGGTCTTTGTGCATGTTCTCGTCAGATGTGGCCCAGCGCATTTTAGACACCACGGTGTACGGCCGCAGTTGGTAGTTGCATGCCCCCACCCTTGGCAGTTGTGGCATTGTATGATGAGTTTACTATTTCGACGCAGTTCCCATGTAATTCTTGTATTTAGTACTGATCTTATGTTTTTGTTAAGGAAATCCAGAGTTATAGATTTGTCCGTGATTACTAAGAATAGCGGTCTGAATTTAGTATTCATAAGGTATACTTCACGTACATCTATGTCATATTCATTTATTAGTTCTTCCGCTAGGTCATCCGCTTTCATGCCCGAACCAAGCCCTCTACACACAAAGGCATGAGACTTGTTTTTCTCTAATGAGTACGTGTGGTAGTCCGCATTTTCTATTTTTAATGATTCTAACATCTTTAGGTAATCTTCCTCTTTTTCAATGTTAATAATCGTCGATTTACCAGTATATTTTATTTGAAATTTACTGGTTAACTGTTTTTTTAATTCCTCTACAAATATTTTGTGGTTGTCGACCACTCCGTCTAATACAATTGGAGGGCAGAAATTTTGCTTCTTTTCTTTTTTGTTAGGTTTGCTTTGGACTGTATTACCTTGTGTTACTTTTAGGTCGTTCTTCTTATTTGGAATTGTTTTTCTGTGGGTTGTATGTAATTGTGTTTTTTTGTTTTCTTGTTCTTCTGTCTCTTCTCCGGAGCTTTCTTCTTCTGTCAAAGAACTATATTTGTTTGCCAGTGGAAGTGTTTGTCTAGCTTTTTTGGTTATTAACTTTTTAATGCTTATGGTCTTTTTTGGTTTTTCATATTCCGTTTCATCGCTTATCTCTATGAGTTCTGTTTCATTTCGTTCAGTCTTCAGTCCGACTAAACTGCCTTTTGATCAAAATCGTTCAGTCTTCGGTCCGTCTAACTTTTCTATATAAACCTTCCTATGATCTAAAACGTTCAGCCTTCAAGTCCGATTTTCAGACTCGTGGGGTTGTAGCAAAAAGTTTTTTTTGTACAAATCTATGCAGATCTAATAGACGAACTTTTAAGTTAAAACATATTGTCAGAAAATGTTATTTAAACAAATTTTATAAAGCACTTTTACAAAAGGATACTATCATCAAATAGTATAGAGTCAGTATCCATGTATAATAAAACACTACCTAAAGAATCGAAATGTGCACATGTTAGCATCTTAGTATCATAATTAATCATAAATTGTAAACAATTCATACAAATAGCAAGAAACTGACAAATTTAATGACTATTGCTTTGATGTTAAATGAAAAAAAAGATTTTTACTAAATTTTTAAGATGGGCATATTAACCCTTTCTATGATCCAAACCGTTCAGTCTTCAGTCCGACTAACTTTTCTATATAAACCTTCCTATGATCCAAACCATTCAGTCTTCAGTCCAATTTTCAGACTTGTGGAATTGTAGCAAGAAGTTTTTTTTGTACAAATCTATGCAGATCTAATAGACGAATTTTAAATTAAATAACATCAGAAAAAGTTAATTAAACAAATTTTATAAAGCACTTTTACAAGAGTATACAAATATTGGATAGTATAGAGTCTGTATCCATGTATAATAAAAAACTACCTAAAGAATCGAAATGTGCACATGTAAGCATCTTAGTATCATAATGAATCATAAACTGTTAACAATTCATACAAATAGCAACAAACTGACAAATTTAATCACTATTGCTTTGCTGGTAAATGAAAAAAAAAAGATCTTCACAAAAATTTTAAAATGGGTATATAAACCTTTCTATGATTCAAACCGTTCAGTCTTCAGTCCGACTAAACTTTCTATATAAACCTTCTAATGATCTAAACCGTTCAGTCTTCAGTCCGACTAAACTGCCTTTTGATCAAAATCGTTCAGTCTTCGGTCCGTCTAACTTTTCTATATAATCCTTCGTATGATCCAAAACGTTCAGTATTCAAGTCCGATTTTCAGACTCGTGGGGTTGTAGCAAAAAGTTTTTTTTGTACAAATCTATGCAGATCTAATAGACGAACTTTTAAGTTAAAAAATATTGTCAGAAAAAGTTATTTAAACAAATTTTATAAAGCACTTTTACAAAAGGATACTATCATCAAATAGTATAGAGTCAGTATCCATGTATAATAAAAAACTACCTAAAGAATAAAAATAGTAAACTGTTAGCAAAACTTCAACAGAAAGCTTTTATGATTATCTTTATGTTAAATTTTCTATTTAGTCATTGAACATAATTATAAATATTTGTAAACAGAGTTAAATTTAATCTATTGATTACCAATATTGTTAAGCTGGTATTGTATTACAATTATCGGGATCAAACTGTTAAGCGCCGATTAAATTGTTGATATTATTATTATCATCACATCATCACATTAAAGCTTTTAATAGCGAGTATACAAATTTACATTAAACAAATTTGTTTTTTAATTAGTTTCACAAATAGAAAGGAATTTTTTTAATAAATTCTAAAAACTTTTTAAGTTATATATTTTTCTTCCGTTTACAATTTTACAGCGTGTAATTAATTACTGATGCTTTCAGCTTTTGTTGAATGAATTCAGAATAAGGGAAAAGCCGAACTAAAATAACAAAAAACATAATTTTGTAGAATTTCTGTTCCGCTTACAAATCACAGACTATAAATAATTTCACTCGAAGCTGAAATTCTTCGCAGCAGGGCTTTATACAGTTACGAAAAGTTTAAGTTTTTATATAATATGTTTGATAAAACTTATTTTTTATATAAAAATATTATCAAGTATATAAAAACGCAAAAACAAGTTCAAGGTCAAAATCAAATATGATGTCAAAGATGTCAAATCGTAAAACCTTCAGTTTTGCTTTTTTCTGACATTTTACATTTGGCATTCTTGATATTTGACATGTTTGACATTTGACATGTTTGAAAATTGATATTATGGACCTTTGGCTTATAAACTGTGAAAGGCTTTCGCGGCCATTGTCTAATGTATCAATGGTATTTGGGCTGTTAGGCCGGCGTCGATTGTCTTGCTGACTTGACGTTTCGCCAACACAAGCGGTTGACATCTTTAGAAGTTGCTTCCTGGTTGACAGTCTGCGAACTACTGAGCCCTGCGTGGACGGAGCCCGTATTTATACGTCGGGAAGGAAGTGGGCGGAGCCTCAGTTGCTTTCGATTCCAATCGGTTCTGGTCGGTGTTGTTTGTTAAGGGTAGAGTTTTCGCACCCTTAATTATGGGGACCCATGTTTTGTTAATCTTGACTGCTTTGGCTTATTTTACATTTAAAAATTTGGATATATGTCATATTTGATATTAAGATATTGCCACGTACTTTCAATGTAATAAAAGAATAAAAAAAAAACAATAAATTTTGAAAAATTATTCAAGTTCTTCAAATAGAAGTTCAACTCCAGCAGAGATCGGTAAGTGGTTTCTCTACTGGCAAATTAGTGCCCAGCTCAGCCGTAGAGGGTAAGTACAAAAATAAGAGTGAGTCGCGCCACCGATTTGAACGGTTAAAATCGGAAACCCCTGTTGGTCCAGGCACTGACCTATCTCATTGGAGATAATTAAATAAATTAAGAATTTTAATCAAGATTAATTAAGTTGCAAGTATAAGAACGTTAAAGTGAGCTAAATAAAACAAAATGTCTTTAAAACTAGACCCTCCTTTAATGATCAAAAAAAAATATCGTGGTTAATTCAAATTACAAGTTTAATTAACACGGATAATCTGTAATGTGTGATCACACGCACGACTTAAAATTAAAATTTTCAATTAACAATATAAATTTACTAAATACAAAGACTTTTAGCTTATCTGGTAAATCCCGGAGTTGATTTCCACCAGTCCTTGGCTTGAAATGTTCCACAACTATAAGGCCTGAACCAAAATTATCTAGGCCCGTACCAAAAATTAGGCCAGTACCAAAAATTAGGCCCGTACCAAGAACTTTAGCCCGTACCAAGAACCCTACTAATTGCAACTCTCCAGACTGGTAAGAGAGAGTGTAATAACGTATTCGTTGCTAACTGTACTGATACGATCTACCACCGTCACACTAAGGCTGCAATTCGCCGGTCTTGTATGGTAACTAATTAACTGAACATCTCGCTGACTGTACCGTAATCTTATCCACAGAATATCTCATAAAAAATCCCTACACGAGGTTATCCTTCAAATCGCTCCAAAAATATCAACAGAATCTAATTCCAACAACGATTCGAATGGATAATAAGGTTTAGTTTCAAAAAATCCAAAATCAATTGATACAGATGCACTGTGATTTAAAACTTAAACTGAAAAATCTTCTGACACACTCAACAACTGTTCAGTTCGAAAGCAAATAGCAAAATGGCTGAGACAATCGATTCCTATCGGCGGAATATGTCACAACCGAAGATGGCCTCTACTCGTTTAATTCTTAACTCCTAAACTACTGGTCTCGTTCGTGTCCGGTCTTTTAATATGTCGGATGCCAATATAATGAAAAATCTTTTGGAGACACTTAAACAACCTGTCCAGTATAATGACAATCGAAAAAATGGCCTTACTTGTCGTCTCTTATCTACGAGATGACACCTTCCGGAGGGGTACTCTAACTTAGCTATTCTCAAACCAAAATTTACCGGCCTTCACCAAGTTGGATGCCAATATAATGAATTACCTGACTGCAGACAACAACATACTAAGTTTTACAAACAGAAGAAACTACTGTCAAACAACTGTTTACGATTTAAGTGACAATATTTAAAATAATATAAATAATGACTACAATTGGGAACAGAACATGATAATAGATGGTGATTGACTATGAACAATAAAAATCAACTTATTCTTGATTACAAAAGCTTCTGTTTAACCCGAATTATGATGCTATACTTACGGTAAGTAGTTACTAATGTTTACTTTTAAAACAATTATTCCTAATTCTAAACAGTTTCAAAAATTTTCAATATAGCTTACATTGTTCTAATTAGGTTTTTGGTTTTTCTTAATTAAGATTGTTATGAAAGTAAAGAAAACCAAATAAACAATTTCAATAAAAGTTCGATACAAGGAATTTCCCATAAAAGGAAATTAGGATCGGTAAGCCTTGTCCCAAATATAAATAATTAAGCGGGAATTGAGGTAGCTACGACGTGCTATTGTTTCTAGTTTGGAAAGTCCATTTTCCGCTCTCATGTCTAGTGAGTTTTCCATGTCTACAAGGCCCCGGGGAAATTTGCCTCGTTGAGATTTCGTTCCTCTCAGTTTAAAATGTTTATAAGTGGTGAAAAATGTTTTTTTTCCTACGCTTTTCGTTCTTTCACGTATAAAGGTGTATGTTAGGGTTTTTTCTTTATAAAGTAATTTTGATAAAACGAAAGTTTATACAGTTTTATCCAGTAATTTATAAGCGGTGAATAAATCAATCAACAAACTTTTTTTGCTATGAGTTTTGGATATAATAAAAAAAAAACGTGTGCGTCTCAGGACGCGCGGCAGAAGTGATAACTTCAACTAATCCAATATTATATGAATTTAATAATTATAACAAGTTAAAATGGTGTCGTGGGACACCAGGTAGAAACTAAGTTCCTTTGGCTAATGTAGAATCGACCATGGTGTAAGTGTATATATACTTACACCATGTAATCGACACATAACACTACTCGCTTGTGTATACGACTGTAATGCCCGCGCACGTCTCATTTAACGGTCAATATATCAAAATCAGTGAAATCTTGACGTTAAGAAAGAATCTTCTTTAAAATTCAAGGTGAGCTTTAAATAGTAATGTATACATTTATTTTTTTTCACCTTTCCTAACTACTTTCAACTATCAAGATTTTTAAAAATTACATCTCATTACTTTAACAAAAAAAGGTAAAAGTTAAGAGATATATACAAAAAAAAAATTGCATCGGCCGTGAATCGAACCCGGGCCGCCCGCGTGGCAGGCGAGCATTCTACCAATGAGCCACCGAACCACCTACGTACAGTAACTTCCAGAATGTATTTGATGCACGTCTAATTTGACGGGTTTTTCGTTACGGTTTTTACTTTTACATTTTTTTCAGTTCAGTTCAGTTCAGTTTAGTTCCAAAAAGTAATGAATTGTATTTAATGACAGATTAATACCGTATAACACGGTATGCCCGGTCGATTCTGTTCATGGCTTTCTAGCTTTCTTCAGGACCGTTCTCTGCAAGTGGCGATTGACGGGTTTCTCTCGGACACCTTTACCATCAATGCTGGTGTTCGCTGGTGTTCCTCAGGGGTCCATATTATCCCCAACCCTCTTCTTACTATACATTAACGACCTTCTAGCGAAGACAGAAAATCCAATTTATAGCTTTGCTGACGACAGCACACTTATCTCATCGTTTACTTTGAATTCTCGAACATCGGCTGCTGACGCACATCTTCGCAGACAGCATGAAGTATCACGACTCAATAAAGACCTGGAAGAAATTTTGTCTTGGGGTGACAGTAACCAAGTCGAATTTAACGCTAAAAAAACCCAGGCAGCAGTTTTCTCTAAGAACGTTAACATTGCAGAGCCAGATATAGTAATGGCAGGACACGCAATTCCACTGGCTTCGTCTATTAACTTACTGGGTGTCAATCTGGGAGGAGATATGTCTTGGCATAATCACGTGGTAACAATCGCCAGGACAGCTTCTCAGAAACTCGGTGTACTTTTCCGTACCACAAAGCTGTATACACCACAACAACTTTTGACACTCTACAAAGCCCAGATTCGACCATCACTGGAATACTGCTCTCATGTCTGGAGTTCTGCACCGAAGCATACCCTTCGGTTGTTGGATTCCATCCAAAGGAGAGCCATTCGCCTGATCGGTGACCACGAGCTAACCAAGAACCTCGACAGCTTAGAACATCGAAGACAGGTTGGTGATTTGACCCTCTTTTACAAATATTTCCATGGCAAATGTTCTACTGACATTGCCCGCTTGATTCCACCTAGAGCAATTCATAGCAGAAATACACGACAAACCACTTCCGCCCATCCCTATGTGGTTCAACTTAATACCCCTCGAACATCATTGTTTAAGAACTCTTTCTTCTGGAGGACATCCTCTTTGTGGAACGGCCTTTCTGAGGCCGTATTTCCCACCGAATATAACCTTCAACGATTCAAGAACAACGTGAATCGCTTTCTTCGCACACGCACCGCTCTCAGAGCGCCTTAAAGGAATTTTCCTGCAGTGCTTGTGCTTGACCATAAAACAAAAATACTTAAAACTTACATTAGAAAAAGCATAGAGAAAGAGAGAGAGAGAGAGAGAGAGAGAGAGAGAGAGAGAGAGAGAGAAAGAGAGAGAGAGAGAGAAATGATATTATTATGTTTCACTGCGCCTGCGTGTAACAACGATAAACAACGCGTTATGATAAACGCTTTTTTCAACGCGTTACGCTAAAATCAGTTTACCCTCCCATAAAAAGTTATCACTTCAAAAAACAAACGTGACATATTATTTACCTATGACATTTGACATATTTGACAGTTTTGACAGAAAATAAAGATAATTGGTAAAATCGAGGAAATTTGTTTGGTTGAGATTTCGTTTTTACATTTTTTTGTTTCATAAAGAAATTTTATATAACAAAAGTTTGAATTTGAATCAATACTGATCATTTTCCTGTATCGTCATACGTAACACTTTTCAGTTTATTTGAAATTCGATATTCGTTTATCAATCTAAGTGCATCGTTATGCAAATTTTTCAACAAAAGATATATAAATCCATTTTTAAACTTATCCAAAGATTGTATTCTCCATTTCTTCATCTCGATATGAGACACACACACACATACAGTGAAAACTTATTCGTTATTTTACGAATATATATATTTTTCGCTGACCTGAGTTCGCTATGAGTTGTTTTCAACTTTATTTATACTTTTCCTCGATTTGTTTCAAGAAATATTCTTCTTTCGATTATGTTTTGTTCTCCTTCATTTCAAAGGAAAAGTTTCACTCATTCATATTTATATTTTTCATATATATAGATTGAAGTTAAATCACTCATTGCATACAACCAGACCCCAAGAAAGGTCAACTGTCATATGTCAACTGTCAAAAGTCAACTGTCAAAAGTCGATTGTCAAAAGTCAACTGTCCAAAGTCAACTGTCAAAAGTCAACTGTCAAAAGTCAACTGTCAAAAGTCAACTGTCAAAAGTCAACTGTCAAAAGTCAACTGTCAAAAGTCAAATATCAAATGTCAACTGTCAAAAATGTCAAATGTCTTATATTGAATGTTAAATGTCAAAAACGTTTAATTTAAAAAGATTTGAACTGACAAAAATGTCAATAATGAAAATATTTATTGTATGAAAATTGTAATCAAAATTTTGTTGAATATAAAGTCGATTTTTACATATAAAACACGCATTGAAGTTTAAATAACCTGTTAATTAAAATCTAATTAACCATTCAAACTAAAAATTAGATTCGTTTGTATCGATATATAAAAGAAAAATTAATTAAAAGCTTTCATACGGCTAACTGACTAATTTTAGACTTGAGTAAATCTTTGAAAATATTGTTTCGTTTTCACAAACTGTATGGAAGCTAAAATAAAGCAACACAAAAAAAAAGAGTCAGTTCCGCTCGTTGACCGGAAGTAAACGAACCGTTTTCTGACCGATGGTAACGCTAAATAAAATAAATTTAATTTTCCTTATAGAAAGATAAACGTTTTTGTATACAATGAGCAGTTTAAGTTTAAAAATTTTTTCAATATAAATGAGTGAAACTTTTCCATTAAAAAATTTCAAATGTCAAAAATGTCAAATGATAAATGTCAATAGTAAAATGTCAATAGTCAAATGTCAATAGACAAATGTCAATATAGTCAAATGTCAATATAGTCAAATGTCAATATAGTCAAATGCCAATATAGTCAAATGCCAATATAGTCAATATAGTCAAATGTCAATATAGTCAAATGTCAATATAGGCAAATGTCAATATAGTCAAATGTCAATATAGTCAAATGTCAATATAGCCAAATGTCAATATAGTCAAATGTCAATATAGTCAAATGTCAATATAGTCAAATGTCAATATATTCAAATATCAATATAGTCAAATGTCAATATAGTCCAATGTCAATATAGTCAAATGTCAATATAGTCAAATGTCAATATATTCAAATATCAATATAGTCAAATGTCAATATAGTCCAATGTCAATATAGTCAAATGTCAAAATATTCAAATGTCAATATAGTCAAATGTCAATATAGTCAAATGTCAATATAGTCAAATGTCAATATAGTCAAATGTCAATATAGTCAAATGCCAATATATTCAAATGTCAATATAGTCAAATGTCAATATAGTCAAATGTCAATATAGTCCAATGTCAATATAGTCCAATGTCAATATAGTCAAATGTCAATATAGTCCAATGTCAATATAGTCCAATGTCAATATAGTCCAATGTCAATATAGTCAAATGTCAATATAGTCAAATGTCAATATAGTCAAATGTCAATATAGTTAAATGTCAATTTAGTCAAATGTCAATATAGTCAAATGTCAATATAGTCCAATGTCAATATAGTCAAATGCCAATATGGTCAAATGTCAATATAGTCCAATGTCAATATAGTCCAATGTCAATATAGTCAAATGTCAATATAGTCAAATGTCAATATAGTCAAATGTCAATGTAGTCAAATGCCAATATAGTCAAATGTCAATATAGTCAAATGTCAATATAGTCAAATGTCAATATAGTCAAATGTCAATATAGTCAAATGTCAATATAGGCAAATGTCAATATAGTCAAATGTCAATATAGTCAAATGTCAATATATTCAAATGTCAATATAGTCAAATGTGAAAATAGTCAAATGTCAATATAGTCAAATGTCAATATAGTCAAATGTCAATATAGTCAAATGTCAATATAGTCAAATGTCAATATAGTCAAATGTCAATATAGTCAAATGTCAATATAGTCAAATGTCAATATAGTCAAATGTCAATATAGTTCAATGTCAATATAGTCAAATGTCAATATAGTCAAATGCCAATATAGTCAAATGTCAATATAGTCAAATGTCAATATAGTCAAATGTCAATATAGTCAAATGTCAATATAGTCAAATGTCAATATAGTCAAATGTCAATATAGTCAAATGTCAATATAGTCAAATGTCAATATAGTCAAATGTCAATATAGTCAAATGTCAATATAGTCAAATGTCAATATAGTCAAATGTCAATATAGTCAAATGTCAATATAGTCAAATGTCAATATAGTCAAATGTCAATATAGTCAAATATCAATATAGTCAAATGTCAATATAGTCAAATGTCAATATAGTCAAATGTCAATATAGTCAAATGTCAATATAGTCAAATGTCAATATAGTCAAATGTCAATATAGTCAAATGTCAATATAGTCAAATGTCAATATAGTCAAATGTCAATATAGACCAATGTCAATATAGTCAAATGTCAATATAGTCAAATGCCAATATAGTCAAATGTCAATATAGTCAAATGTCAATATAGTCAAATGTCTATAGAGTCAAATGTCAATATAGTCAAATGTCAATATCGTCAAATGTCAATATAGTCAAATGTCAATATAGTCCAATGTCAATATAGTCAAATGTCAATATAGTCAAATGCCAATATAGTCAAATGTCAATATAGTCAAAAGTCAATATAGTCAAATGTCAATATAGTCAAATGTCAATATAGTCAAATGTCAATATAGTCAAATGTCAATATAGTCCAATGTCAATATAGTCAAATGCCAATATAGTCAAATGTCAATATAGTCAAATGTCAATATAGTCAAATGTCAATATAGTCAAATGTCAATATAGTCAAATGTCAATATAGTCAGATGTCAATATAGTCAAATGTCAATATAGTCAAATGTCAATATAGTCAAATGTCAATATAGTCAAATGTCAATATAGTCAAATGTCAATATAGTCAAATGCCAATATAGTCAAATGTCAATATAGTCAAATGTCAATATAGTCAAATGTCAATATAGTCAAATGTCAATATAGTCAAATGTCAATATAGTCAAATGTCAATATAGTCAAATGTCAATATAGTCAAATGTCAATATAGTCAAATGTCAATATAGTCAAATGTCAATATAGTCAAATGTCAATATAGTCAAATGTCAATATAGTCAAATGTCAATATAGTCAAATGTCAATATAGTCAAATGTCAATATAGTCCAATGTCAATATAGTCAAATGCCAATATAGTCAAATGTCAATATAGTCAAATGTCAATATAGTCAAATGTCAATATAGTCAAATGTTAATATAGTCAAATGTCAATATAGTCAAATGTCAATATAGTCAAATGTCAATATAGTCAAATGTCAATATAGTCAAATGTCAATATAGTCAAATGTCAATATAGTCAAATGTCAATATAGTCAAATGTCAATATAGTCAAATCTCAATATAGTCAAATGTCAATATAGTCAAATGCCAATATAGTCAAATGTCAATATAGTCAAATGTCAATATAGTCAAATGTCAATATAGTCAAATGTCAATATAGTCAGATGTCAATATAGTCAAATGTCAATATAGTCAAATGTCAATATAGTCAAATGTCAATATAGTCAAATGTCAATATAGTCAAATGTCAATATAGTCAAATGTCAATATAGTCAGATGTCAATATAGTCAAATGTCAATATAGTCAAATGTCAATATAGTCAAATGTCAATATAGTCAAATGTCAATATAGTCAAATGTCAATATAGTCAAATGTCAATATAGTCAAATGTCAATATAGTCCAATGTCAATATAGTCAAATGCCAATATAGTCAAATGTCAATATAGTCAAATGTCAATATAGTCAAATGTCAATATAGTCAAATGTCAATATAGTCAAATGTCAATATAGTCAAATGTCAATATAGTCAGATGTCAATATAGTCAAATGTCAATATAGTCAAATGTCAATATAGTCAAATGTCAATATAGTCAAATGTCAATATAGTCAAATGTCAATATAGTCAAATGTCAATATAGTCAAATCTCAATATAGTCAAATGTCAATATAGTCAAATGCCAATATAGTCAAATGTCAATATAGTCAAATGTCAATATAGTCAAATGTCAATATAGTCAAATGTCAATATAGTCAAATATCAGTATAGTCAAATGTCAATATAGTCAAATGTCAATATAGTCAAATGTCAATATAGTCAAATGTCAATATAGTCAGATGTCAATATAGTCAAATGTCAATATAGTCAAATGTCAATATAGTCAAATGTCAATATAGTCAAATGTCAATATAGTCAAATGTCAATACAGTCAAATGTCAATATAGTCAAATCTCAATATAGTCAAATGTCAATATAGTCAAATGCCAATATAGTCAAATGTCAATATAGTCAAATGTCAATATAGTCAAATGTCAATATAGTCAAATGTCAATATAGTCAAATGTCAATATAGTCAAATGTCAATATAGTCAAATGTCAATATAGTCAAATGTCAATATAGTCAAATGTCAATATAGTCAAATGTCAATATAGTCAAATGTCAATATAGTCAAATGTCAATATAGTCAAATGTCAATATATTCAAATATCAATATAGTCAAATGTCAATATAGTCCAATGTCAATATAGTCAAATGTCAATATAGTCAAATGTCAATATAGTCAAATGTCAATATATTCAAATGTCAATATAGTCAAATGTCAAAATATTCAAATGTCAATATAGTCAAATGTCAATATAGTCAAATGTCAATATAGTCAAATGTCAATATAGTCAAATGCCAATATAGTCAAATGTCAATATAGTCAAATGTCAATATAGTCAAATGTCAATATAGTCAAATGCCAATATAGTCAAATGTCAATATAGTCAAAAGTCAATATAGTCAAATGTCAATATAGTCAAATGTCAATATAGTCAAATGTCAATATAGTCAAATGTCAATATAGTCAAATGTCAATATAGTCCAATGTCAATATAGTCAAATGCCAATATAGTCAAATGTCAATATAGTCAAATGTCAATATAGTCAAATGTCAATATAGTCAAATGTCAATATAGTCAAATGTCAATATAGTCAAATGTCAATATAGTCCAATGTCAATATAGTCAAATGTCAATATAGTCAAATGCCAATATAGTCAAATGTCAATATAGTCAAATGTCAATATAGTCAAATGTCAATATAGTTAAATGTCAATATAGTCAAATGCCAATATAGTCAAATGTCAATATAGTCAAATTTCAATATAGTCAAATGTCAATATAGTCAAATGTCAATAGTCAAAAGTCAAATGCCAAATGTTATTCACTATTTTAGCATCATATATGTTGGAATTCACCGAAATGTCAATAAATTGACAATTTTGTCATATTACAATCAACTTTATAAGCAAACGTTTATAGTAGATATATAGGATATTCTGTTTTTGAAATTTTTACAGGCATTTTTAGAAATAAATTACAAAATGAAACAAGACAAGTTGATCCCCAACGTCCCGTCAATCCGAAAATTGCAGGATAAACCTCTCGGTTAGGACATTGCGCAACCTGCAGGATGTTCATCACCCGATTATAGCTTTCTCTACACTCAATTCCAATTTTGGCATCAGAAAATCTGTTCATTTTCATAGCAATGATTTTTTTTATGAAATGAATTTTTTTTCTTGTTGTATATTTTGACCTAAATTTATATCATCTCATTTTCTAAAAACAATATTAATTCCAAACGATATCTCTAAGTGATACCGAATACCGATTCGATATAAAAACTCGATTCTTCTGTCTTTTCATGTTATATGTTCCAGTAAAAATTTTATGCCACAATAAACTCAAATGGTGATACCATAAATAATTTTTTTTATAGCTTGTTACAATGTCAGTGTAGCCACTTTTCGTATCAGATTTTTTATATTTTTCTTAAGATTTAGTTAACTTTTAATCAAATTCTGTAAACAGAAATAAAATTATAATTCGAAGTCTCAAATATCAAAAATGTCAAAACTTATTTGTTAAAAGTCGAATGTCAACACTCGAATGTCAACAGTCGAATGTCAAAAGTGAAATGTCAACAGTCGAATGTCAAAAGTGATATGTCAACAATCGAATGTCAACAGTCAAATGTCAAACTTTTGGTTTTTGACATTTAAGACTATTATCATTTATATGTTTAAGATGTCACGGGTTAAATTCTTGCAAGTGATAAATATTTCATTTGTAAACATAAGCGTCTTCCTACCTTGAAATTTCCCATTATTAAAGATTTACTTGGGTCGGGAACCGGTTGATCTGGTTCGGTATAGATAATCGCCAGCTATTATTTATTATTCTGGCCATAAATTATTCCTGATATCGCTGGAATTATTTTTAGAAGTATATTTATTAAAATTCCGTTTATGAATCCTTGGGGTTATGTTATTATTTTCACCCGGCCGAGGTACTATTTCTCTTCTTTTGTCGATAACTCGAAGTATAGTGTTCTACAGTCAGTGTTCTATTATATTTCTATCTTGCTTAATAAAATTGAAAATGAACGAGGAATTAGGTAATGTTGGGATTTTTATTGATATCTTGATAAATTATAAGATTAGTCGTATCTAACGACCACTGTTTGTTCGTAAATTGGTAGCTGAAGATCCTACGGTTATTGTCCCTATAGTAGTAGAGGCCACCTCTTATTTCGACATGTGTCAAATTTCGTGAAGGTGATATGTAAGAATCGGTTCTTTCTTTTACCAGCCTTTGTCTTGAAACGTGGCAGTGAGAAGATTTTCTGGGTTTAAGTTGTAATCTCTGTTCATCAGAGACAATTAATTTTGGATTTACGAAATTAAACCTCAGTTTTTCCTAACGAATGGTATTGGAGTGAGATTTTCCGGTATTTTGGTGGATTCGTTGGAAAAATTCCTCGTGAAGGGATATTCAGGAAATCTTCTGTGGTGAGTAACACGTTATTTATTCATGTGGTTGTTCGATTCTTATCGTTTTTTCGTTCCCAATGAGTGTAGGTAGCCCATAGAGCAGACAGTAGGAAAATTTTAGTAATTTTAAACCGTTCAGACGGTAAATTGTGGTAGAATTCCGATTGGTGCAATTAGCAACGAGAACACTGTTCCACCTGTTTACCAGCCAGGGGTGTCACGAGTTTAAAGAAATAAAACAACCCTATCTTAATAGGTGAGTTACTATATTATAATTTTTTTTATATAAGATTAATAACGCCATATAGTCGCAATTTTAGTTTTATTATCTTGATTTTACATGTATATTTCTTTGTGTATTGTATGTAGGTTTATTTATGTGAAACTAGACTCCTTTTTGCTTATTCTTTTACTATTATAAATTAATTTTATGTTAAATTTTGATTTAATTTATTGTTATAATTTTGTCGTGACTAGCAAGTCAAATTTAAGTTTGTTGAGTACATTTAAATCATTAGTTTTGATCATTAATTGTAAATTCAGAGAAGTCAGCTTCTAAATGTGGTATTATTCATTTAAATTCATTTTTATTCTTTCATTGTAGTACAAATTTAAGTTAATGTGTTCAAATTGTATTAAAGTTATTAAATCAAATTAATTCAAGGAGTCATTAAAATCTGTTTAAGCTATTGTTAATACCGAATTACGATTTTAGGGTCCTAGTTACGGGTTTAAGTCCTAGTTATAGGCTGAAATCCTAGATACAGCGCTAGATACAGGCTTTAATTTTGGGTGCAGACCTGATACTTAGTTCGAGCTTAAGTTATTGTGGTTGGTGTAAGCCTATTGGTTTTGGAACAGGCTGGGTTTTTGGAACCGACCTAAGTATTAGAGACGCCGAGGATTAACAGATAAGCCTAATTAGATTTAAGTCGCAACTATAGTAGTTAAGAAAAAAAAATCTATTTTTCTTGTCTTCTTTTTTGTATTGAGTGTGATCACACATATTGGTTAATTTTCCTTTTAATATTATTCATATATTCTTTTTTTTATATAAATATCGATAGCGTTGTCAAGCACGAGGCTTGACAGTTTTGTAATTGTTAATATTTCTATTAAAGAAGGGTCTAGTTGAAATTTTTTTGTTATTTAGCTCACTGTATCGTCGCTTTCTTTTATTGTGTAATTCAATTAGAGCTGTTTAATATTCAAAATTTATTTAATTATCTCCAGTGGGTGAAGTAGTGCCTGGAACATCAGGGGTTTCCGATTTTAACCGTACAAATCGGTGGCGCACTCACTTTATTTTAGTACTTACCCTCTACGGCTGAGCTGGGCACAATTTGCCAGTAGAGAAACCACTACCGATCTCAGCTGGAGTTGGATTTAAATTGAAATAAATTGATTAACATTTTTATTAATTTTTCAAAATTTGATTTTGTTTTTAATTTTATTAAAATACGTGGCAAAGAAAGAAAAAAAAACAGGACCGAACCGGATTCGAACCTACCGAGCCTACATATATACTTAAATCAATTATATTTTGATTTGAAGTTCATTTTTCACAAAACCTAGTTTTTAAATTTATTTCATCTATTCTCATAAGAAAGCTAGTTATATTTTCAATTTAAATAATGTGTGGATTCAAATTGACTTCCTTCTGGTGTGTAGCAGAATGGATCGATACATCAAGATATACATACACACATCCTTTCAGGATGTACCAAGCATGAGTATGAATTTAATAACATTCCCCGTTGCTCTCGGAAATCCAATTTCAGCATCTACACACCGGCCGATAACTTTTTCCTCTGGAGATTTGCCCAAACGAAGAAGATTTTCGACCCCACAGATCATCACAAAACCTCAAATACGAATAGACTGAAAGAACAGGATACTCATCAAATTTTATATAAATATCTTTTTCGACACTTCTGAAAACGTAAAATGTCAAATTTAACAAATGTCAAATTTTAGAACTGTAACCTGTCATATTTCAAAAATATCACATGTTAAATGTCAGAAATGACAATGTCAACTGTCAAATGTCAGAAAGTACAATCTACAAATTGTAATATCAACTGACAAATGTCAAATATTAAATATCAAATGTGAACTGTCAACTGTCAAATGTCAACAGACAGTTTTCTCTTTTTTTTAAATCCTCTTTTAATACTTTTAGTTTGTAAAATTAGTTAATGAAAAACCTCCTAGTACCGAGTGCACACTCATTCTTTATCGAATTTGCATAAAATTCCTGGAGACGAGGTCCGTCTTAAGCACCAGGTGTTTCAGACACCATCGCCATTATCATATTCGTATTCAGCGACCCAAAAAACCGCCGAGTTCCAAGTGTGCACTTATTTTGTACAGAATTTACATAAAACCCCAGAAGAAGAGGTAAATACCCTACGCACCAAGTGCCGCGGAGACTTTCGACATCATGATATTCGTTTTCAGCGACCCCAAAAACCCCGAGTACATAAATTGAACCCATTTGGAATACTTACCAAGTTGTAATTTTTCTATCTATTGTCTGTTCGGAATGCACTTTTCGACTATTCTTAAAAACTCTGTTTATGTAGCCAACAAATTCAAAAGCATACTGCAGGATATAATGCAACCATGTGACGGTACTATGAACTACAATAAAGTACTCATTACTGAATATTATTATTAATATAAAATATAGTCCATTTCACCGATTTTGGCCGATGACAAAAATCATACTCGAAGTAAATTTAGGGTTACATCTCTCTCAGATACAGGCAAGTTAGAAATTTAAATGAGGACGTTTGTTTTTTAATACAACACTTACGTAACTGCATCTTGTTTCACCGGTAGATAAAAAGTATTCAATACGGAAGTCTTGACTTAATTCACATTCCTTGTAACCGTCATGTACGGCTCGTTGTTGAAGGGTTGAATTTAATAATTATTAATGTCATATTTTTGTAGATGTTGTCACGGGTTTAAATTCACAATAGTTATAACTAATTGCTTACCTTATGAATTCTCCGTTATTAAGGATTAAATCGTGACAGGTTCAGGTTGATTTTAGTTCGGTTATAGTTAATCATCAACTTATAAATATATTCTGGCCACAAATTATTACTAATATTGTTTTGAAAGTCTATTTATTAAATTCAGAACAAATTGTGGGGTTAGGTGATTGATTTGAACTACTGTCATACAACGAGGCGAATTCTTCTTTTCTTTTTTTTCGTCGTAACACTTAGAATGTTGTCGTCTGCAGTTCGTTATTTTAGCATCCGACATCTAAAGATTGTATACGAACGAGAAATTGAGTAATACTGGGATTTTTGGTGTTGTCTTGTTAAGTAATAAGATCTGTTGTTATTAAACGATTACGGTTTGCTCGTAAGTTGGTAGCTGTTGATCCTACGTTTATTGTCCTTACAGTGGTAGAGGCCATTCTCGATTCTGACAGATTTTATCGAAAGTAGTTGATTTATCTGTCCTTTCTGTTATCTGCTTTTGAGTAAGAAGGTTGTCGAATACAAGCCAGAAGATTTTTGGTCTAAGTTTTAAATCGCGGTGAATCCGTAACAATTAATTTTGGATTTTTGAAACTAAACCTTATTTTCCATTTTGAATCGCTGTGGAGTTTGTTCCTGTTGTTATTTTTGGACTGATTCTTTGGAAAAAAAACCGCGTTGTCGGGATTTTTGTGAAATCTTCTGTGGTAAGTAAAACGCCTTTTATTCATGTGGTTTGTTCAATCCTTATGGTTTTCTCTTTTCTTTTATTTCCTACGAAACGTAGATAGATCACGAAACAGACAGTAGGTAGATTTGGAGATTTAAAACCGTTCAGACGGTGAACTGTGGTAGAATTCCCGCAATTAGCAACGAGGATATTGATTCACCCGTCTACCAGCTAGGGTGTCACTAGCTTAATGAAAGAAACCCTATCTTAATAGGTGAGTTACGATATTTTATTTTTATAAGATTAATAACGCCATATGGTCGCAATTTTAGTTGTAATATCTTTATTTTACATATGTATTTCTTTGTGTCTTGTATGTTGGCTTATTTATGTGAAACTAGACTCCTTTTTGCTTATTCTTTTACTATTATAAATTAATTTTATGTTAAATTTTGATTTAATTTATTGTTATAATTTTGTCGTGACTAGCAAGTCAAATTTAAGTTTGTTGAGTACATTTAAATCATTAGTTTTGATCATTAATTGTAAATTCAGAGAAGTCAGCTTCTAAATGTTGTATTATCCATTTAAATTCATTTTTATTCTTTCATTGTAGTACAAATTTAAGTTAATGTGTTCAAATTGTATTAAAGTTATTAAATCAAATTAATTCAAGGAGTCATTAAAATCTGTTTAAGCTAATGTTAATACTAAATTACGATTTTAGGGTCCTAGATACAGGCATAAATTCTAGTTACGGGCTTAAGTCCTAGAGATAGGCAGAATTTTGATTGCTGACCTGATACTTAGTACGAGCTTAAGTTATTGTGATTGGTGCAAGCCTATTGGTTCTAGAACAGGCTTGATTTTTGGTACCGGCCTAAGTATTGGAGAAGCCAAGGACTGCGGAATTAGATTAACAGATAAGCTATATTAGACTTAAGTCGTGACTTTGGTTTTTAGTTAAAAATCTATTTTTCTTGTTTTTGTATTGTGTGTGATCACACATTCTAGATAATATTCTTTTTAATATTACTCACATATTTTTTTTATAAATATCAATAGCGTTGTCAAGCACGAGGTTTGACAGTTGTGTAAATTCTTAATCGTATTAAAGAAGGGTCTAGTTGATATTTTGTTTTATTTAGCTCACTTTAACGTTTTTTTTTATTGTGCAATTCAAATAGTACTGTTTAATATTTTGAATTTAATTAATTATCTCCAGTGGGTGAAGTAGTGCCTGGAACATCAGGGGTTTCCGATTTTAACCGTACAAATCGGTGGCGCACTCACTTTATTTTGGCACTTACCCTCTACGGCTGAGCTGGGCACAATTTGCCAGTAGAGAAACCACTACCGAACTCAGCTGGAGTTAAATTTCAATTAATTAATTTATTTATTTTTCAAAATTTGATTTTGTTTTTAATTTCATTAAAATACGTGGCAATGTCAAACCACACTGATAGTTTCAGAAACTTATGACCTAATTTAGAAAAAAAATTCTTTCCGCCATTGGTAACTTGGATGACAGTTTAATCTTATTTCAATGGTTTCTAATATTAAATCGGCCAAAAACGATGAAATGGACTATACTAAACTTTATATGTTTACTTACTTGACAGAATTATAAAATAATATGTCAAACACAATGTGATACGTCAGTATGATATTCAAAACATTAGCTCAGACTGTTTTTTGTATATCTATCTCTTTTCAATGTACTGAATGTTTAAACAGTGTTCAAAGGACTTATAGTTATGACTAAACATGTGGTAAATATTTCATCTTTGTTTTTACCGTCCAATATACCTTATATGTGTTTCTGTCTCTCTCTTACTCACACTATTACATATGTAATGATTTTTCCCATTTAACTCAACACAAACTTTTCCGCCGAGTGCACGAATAGAAGTATAACTTCAAAAACTATACCAAAAGCATGTAAATGTAAGTTAATTTGTTAATACTTTAAACTTGTAAAATTTCCTGTAAGAGCAAATAAAAACTTCTTAAATCATTTCTTAAGACAATCAAAGCTTTGAAACACTTTCATTTTTTGACAATTTAATGTCTTCTAATTTTGCCTCAAACTTCTCTCACCTCCAAAATTTATTATTTTCTCCACTTATAATGAACTTCTTCGTTCATTTTCCCCAGTTGGATATTAAGTTTTCTTCCAGAAAATGATAAATTGCAAATTGTCGAAGTTTTCTAATTGGCTAAGGATAAGATGATAGATTTTCATTTGAAATTTTCTTAGAAAATATTTTTTTTTTAAAGTGTGATAGTTTAAATAGTAATTGTTTTATATTTGGACTCCTGACATTGTTTCCTATCATTGGAGTAGTCGCATGATATATTTTTATAAAATTTTCATAAAGTAGAAATTTTCTGAAAAATCCATTTCTTTAAAAACTGTAATATCTGAAAAAAAAATTTTTTTTCATATTTGGATTTATCACATTTTTTCCCATCATGAAATTAGCCGCATAATATCATTTAATATTTTTGACATTTTGTCACGGTCTAAATCCGCTCTAAGAATAATTGTTTTAGAAGTTAACGTTATTGACCACTTATCATACGAATAGCACCATAATTAGGGTTAAACAGAAGCATTTAGAATTAAGAACAAGTTGATTCTTGTTGTTCATAGTCAATCACTATTTATTATCATATTGTGTTCACAATTGTTGTTATTATATTATTTTAAATATATTATCACTTACGTTTGTAAACAGCTGATTGTCACTTTTTTCTTCTGTTTGTGCAACCCGTCATATTGTTGTCTGCAGTCAGGTAGTTCATTACATGCGCATCTGACTTGTCAAAGGCCGGTTAGTTTTAGTTTGAGAATAGCCAAGTTAGAGTCCTCCTTCCGGTGAGTGACATCTCGTAGAATCGGCAAGTACTTCCATTTTTTCAATTGTCATTGTACTGAGCAGGTTGTGTAAGTGTCGCCAGAAAATTTTTGGGTTTAAGTTTTAAATCGCGGTACATCCGTCTCAATTATTTTTGGATTTTGAAACTAAACCTATATTAACCATTTGAAACGTTGGTAGATTCACACTTTGTTGTTAGTTGTGAATTTTGTTCGACTGGGACCTTGTGAGGGATTTTATGAAATCTTCTGTTGATAGATTACGGTAAAGTCAGCGAGGGGTTCAGTTAATTAGCTACCATTCAAGACCAGCAAATTGCAGGCCTAGTGTGACGGTGGCAGATCGCATATCAGTACAGTTAGCAACGTTTACGTTATTACACTCTCTTACCAGACTGGAGTGTTGCAATCCTAGAGAAAAACCCTATTACATTAGGGTTCTTGGAACGGGCTTAATTTTTCTTGGAACGGGCTTAATTTTCCTGGGAACGTGCTTAATTTTTCTTGGAACGGGCTTAATTTTTCTCCTCTGGAACGGGCCAAAGCTCTTAGTACAGGCCTAATTTTATGGTGTTGGCTGAATTTATGGTATTGGCTAATTTCTTGTTACGGCCTAGATAATTTTGGTTCAGGCCTAATTGTTGTGGAACACCTGAAGCCAAGGACTGGAGGAAATCAACTCCGGAATCTATCAGATACGCTATAAGCCATCGTATTTTGTAAATTTAAATTCTTAATTGTAAATTTTAATTTTAAGTCGAGCGTGTGATCACACAACATTTCAGATTATCCATCTTTTTTTTTATTTCATATTTATTTTGTTGTTTAGCGCTAGTGTTAATTTAAATTGAAGTTTTAAAGACATTTCGTTTTATTTAGCTCACTTTATTTCATTTCCTGGGATTGTGTAAGAGTTGTTAGTGCCTAATAGATCTAGGGGTTTCCGGCTTGTACCGTCGAAGTCGGTGGCGCGGCTCACTTGTGTATCATCCCTCTACGGCTGAGTTTGGGCATAATTTGCCAGTAGAGTGACCGCTAGCAACCCTTACGCAATTCATCTAGTTGATTGGATTTTCTTTAATACATAACTTACACCAACCTTAGCGGATAGCTAAGTAAAAACGGTGTTTTTGACATTTGATGTATTTGACGTTATAGACAGTTGATACTTGACATTTTTCCATTTAAATTTCAAAAAAAAAAACATTCAACATCATTTAAAAGATATTTATATAACTTATCGTTAAAATTATTCTCTATTTTATTTTCTTGTTTCCTTTTGTTGACAAATCAACTTTTTCATATTAAATTTAACGTGGCTAAAAAAAGAAATTGATTAATAATGTTTCTCTGCGGCAAACTTTGCGGGAGTTCTCATTTTTCGCTTCAGTGAACAGCTTTTGTTTTTAATAAACGCCGATATATTTATTTATAGATTTTAAAAAAAATATATTTAGAACAAACATTTTAATTTCCATTAAGATTTTGCATAATTTCGCATAAATGCTTCAGGGTTTTGATATGTCACATCGACAGTTGACATTTGACAGTGGACACTCGACCATTGACAATTGACATTGTAACCTTAAAAGTACCCTAGGCTAGCTCCCGTGGGTCGTGGCTTCCTTCTGTGTTCTACTAGATTCTCTCCAAACATTAATTAAAGGGCGCCAAGTACAGACACACAAATAAAATTCGAAAGATCAGTTTAAAATGGTTTATTACTTTAAAAGAGATTAGTAATTTAATTAAGAATATTTAATTAATTATTTCTCTTATCTTGGTTTGGTTCCGATGGCTTCTGACGGCATTTTGATCCAATGGAGTGGAGCAGTAGGAAGGATGGGTACCTTCCTAGGGACTTCTAGACGGATTTTCACACGACGTGGAAACGGAGTAGCAAAACAGAATGGAATTCCCCTGTAGGAACTTCTTGTCAAATTTCCTAACGACGAGGAATCGGAACAGCAACGGAATGGAATTGCCCTGTAGGGACTTCTTGTCGGCTTTTCTAACGACATGAAAACGGAATGGAATTCCCCTCTAGGAACTTCTTGTCGGATTTTTCTAACAACGGGGGATCGGAACAGCAACGGAATGGAATACCCACTCTAGGAACTACTTGTCGGAATCTCACACGTTGTGGAACGGAAGAGCTGCCGGAAGGGAATACTCCTTAAGGACTTCTAGTCAGATTTTCTATCGACGTGGAACGTAACAGCAAAATGGCGTCGGCTTCACAGAATGACGTCGAACTGCGAAATTCTTTCAGATACCAATTGGTTGGTCCTTAATAGGGCCCTTCTTCTAGTTGGCAATAACCCAGAACAGAAGGGCGAAGATAGTCGGGAAAACTTGGAATTTATTCAAATTCAACGATAAAAATGAACGAATTAAAATCAAAAACTCTCGACGAGACCTCATTCTCTTCTTCCCAACTAGCAATCCCCTCTCGTATCAACGCGATAAGAATAGATAATATAAAAATATTTATAGTCAGGATGGAATGCTAGAAAACCAACGTTACAAACGTTATAACATTTGACAATTCACCATTGACATTCGACAGTTTGCATTTGACCGTTGATATTTGAAAATTGACATTTTTGTCATTTGGCAGTTTTGACATTTGTAACATTGGTTTTTATTGTTTTTGAAGAAAATTTTAATCAAATTTACCAAATTTTTTACATGGTTTGTTATCGGAAATTATACCTATATAAATAATTAATGAGCAATTAATTTTAATATAAAATAACATTTTAATTATATAAATCGACGAAATACGAAATAAAATCTAAATGAAAGCAATTAATTTCGATTGATTTAATGTAATAGAAATTGTTATAAATTCAAGTTAATTTAAACATTGTATAAATGTACACAAAAATTTAATTCGCAACTATACAATTTCATGAATGCTATTATTTTATATAAAAACTATTTAACTGCTTTTATAAATTTCAATAAATATAATTATTAAAGCATTAAAAAAAGGGTGTGGCAGTCAGTGGGACTGGCGACAGAAGTTATACTTCTATGCACGCGCCCGGATTCGTAAAATTTGTATGCGAATGATGCCACGTATTTTTTTAATGAAAATATAATAAGATCAAATTTTGAAAAATTAATAAAAAGGTTAATCAAATTTACCCAATTGAAATTCAACTCCAGCTGAGTTCGGTAGTGGTTTCTCTACTGGGAAATTAGTGCCCAGCTCAGCTGTAGAGGGTAAGTAAACAAATAATAGTGAGTCGCGCCACCGATTTAAACGGTTAAAATCGGAAACCCCTGTTGTTCCAGGCACTACCTTTTCCACTGGAGATAATTAAATAAATTTAGAATATTAAACAGTACTAATTGAATTGCACAATAAAAAAAACAACGATACAGTAAGCTAAATAAAACAAAATATCAACTAGACCCTTCTTTAATAAAAATTAAGAATTTACACAACTGTCAAGCCTCGTGCTTGACAACGCTATCGATATTTATATAAAAAAAAATATGTGAGTAATATTAAAAAGAATATTATCTAATATGTGTGATCACACGCAATACAAAAACAAGAAAAATAGATTTTTAACTAAAAACTAAAGTCACGACTTAAGTCTAATATAGCTTATCTGTTAACAAAATACGATTCCTCGCTATCCTTGGCTTCTCCAATACTTAGGCCGGTACCAAAAATCAAGCCTGTTCCCAGAACCAAATAGGTTTGCACCAATCACAATTAACTTAAGCTCGTACCAAGTATTAGGTCAGCAATCGAAATTCAGCCTGTATCTAGAACTTAAGCCCGTAACTAGGACTTAAACCCGTAACTAGGATTTACACCTGTATCTAGGACCCTAAAATCGTAATTCGGAATTAATAATAGCTCAAACGAATTTAAATGACTCCTCGAATTAATTGACTTACTGACTTTAATACAATTTGCACACATTAACTTAAATTTGTACTACAATGAAAGAATAAAAATGAATTTAAATGAATAATACAACATTTAGAAGCTGACTTCTCTGAATTTACAATTAATGATCAAAACTAATGATTTAAATGTACTCAACAAACTTAAATTTGACTTGCTAGTCACGACAAAATTATAACAATAAATCAAATCAAAATTTAACATAAAATTAATTTATAATAGTAACAGAATAAGCAAAAAGGAGTCTAGTTTCACATAAATAAACCTACATACAAGACACAAAGAAATACACATGTAAAATAAAGATATTACAACTAAAATTGCGACCATATGGCGTTATTAATCTTATAAAAATAAAATATCGTAACTCACCTATTAAGATAGGGTTTCTTTCATTAAGCTAGTGACACCCTAGCTGGTAGACGGATAAATCAATCTCCTCGTTGCTAACTGCAATAATGGGGAATTCTGACCACAATTTGCTGTCTGAACGGTTTTAAATTACCAAATTTCCCTACTGTCTGCTCTATGGGCTACCTACACTCATAGGCAACGAAAGAACCATAAGAATCGAACAACCACATGAATAAATAACGTTTTACTCACCACAGAAGATTTCCTAAATATCCCTTCACGAGGAATTTTTCCAACGAATCCACCAAAATAACGGAAAATCTCACTCCAATACTATTCGTATTGGAGTGAGATTTTCAGTAGTTTTGTTGGATTCGTAAGGAAATCGCTTTAGCTGATTTTAGGAAATCTTCTGTGGTGAGTAACACGTTATTTATTCATGTGGTTGTTCGAGTCTTATGGTTCTTTCGTTCCCTATGAGTGTAGGTAGCCCATAGAGCAGACAGTAGGTAGATTTGGTGTTTTAAAACCGTTCAGACAGTAAACTGTGGTAGAATTCCCGATTGGTGCAATTAGCAACGAGAATATTGTTCCACCCGTTTACCAGCCAGGGGTGTCACGAGTTTTAAGAAATAAAACAACCCTATCTTAATAGGTGAGTTACTATATTATATTTTTTTCTTTATATATATAAGAATAATAACGCCATATAGACGCAATTTTAGTTTTAATATCTTGATTTTACATGTGTATTTCTTTGTGTATCGTATGTAGGTTTATTTATGTGAAACTAGACTCCTTTTGCTTATTCTTTTACTATTATAAATTAATTTTATGTTAAATTTTGATTTAATTTATTGTTATAATTTTGTCGTGACTAGCAAGTCACATTTAAGTTTGTTGAGTACATTTAAATCATTAGTTTTGATCATTAATTGTAAATTCAGAGAAGTCAGCTTCTAAATGTTGTATTATTCATTTAAATTCATTTTTATTCTTTCATTGTAGTACAAATTTAAGTTAATGTGTTCAAATTGTATTAAAGTTATTAAATCAAATTAATTCAAGGAGTCATTAAAATCTGTTTAAGCTATTGTTAATACCGAAATACGATTTTAGGGTCCTAGTTACGGGTTTAAGTCCTAGTTATAGGCTGAAATCCTAGATACAGGCTTTAATTTTGGGTGCAGACCTGATACTTAGTTCGAGCTTAAGTTATTGTGGTTGGTGCAAGCCTATTGGTTTTGGAACAGGCTTGGTTTTTGGAACCGACCTAAGTATTAGAGACGCCGAGGATTAACAGATAAGCCTAATTAGATTTAAGTCGCAACTATAGTGGTTAAGGAAAAAAATCTATTTTTCTTGTCCTTTTTTTTGTATTGCGTGTGATCACACCTATTAGATAATATTCTTTTTAATATTACTCACATATTTTTTTTATATAAATATCGATAGCGTTGTCAAGCACGAGGCTTGACAGTTGTGTAAATTCTTAATTTTTATTAAAGAAGGGTCTAGTTGATATTTTGTTTTATTTAGCTCACTTTATCGTTATTTTTTTTTATTGTGCAATTCAATTAGTACTGTTTAATATTCTAAATTTATTTACTTATCTCCAGTGGGAAAGGTAGTGCGTGGAACAACAGGGGTTTCCGATTTTAACCGTTTAAATCGGTGGCGCGACTCACTATTATTTGTTTACTTACCCTCTACGGCTGAGCTGGGCACTAATTTGCCAGTAGAGAAACCACTACCGAACTCAACTGGAGTTGAATTTCAATTGGGTAAATTTGATTAACCTTTTTATTAATTTTCCAAAATTTGATTTAGTTTTACTTTCTCTAAAAATACGTGGCAAATTTTTTACAATTCTTTTGACATTTGACATTTATGGCATTTAACATGATTGATACTTGACATGATTGACATTTAGTGGGTTCGTGATCTAATCTAATTGCTATATACTAGAATCCGGAATAGTCACTAAAACATCACCTAAAAACAGTCTTTAAAGTAAAGGTCTTTTCTTTATACGGATATCCCGTTACAATATTGTGAAATAAATAGTTTAAATATTAATATTGTACTTAAACAAGTTTCTATTCACAAATATTTCATAAAAATAAATCAACCGTTTGAAAAGTAAGATAAGGCATGCAGAAGAAATTGATATTAGCTTTTAATATTCTCTGTCAGCTCGATTTTGTATATTAATGAGGTCAATGAATAGGTAAAATTTTCAAAAGAAATCATTTAAGAACAGAAATCGAAAGAAAGTTTTTATATTATAATAAAAAAAAAGTTTTTTGTTAAAAATATAAACATAACCTCTCCAAATCAATTTTTTATAAAAAAATAATTTCAGATTCGGCAAAATTCATGAAATTGTACGTCGATATTAATTGGTTTGAATATTTTCTGAGAAGTTTTTAACGGTTTTTATGTCAGTTGAAAAAAATGCTCTAAACGCGTTCTTTTTGGACTTAATGGGTTAAGTTGGGCCTTCAAAGGACCTTCAAATTACCCATAGGTGATCTTTAGGGTGGAAATATCATCAAGCTCATTTTTGAAGTGTCAAAAACCATAGCAGTCTACTGATTGGAGATCGTTAAAGACCTCAATTTTTAAATCAATTAACCAAAATCTTACTAAGCCTAACTCAGGCCTACAGCTAATATCACATATTACGTCCTTTTCTATCTTGGAAAATATACATAGGATCATGTTGGGCCCATGATAACTTTTGATCAGAAAGTCGAGAACTACAACATACTGAATTTTCAGCCAATTTGACCGGGACCCAAAATCCATTTAGTTAGTGCGGGGTCCTTTGACTTACTAGTCATAACAAAATTATAACAATAAACTAAATTAAGATTTATCATGAAACTCGATTAATAATAGCACAAAAGAACTAAAAGGAGTCTAGTTTCTCAAAAATAATACCTACATACAATACACAAAGAAATATACATGTAAAGTCCAGACATTAAAACTAAAATTGCGACTATATGGCGTTATTCATCTTATAAACATATAATATCGTAACTCACATAATAAGATAGGGTTTCTTTCATTAAACTCGTGACACACCTAGCTGGTAAACGGGTAAAACAATATCCTCGTTGCTAACTGCAATAATGGGGAATTCTGAACACGATTTGCTGACTGAACGGTTTTGAATTACCAATTTTTCCACTGTCTGCTCTGTGGGCTACCTACACTTCATAGGGAACGAAAGGAAAGAGAAAAAAAACTATAAGGATCGAAAAACCACATGAATAAAGAAACGTGCTACTCACCAATGAAGATTTTACTAAATATCCCTCCACGAGGAATTTTCCCAACGAATCTACCAAAATAGCAGGAAATCTCACTCCAACAATATTCGATAGGAAAAACTAAGGTTTAGTTTCGTAAATCCAAAATTAATTGACTCCGATGCACAGAGATTACAAATTTAACCCAAAAAATCTTCTTACTACCACGTTTTCAAGTCAGAAGCTGATAATCGAAAGAACGAATTTCCACATCTCTCTGTTCACGAAATTTGACACACTTCAAAATAAAAGGTAGCCTCTACTACTATTAGGACAATAACCGTAGGATCTTCATCTACCAATTTACAAACAAACAATGGTCGTTTGATACAACTAATCTTATTACTTATCAAGATGACAACGAAAATCACAACATTACTTAATTCCTCATTCATTTTCAATCTTATTATGCAAATAACAATACCACGAAACAGCTGGCTGTGGAACACAATACTACGAGTTATCGACAGAAAGAGAATTGTCAGCCGTTTACATACATCAGTGAAAGATTTATAAACAATGCCACTACATTTGACTTTAATAAATATACTTCAAGACAATATTAGCGATAATTTATGGCAGAATATATTTATAAGTTGATGATTATCTTTAACCGAACCAGTTCTACTGGTTCCTGACTCAAGTAAACCTTTAATAATGGGAAATTTATAAGGTAAGAATTTTAGTTATACTAGAGCGAATTTCAACCTGTGACAATAGGCTCGGTAGATTCGAATCCGGTTGGCATATAAATGCCAATATTCTCAAATGTCAAAAACCAAAAGTTTGACATTTAACGATTGAAATTTTGATGAAAACAAGATAAAAAAACGGGTGTGGCAGTCAGTGAGACTACCGGCAGAAGTTATACTCCACGCACGCGTATTCATAAATTTGTATGCGAATGATTTAGCAAAATCATTATATGATATTCGTGTTCAGCGACCTCAAAAACCTCCTAGTACCGAGTGTACACTCATGTTTCTGTCTCTCTCTTACTCACACCATTACATATGTAATGATTTTTCCCATTTAACCCCACACAAATCTTTTCCACCGAGTGCACGAATAGAAGTATAACTTCAATAAAAGGTTTACTGAAACAAAATATCATTTTTGTCGATTTAAGGTGAAGAGAGCTATATTAGGAAAAACGGTTAAAGAACAATTAAAACTTTTTTTTTAAAGAGCAAGATAAATTATCGGTTGATGAAACTTAACTGAAACAGAGCCAACCTAATCCTATTCATTTCAGTCGAGAACGATAAATCTTTCGTTCCCTTTTCCTTTAAACAGAAGAAAAACCCTCGAGGAACTGCTAACTAAAAATATTTTAACTAAATACATCAGGGAAATTTGTTAAAACCTTCCTTTTAGGGTGAGTAATACAATTTTTTTAATCCCCTGATTTAATACTTTCAGTTAAATGAAATAAAATGTTAAAAAAAAGAGTGTGCGTGTAACCTTTACGCGCGATTGAATTTAATTCAGCGAAGAAATAGATTCTACACCTTCTGCTGCAAGACTACACAAAGTCTTAGCAAAAGGAAGAGTAGATACAGTAATGGTACTGCGAAAGCCAGATGGACGCTTCACAAAAAGCGAAAAAGAACGAGCAAAGCTCCTGCTAGAAACCCACTTTCCTGCAGGCATAAACACCACAGGAAATACGAGCTACAAAACTAGAAGACCAACCAGGGAAGACACTGCAATGGCAAAACACATATGCAGTGAAGAACGGCTGAGATGGGCTATGAACACCTTTCAGCCATTCAAAACCCCTGGAACTGACGGAATATTTCCTGCCCTACTACAACAGGGGCAGGAGGCAATCATTCCTCATGTGATCCGAATTAGTCGGAGCAGTTTTGAACTGGGATATATACCAGAAGTGTGGAGGAGGGCAAGAATCACCTTCATCCCCAAGGCAGGGAAACGGGACACTACACACCCTAAATCCCTTAGACCAATCAGCCTTACATCGTTTGTTCTCAAGGCGATGGAAAAAGCTGTAGATAACTATATTAGAACAGAAGTTTTGGAGCACCCTCGTCAGCATGCATATAAAACGGGCAAATCTACGGAGACCGCGTTGATACAATTGACTGACGAAATCCAAGACGCTCTAAACACAAAAGAAACCGTGGTATGTGCCTATCTAGACATAGAGGGGGCTGTTGACAATACTCCACACGAGGCTGTCAAAAGAGCACTCAGTGATAGAGGAGTAGATAGAACGACTTCCACCTGGTTGTCACAATTACTGTCTACAAGAATCGCAGAAATGAAGGTAGGCCAAGACACTATCTCCATCAATACGACCAGAGGTTGTCCGCAAGAGGGAGTTGCATCCCCACTTATCTGGAGCCTCACCGTAGACAGCTTACTCTGGCAATTGACCGAATTAGGTATACCTTGCCAGGGTTACTCTGATGACGTAGTTATCCACGCAAGAGGGAAATATGAAAACGTCCTCTGCGACATAGTGCAAAGAGGACTGAACACAGCAAAGCAGTGGTGTGATTCAGTGGGATTAATATCAACCCCACCAAGACCACGTTAGTAGCCTTTACAAGGAAAAAGAAACCTAAACTAAAAACTATAAAAATAGGTGGAAATACCGTTGAGTGGAAGACAGAGGTCAAATATCTAGGGCTAATCCTAGATAATAAGTTACTCTGGAACAAACACGAAAACGAAATAATACACAAAGCTACAAAAGCCCTTATGGTGTGCAGAAACATTGCTGGGAAAAATTGGTGTTGTAACCCAAAGACATTGCAATGGATGTACACAGCAATAGTGAGACCTATCATCACATATGGGGCAGTAGCTTGGGGCACGAGAGCTAATCTGATCACTACGAGGACAAACCTCTCAAAGATTCAGAGACTAGCCTGTGCATGTATCACTGGAGCAATGAGAACATGTCCCACTGCTGCAATGGAAGTAATACTAAATCTCTCGCCACTGCATATTCAAGTAGAAAATGCTAGGAAGAAAACAATATATAGAATGATCAAAGAAGGAATAATCAAGGAAAAACCTCGATCACTTCAACTTGATCAAACTTGGGAAATGCCCCAAGATGACATGCCAAAGAAAATTAACTTTGTAAGGAAATTTACCACTAAACTGGGAAGCAAATCTGAATGGGACGAAAACACCATATTGGGGCTAAGCCAAAACGCCATAAAATGGTACACGGACGGCTCCAAGACAGATAAAGGAACAGGAGCAGGGGTGTTTGGACCTAGAACCAAATACTCAGAAAGCTTGGGTACGTACCCAAGCATCTTTCAAGCGGAAATTCGTGCCATCGAAAGATGTATAGAATTTAACATTGAAAGGAACTATCGTAGACAGAAGATTGTAATCATGTCAGATAGTCAAGCAGCCATCAAAGCTCTGAACTCAGATACAATCAATTCAAAGATGGTCTGGGAATGCCTATGCAAATTAAATGAACTAGGACAGAATAACACTGTTACCCTCCTATGGGTTCCAGGACACGTAGGAATAGAAGGAAATAAAACAGCAGACAAGCTGGCAAAAAAAGGAGCTGAAACCCCATACCTGGGACTAGAACCATCCTGTGGGATCAGCAGTAGTACAATCTTAGAAAAACTAAAGAAAAAAATGGATAGCGAAAAATCCAAGTACTGGAATGATCTAGAAGGACTAAGACAATCGAAGACGCTCCTGGGAAACTATAACCAGAAGAGATCTTACAGCTGTCTTAACCTGAGTAAGAAAAACCTCCGAATTATAACAGGAATACTAACCGGTCATTGTCGATTAAGAGGACATATGAAGAAACTAGGATTAGTAGATGAAGCAAACTGCAGATTCTGTGAGGTAGAGGTTGAAACCTCAATACATATACTTTCAGAATGCATGGCATTAAGTAATTCTAGGGTTAAATACCTAGGGTCATACGAAATAGAAAGGGAAGAACTACCTAATTTAAAACCCAATGATATCCTAAGATAGGACTAGAAGAGCTGCTATAAGTCTGAGGAATCATCAGAAATATAGCAAGAAAAGGGGGACACAATAGATCTTATAGGTCGCAGGTGTATCTGTCACCCCTAACACCATACATACATACATAAATAAATTTTGAAAATTTAAGCTCCTCCCATAGCTGAAATCACACCATTACTTCCATCAGAATCTTCCGTTAGAATCTAACGTTAGAGTTACCCCTAGTCGCGCCTAAAGAAATTTTGCTTCAATAATAGGTAAACAATATTAAAAATATTCACACATTACGTTTAGAATGTGTGATTTTGTAGCTGTATCTACCTTATTGTAATACAACACAACACAAGAGCCTTCGATAGTTAGATAACCATTTCATTTTGTAGCATTTTATAGCATATTCCATAAAATTTAAAATCCTGAGTTGAGTTTGTTTTCTTCAGTTCTACGAAGGATCTGTTATTGCTGGTAAAAGATCAGCCATCCTGACTAGTGCTTTTATGGCCTTTATGGCTACCTAACCAAACCTAAAATAAGTATAAGCAAGTGTTAAAACATTTCGAATATTATTATTTTATGAACAAAAACGTGCAACCTGCTTCTTTACTTAACGTAAAGCTTCCCTATAAACAATTATTTACTATCATAATATGTATGTATGTATATAAACTTACTTAATCAAATCATAATGAATGTCGCTGTCTCGTCTTTTTTTCATTTTCATTTTTCTTCAAATCTTTCTGGCGCTGATAATATGCCCTTTGACGTTCACAATTTCTTTTTCTTTTTAGCTCTTTAAGTCTATAAAACGAAAATAGCTAGGTATAAATAATTAGGTATAAATAGTGTAATTACACACCAAAAATAAAATTTATGCATATAGAGTAGGTACTCACTATTTTCATTCAATATTTTTTCATCACTTTCTTCATTAATAACTCCACTTTGTTTATTCATATTTAAAACGAACACTTTATACACAAATTTAAACTATTTACCACCAATGTATTTTGTTTGACGAGCTGTCAATTCATACAATTACAGATTTAATTTTATTTAATATACTTAGTAGGCGGAATATTGTTAGGTATTTTGTATCAGGTTTTGTTGAGCTGGACAAGGTGCTCTAATCCTATTTCACAGATAATGGGTGCTTACAATAGATCTGCAAAGGTCGCAGTGATATAGGCTAACAGCCAACCCCAAAAATATCTATCTATCAGGTTTTGTTTCCGGTACGCGGTACATTAGAATGACGTCACGTCCGTTAGAATTACTGAGTTACCCCTAGTCGCCGCTAAAGAAGTTTTACTTCAATAAACAAGCAACCAAGCGATTTATAATGTATTGTGTCAAAAATGTCAATCATGTCAAATGTCAATAGTCAATGTGAAATTACATATAAGCTATTAAAATTACAGCTGTTGAATTTAGACAGGGTTTTATCGACAAATTGTGTATCCGTAAAAGAGCTTCGTTTTTATTGATATTTAATAAATTTAGTTTATACTGCGATTGAGATTCATGTATGAAGTTTGAAATCACAAAAGAGGAGTCAAAAGTATTTTCAGCAAAAACGTAGAAAAGCAATTTGCATGGAACCCCCTTAAATAGCTCGAAATTCTGCGTATCTGGTTAGGCTAATATTTTAGCTTTCTCGCTTTTACCACGAGATTAATGTTCCTCTTTGGGAACATTTCAGATTATTTCTGTGTGGTTTTTTGTCATTTTAAGGTAAAGATATTTTTTTAGACAATGTTATATTTATGATTTAATTTTCGATAAATTGGCTTTTTGCTGCGTGTTACCATTGAATTTATAGTGGAACAAGGTAAATTTTAACAGCGACATTAGCAGATTTTCACAATGAAACTCATTAACAAGACAATACAACGAAACATTGGAAAATTAAACTACGAACTAACACATATTAAGCTAAAACGTGATACACTTTAAAAAATAACAATTAATGTTAGTTTGTTCGTTAGAAATAGATCGTCTCTTACTATTTTTAATCATTTTTGTCATTTTTGATATTTGCCCTTTTCGACATTTCTGATACCTTGCCACGTGCTTTTAGTATAATAAAAAAAAAAATTTAGAAAAATTATCAATTACTTCAAATAGAAGTTCAACTCCGGTTGAGATCGGTAAGTGGTTTCTCTACTGGCAAATTAGTGCCCAGCTCAGCCGTAGAGGGTAAGTAAATAAATAATAGTGAGTTGCGCCACCGATTTTGAACGGTTAAAATCGGAAACCCCTGTTGTTCCAGGCACTGACCTTTCTCACTGGAGATAATTAAATAAATTAAGAATATTAATCAAGATTAATTGAATTGTACAATAAGAACGATAAAGTGAGCTAAATAAAACGAGATTATCAAACTAGATCCTCCTTTAATAAAAAAAAAGTATAGAGTTTACACTACTGTCAACCCTAGCGCCTTACAATGATATTAACGTGAAAGTAAAGAGTAAAAAAAAGTATAAAAATTATCTAAAAAGTGTGATCACACGCAAGACTTAAAATTAAAATTAAAGTTACGACTTAATCTAAGTTACAATGGCTTATATCTTATCTGGTAATCTAGTTATCAATTTCTACCAGTCCTTGGCTCCAATTAACTGAGCCTGTACCAAAATTTAGGCCCGAACCAAGAATTAGGACTGCACCAAAATTAAGCCTGCTCCCAAAGCAAATTAGGCTTACTCCAAACAAATAAGTCCGTACCAAGAACTTAGACCTGAACCAAGGACTTAAGCCCGTACCAAGAATTTAAACCTGTACCAAGGACCCTATTGTAATAGGGTTTAATTTTCTCTAGAGTCGTGGTACTCTCACTGATATGAATCAACGCTGCTAACTGTACTGATAGATGATTTAAACTGCAATTTGCTGGCCTGAATGGTATTGAATTAACCAAACAACTCGCTGACTATACCGTGTTCTTACCACAGAATATTTCATAAAAATCCGACTCGCGGTTCGTCCAATGAATTCAAAAATAACAATAGAAACTAATTCCAACAACGATTCAAATGGACAAAATGGTTTAGTTTCAAAAATCCAAAATTAATTGTTACGGATGGTCCGTGATTAAAACTTTAACCGAAAATCTTCTGACTTGCTCTCGAACAACCTTCTCGGTCCAAATCAGATAGCAAAAAGAAAGTAAATTCGTGACCTTTCGACGAAATATGACACACTCGAAGATGGCCTCTACTACTGTAAGGCCAATAGCAGAAGAATTGACAGCCAACAATTTACAAACGACAACGGTAATCGTTTAATAACAATATCTTTTTACTTATCATAGTAACACCAAAATTCTCAATAGGTACTCAATTTCTCGTTTGTGTCCAAGCTGTTAGATGACATTAACGAAACACCTGACTGTAGACAACAATATGACGAGTTATACGAACAGAAGCAGAAATGACAATCACCTGTTTACGAATGACAGAGACATTGATTCAAAAATAAATAAAGCCAATAATTTGTGATCTAAATATAATAAATACACGAATATTCAAGGTAGTATTAGCAACGATTGTGGCCAAAATATAATAAATAGAAAGTGTTTACACACAGACAACCGAGATTCAATTTGTTCTTAACATTAAATGACTCTGTTTAACCCGTAGTTAAGTTGAACTCTATAAGGTAAGAAATCAATTATATTACTTCTAACACAATTATACTTAGAACGGATTTTACCCCGTGACAACCTATCCCTTCTGACATTTTTTACATTTGAACGTTAACATGCCTGACATTTGACATGTGATATTTGACAGTTGACAGTCGACAGTTTTTTTAATAAATTTTATTTGTTTTTTGCATTGAATGTGTAACGTTTGTAACGTTGGTTTTCGAGCATTTCATCCGGACTATACATTTTTATTCTGTTTAATTTTATCGCGCCGATTGCGTCGATTGCCGATTTGGTAGTGGGAATTGTTGCTTCGTCGACGAAATGGTTTCTCTTCTCGTTTATTTCGTCTTCGATTCTTGGTAAATTCAGATTTTATTTTCTGACTACCTTCGCCCTTCATTTCTGGATTTAATGCCAAATTTGAAAAGGGCCTTACTGAGATTGCAGATATTCATTTCTAAGAGTCGACGGCCATTTTGAAAGCCGACCATCCATTCCCGGGATTTTTGCAGAGAAAGTTCTCTTAAGGAAGACCACTTCCACCCACTTGGGCAGTACTGTTCCGTCTCTACCGAAAACTCCGACAGGAAGATCACTTCCATCCACTTGGGCCGATTTCATCACTATCAAAAACTCCGACAGGAAGACTACCAAAAAAAAAAAAAAGATTAAATTAATTTATTGAATTAAATTTTTTTGGCTTATTTGAAATAAATTAACTTAAAACTGATGTTTGGAATTTTATTTGTTTGTCTGTACTTGGCGCCCTTTAATACTTGTTTGGGGGGAATTAAACAAAAACACAGAAGGAAGCCACGACCCTCAGGAGCTAGCCTAGGGAAATTTTAACGTTACAAGGTTGGAGCCCAACACCAATTTTACCCTTAAGGGGCTAATTAAGCTACAAATGACGTTAGACAGTTGACATTTCTAATAAATGTCCCTTTTTACATTTAACTTGCAACATTTATAACCTCTTAAAGTCAAATTAAGAAATTTTTTGTAGTGTATTGTACGTTCGGGCCGTAAAAGAATATTTAAATGAGTCGAGTTCGTTTAGCTAGAGATAATAAAGAAACTCTTTGCCTTTTTCGTCCGGTAATTTGCGGATATTGTCTAAAATACTATCGCTTCGTTTTCGTTCTAAATTTACTACCTAAAAAAATCTATATGTACTCGTAGAAAAAAAAAGAAATGTGTTCTTAATGAGGGCCATTTATTCCAGATGAAATTTTGATTTAGAAGACGTGCCTGTGCTGTATATACGCATTTGTTAGAAAATGAAACAAAGGAACAGACTTTCGGAAACAATGAACCATTAAGCCAATCGACGCTACGTGATACTTTTCGCTCTTTAAAGAGAAAACAGTTTGTTTTTGACAAAGTCAGAATTTACGAGTTTTAACGAGTTTAACTTAATCCTCAACTTTTACAAAATAAGTAACTAAATGCGTTACAAATTTGACATTTTACACATTGACATTAAAATTTTTTATATCTCATATTGCTTTGGGTATCTAATAGTTGATATAGACAACGAATGGGACATTTGACAGTTGACATTTGACAGTTGATATTTGACAGTTGAAGGTTGACATTTGACAGTTGACATTTGACAGTTGACAAGTTTGAAAGCACCCTTTGCGACAGAATGCAAGTGGCTTTCAGAACTTTAGAGACATGGTGCAAAGAACAATCGCTGTCTATTAACCCCAAAAAGACAGAGATGGTTCTTTTCACAAAGAAAACGAAACCTAGGGGCTTAAACGCACCCAGTCTTTTCGACGTTAAATTAAGCTTTGCTACAGAAGTGAAATACTTAGGTGTTATCCTCGAGCAAGCTGACGTGGAACTCACACATAGAAAGCAGAGTTAAAAAAGCATTTATATCTTATGAGCAATGCCGCCGAACCATAGGACAGACCTGGGGATTATCCCCCAAGGTCACCATGTGGATCTACACGGCAATCATAAGACCTATGCTAACATATGGTGCTGTCGTGTGGTGGCCTAAAGTAAAACAAACGACAGCTATCAAAAAATTAAACCAAATTCAAAGATCAGCATGCCTTCTCGTAACAGGAGCCATGCGAAGCACACCGACCAGCGCAATGGAAGTCATACTTGGTCTCACCCCCCTTGATATATTTGTTAAGGAGGTCGCATTGATGACCATGGTACGCTTTCGCACGGTTGGTATCGAACCCACTGTAGGGACTGGCACCTATAGGGATAGTCTGTGGAGGGAATCGATAAAAGTGATACCACTCCTACAGGCAGTCACGGATGCCGTCGCACCAAGGTTTGTCTTTGACAAACCCTACAAAATATTAACAAACAAGACAGCAGACCCCATCGTAGTGAACGCTCTGAGCGTATATACGGATGGATCAAAAACAAAGCAAGGTGTAGGATGTGGAATTTACTCCAGATCCTTAAGCCTAAAAACAAAATGGGCTATGGATGGCTTGTCAAGTGTGGTTCAGTCAGAACTCACAGGCATAACCATAGCTCCAAAAGAATTAATCAATAGGAACATCACAGGCAGGAATATAAACATATATACAGACTGCCGACAAGCACTACTGACCTTGAATAGACCACGTTTCACTTTAAGTTTAGTACTAGAATGTCACCAATCTCTAACTGAGACCAGCCAGAATAACGTGGTCACTCTCAGCTGGATCAAAGGACATGGGAACTCTAAAGGCAACCGCATTGCGAACAATTTAGCAAAGAGGGCTGCGGGCTACAGATATGTTAGCCCTCGCCCGTCTACCAAGCTAACACTGTCCGCAGTCGTGGACCTTATTAAACAGCACTCTCACCAAAAATTTATACCGTGCTGGGATGAAACTACGAACTGTAGACTGGCCAGAGAGTTATTACCTCATCCTGGCGAGGAAACAGCAAAAAAATTTAAGGCATTGACCAGACGAAATCTCCGAACAGCTGTGGGAATCCTGATAGGTCACTGCCATTTGCGACAACATCTCTTTAGGATAAAACTAACAGAATCGCTGCTATGCAGAGGCTGCGAACAAGAAGAGGAAACAGTAGAACACATTATGTATGACTGCTCTGCTTTTTCTGAAATCAGAAGATCCATGTTGGGCGAGTATTGGCTTACACCAGCCGATGTCAGGGAGACCCCCCTCGGGAGCCTCATCACCTATTTTAAATCAATAGGCCTGGTGACATCCTGAGGTGAGGATATCCCTACACACGGGAGGATACACAATGGGTCATATGTGGCCTCAGTGCTGGCTGAGCACTAGCTCGCCCCTCTCAAATTTCCAGATCCAGATTGACAGTTGACATTTGACAGTTGATATTTTACAGACGACATGTGACAGTTGACATTTCTGACATATGTGGTTTCTATAATTTGACATGTGTCATTTAGCGGTTGACAGTCGACATTAAAGTTATGTTTTAATAAACTTTTTGCATTTAAATAAATTAAAATTGATTCGAAATTTAATGTTCCATTAAAGGGTTTCCATAATTTCTCATAAACGCTTCATAAATCGTTTGCGTGCCGGACCAGTTATTAGCGCAAAATGATAAAAGTTCCTCTCGCCAAACAATCCCTACTAATTCTCGAACCCAACCCAATAAATTAAGTTGGAAAATTTCTCGCTGTTATTACGACAAAACCAATTCCGTCTTACTATCTTCTCTAGTTTCCTTCCCTGGAGGTAGAAAAAAAACGATCCTTTACCCCCACTTTCTTATACCCTTCATAGCGATCGCCTGGAGGAAACTTATAGCTAACTTCGATTCTCCATCCAGGCATCATTCGAGAACTTTTTTTTAACCCTAATCTATAATATATTTGATACCCCGTGAGATATTGAAAAAAGTCCCTAACATTGTGATAGAGGACTCAAATATAGTTGTAACATATTTGATTTTCTTTATGTGTATATTTCTATTCGGATATGGCGCATATGTGTTTGGTATATCGATAAACTTGACGAAAACGAATTTAGAATATATCCCTTTTTTTCCTTTCATAAGATAGGTCACATTATATGATACTGGAAAGCTCGAAATCAAGTATCTAAAAAATTACACTTGTCTGACAGTTGACATCTGATAAGTGACATTTTTGGCATTTGACAGTTGATGTTTGTCATTTACAACCAATTAGGAAAGGGACCTATACTTGAAAGACTCTTCTTAGGTTATTTGTTCTAGAATGTTCTCTCTCTTTCTAGTGTGTACTATTTAAGTTCGCTTTATGTTTCGCGTTCATTCTAGAATGTTCTTTTGTTTTATATAAGGGGATGTATGGACAGTTGAGGGGAGTTCAAATAATAGTACATTGTATTGTCACTTAGTTTAGACGTTAACCAGCAGAGTTCTGTGTATCTTTACAATTTTGTGAATAAATTGTGTTAAAGTCCCCATAAGTATTACAAATTGGTGTCAGGTGTGGGGTGAAGATACAAGAATGCCTGGAAAGAAGATAAATGAACTATTGGTGGCTGAGCTTAGAAGAGAGCTCAAAGAATTGGAATTGGAGACTACTCGGACCAAATCCGTATTGTTGAGTAGGCTTCGTTAATACTACCTAAATAATAATCTAGACGCTGACGCTGTGGAGTTCGAAGATCCGATTCAAAAAGCCATTTTTGAACAATCGCAACAACTTTCCCAGCTGTCGCAACGAATGACGAGCCAACAAGAAGAACAAACTCAACAACTTTCCCGGCTGCAAGAAGAACAATCGCAAAAACTTTCCCGACAACAAGAGGAGCTATCCAGTCAGATAACAGGCCAGCGCGAAGAGATGTCCCAGTTGTCGCAACGAATGACCAGCCAACAAGCAGAGCTATCGCTACGAATCACGAGCCAACAAGAGGAGTTATCTAGTCAGAGAAGAAGCCAGCGCGAAGATGTGTCTCAACTTTCACAACGGATGTTACCCTACCAGAAGTGTTATCCAGTTCCTTCTCGCAGCAAATATCGCATCTGCGCTCCGAAATCTGCACACGCCAACTTGCAAGAAGAGGTCAACCAGCAAGTGCAGTCCGAGATAGGAAAGCTTAGACGAGAACTGCAAGCTTGTCGTCGAGACCAAGCCATCCACCACGGCGACGGAGATGCAGAAATGATGGAAATCTGCCACGTAGACATCGAACGCCAAGGAAATGGGGATGCGACCCAGGTACGAACGACAATGAAACCTCCGACCTTCGACGGGAAGACTTCTTGGTCAAATTACCTGAAGCAATTCGACGCATAGCATAGCTCTGCAAAGTGACGCTTTAGATGTACTGCATTCATTGACGCCGGATGAGGCTGACAATTTCGAGGTATTGGTGAATCGTCTGGAGATGCGTTATGGCCAAACTCATCTACAACCGGTATACCGAATGCAGTTGAAGAGCCGAAAGCAGAAAAATTGAAAAACTATCCAGGAGTTCGAGGCAGAAGTGGCAAGAATGGTACGGGGCGTATCCAAATGCAGCGGAAGATTTCTTGGAGTGCCTGGCGGTCCAAACCTTTACTGATGGTCTTTAAGATGTCGAGTTGCAGCGGGCTGTACGGTTGGCGCGGCCGAAGTCTCTTGACCATTGCCCTGGAGTTTGATGCTGCGACGGAGGCTTCACGTGGAGTTGCTCGACTAAGGGAAGTCACCGGTGACTACAACCAAGCCGTTCATTTCGTTAGCGACGTCGAGGCGGTATTGGAGAGGTTAATGAAATTATTTCCCAAAAGAAGGCGCCCAGTGAGATGTTGGAACTGAGGAGAACTAGGCCATGTAAGAAATACTTGCCCCCAAAACGAAAAATCCAATGCTGAAGTCCCTCAGCAGCAGGAAAACTAGAACAAGTCGACTCCTGGAGGGCGACATCGACCCCAAACATTCCCAAAGCCCCTAACACCATTAAATTGGCAACTCTGTGACATCATGTAGACAGCTTATATGTAGATGGCCTCATTGATGGGAAGAACTTTAGCATGCTGGTAGACACCGGAGCTTCGAAAACTATCGTCCGACCATTCATCATTATGCGGAAGAAGATGCCGCCTACCAGTTGGAGACTACGTACCGCTACCGGAGAATCTGCTAGAGTCTACGGTAAGATACAGGTGACGCTACAGTTTGGTTCAACCTTCCTTGTTCACTCGGTGATAGTGGCTGACGTTGATGAAAATGTTGTTCTGGGCATGTATGTTATGCTCCACTGTGGTTTTCATTTGGATCTTTTCCGATGTTTCCTTCTTACTAGTAATGAGGAAATATTCTTGCATCGAAAACAAGCTAACGATGCCTCGATTAAGCTAATCGATGATATAGAACTTCCGGCGAGCTGCGAATGTGTCCTAACAGCGCGGTTGGATGAACTGGAGCCAGATGGAGCCCCAGCTATGATAGAGCCAAAGAACCATGATCATGAATTGGGAAAAGGGCTCCTTGTGGGTAAGACTCTTGTTAGATCCGCCAAAGAGGTACCCATCCGAGTTATCAACTTGAACGATCACCCAGTTCTTCTCAGAAAGGACACGGAAATGGGAAGTTTAGAACCAGTAACGGCCATAATTCACAATGTAAACGTTACGGAAACAGATAAGACCAACAAAATCAAACAATTAATGACAAAATTAGATTCCTCTTTGTCCAAATTAGAAAAAAAACAGGTAAGAGATCTACTTTACCGTTATAAACCTGTATTTGGTTCTAAAAGTAAACTTGAAAGAACTGATGTTGTTCAACATAAAATTGATACTGGCGATGCACGTCCGATTCGACAGGTACCCCGACGGCGGCCTCAAGTTAAGAAGGAAGAAGCAGATAGAGCCCTTAAAGAAATGATTCAAAATGGTATAGTTGAACCATCCAGTAGTTCGTGGGCGTCTCCTGTTGTATTAGTGAGAAAGAAAGATGGATCAATGCGATTTTGTATCGGCTATAGAAAGCTTAATGATGTGATTAAGAAGGACAGTTTTATTCTCTGCTAGATGATGACCTCGGTGCTTTAGCAGGTTCTACTTTGTTTTCTACCTTGGATCTTAAAAGCGGATACTGGAAGGTTAAAATGAATTCTGCAGACAAAGAAAAGACTGCCTTTACCAGTGGATCAGGATTATGGCATTTCACGGTCCTTCTGTTTGGCTTCTGTAATGCTCCTGCGACATTTGAACGGCTAAGGGAGAACATTCTTCGAGGCTTGTCGTGGGAAACTTGTCTAGTTGATCTAGATGACATCATCATAATGGGTCAGACCTTTAAGGAACATTTATCCAACCTGGAAGAAGTTTTTAAAAGATTACAGAAAACTAATCTAACATTGAATGTGAAGAAATGCCATTTGTTCCAGAGACGGGTCAACTATTTAGGACATAACGTTAGCAAAGATGGCGTTGCTGTGGACCCCGCTAAGATTCAAGCCGTTCAAGAATGGCCAATCCCTATCGACCAACATCAGCTCCGAAGTTTCTTGGGTCTGTGTTCCTATTACCGACCGACGGTATGTAAAGAATTTTGGAGACATCACCAAACCCTTGACACGGTTGACAGAACAAGACAAGTCCTTCTGTTGGGATGAGGAATGTCAAAACAGCTTACGTCAGCCCCTATTCTTGCCTATTCACTTCCTGACGGTAAACTTATTTTGGACACCGACGCCAGCAATGTGGCAATTGGAGCCGTCTTTTCACAGCTACAAGATTGTAAAGAAAGAGTGGTTGGATACTTCAGCACTATTGTGTAACTCGGCGGGAACTCTTGGCAGTTGTAAAATTTGTCGAGCACTTTTATAAATATCTGTATGGCAGAAAATTCCTGATCAGAACAAACCATGCCAGTTTAAAATGGCTACTTAGCTTTAGGAATCCAGAAGGACAGATGGCAAGATGGCCCGAAAAGCTGCAGGAATATGATATTGAAATCGAGCACAGACTTGGAACAAGACATCGTAATGCTGATGCACTTTCCAGAAGGCCATGTCAACCTGATTGCCCCCATTGTACCCGCATAGAGCAAACCGAGGAAAAACTTGCATTAGTTAAGGTTGTGCCAGAAGACCAGAGCTATATGCTGGAGGAACAACAAGAAAACGATCCCGTTCTGAAAAAGATTTGGGAATGGAAGAGAATGGACCCTCGTCCATTGTGGAAAGAGATATCCCCATCCTCTCCGGCTTTAAAAACATTTCTGATATTTGGAAGTTGACATTAGACAATTGATGTTTGTCATTTATGACTTTTGTAGACATTTTAAAGTTGTGTTTCTTTATAAATGGATCTTTATTAATCCACAAACTCTTTAGAGTAAATCTCTTTGATAAGTTAGTGACAGATGCTTGTCTAGTAAACGTAGATAATTGGATTTAATTCTATCCGACAGTTGTAGTTGTTATCACGAATTCCAATGTGTAAATTACAAACTTTACCGTTGAGAATATAATTTTGTTACTCGTATTCTACAACAATAATTAAAAAAATAAAATTTAAACAAAAAAATCTAATTAAGATCGTTTTTTTTTGTTCAACCCTCGACACGATATCTATCATCCCGTTGTTCGTTAATTGTTTTTAAGTGGAAATAACCCAATAACGAAATAATGAACTCGTCGATTTTACGGGTCTTACGAAACTTCCAAAACGGAGTTTGCTCAACTTCACTTTTTCAATTGTGAGTTAATATTAATTAGATTAAGTCCAAAGTGTAATTGTGTAACTTCAATAAATGAGTGAACATCGAAGATTGATGAACGTGTTGTGAATTTCTTAATTGATTATAAGTTTATTCACATTAAAGGTCAAAAAGTGTTAAATGTCAAAAAGTCTAGTGACAAAAGTGTCAAAAATGTCAAATGTCAAAATTGTCGACTCTCAAATGTCTACTGAATATATTAAGCTTTCAAAATCAGAAATGTGAAACATAAACTCTCAAATGTCAACAGTCAACTTGTCACGGGTTTAAATTCACAATAGTTATAACTAATTGCTTACCTTATGAATTCTCCGTTATTAAGGATTAAATCGTGACAGGTTCAGGTTGATTTTAGTTCGCTTATAGTTAATCATCAACTTATAAATATATTCTGGCCACAAATTATTACTAATATTGTTTTGAAAGTAAATTTATTTAATTCAGGTTATGAATTTTTGTAGTGTTTACTTTTTGAAATTACTGTCATTTTCGCTTTCATCTGACTGAAGTACTACCTCTTTCTTTTTGTCGATAACTATTAGTATTGTGTTCTACGGCCAGCTGTTTCGTGGAATTGTTGTTTTGCGTAACAAGATTGAAAATAAACGAGGGAATTAAGTAATGTTGAGATTTTGGTGTTACCTTGTTAAGTAATTAGATCTGTTGTTATTAAACGATTACTGTTTGCTCGTAAGTTGGTAGCTGATGATCCTACGTTTATTGTACTTACAGTGGTAGAGGCCATTCTCGAGTCTGACAGATTTTATCGAAAGTAGTTGATTTCTCTGTCCTTTCTGTTATCTGCTTTTGATTAAGAAGGTTGTCGAATACAAGCCAGAAGATTTTTGGTTTAAGTTTTAAATCGCGGTAAATCTGTAACAATTAATTTTGGATTTTTGAAACTAAACCTTATTTTCCATTTTGAATCGCTGTGGAGTTTGTTCCTGTTGTTATTTTTGGACAGATTCTTTGGAAAAAAACCGCGTGGTCGGGATTTTTGTGAAATCTTCTGTGGTAAGTAAAACGCCTTTTAATCATGTGGTTTGTTCAATCCTTATGGTTTTCTCTTTTCTTGTTTTATTTCCGACGAAACGTAGATAGATCACGAAACAGACAGTAGGTAGATTTGGAGATTTAAAACCGTTCAGACGGTGAACTGTGGTAGAATTCCCGCAATTAGCAACGAGGAGATTGATTTACCCGTCTACCAGCTAGGGTGTCACTAGCTTAATGAAAGAAACCCTATCTTAATAGGTGAGTTACGATATTTTATTTTTATAAGATTAATAACGCCATATGGTCGCAATTTTAGTTGTAATATCTTTATTTTGCATATGTATTTCGTTGTGTCTTGTATGTAGGTTTATTTATGTGAAACTAGACTCCTTTTTGCTTATTCTTTTACTTTTATTAATTAATTTTATGTTAAATTTTGATTTAATTTATTGTTATAATTTCGTTGTGACTAGCAAGTCAAATTTAAGTTTGTTGAGTACATTTAAATCACTAGTTTTGATCATTAATTGTAAAGTCAGAGAAGTCAACTTCTAAATGTTGTATTATTCATTTAAATTTATTTTTATTCTTTCATTATAGTACAAATTTAAGTTAATGTGTTCAAATTGTATTAAAGTTATTAAATCAAATTAATTCAAGGAGCCATTAAAATCTGTGTAAGCTATTGTTAATACCAAATTACGATTTTAGGGTCCTAGATACAGGCATAAATTCTAGTTACGGGCTCAAGTCCTAGTTACGGGCTCAAGTCCTAGTTAAAGGCTGAAATCCTAGACCTGATACTTAGTTCGAGCTTAAGTTATTGTGGTTGGTGCAAGCCTATTGGTTTTGGAACAGGCTTGGTTTTTGGAACCGACCTAAGTATTAGAGACGCCGAGGACTAACAGATAAGCCTAATTAGATTAAGTCGCAACTATAGTTAGTTAAGATCTATTTTTCTTGTTTTTTCTTTATTGAGTGTGATCACACATATTGATAAATTTAACTTTTAATATTATTCATATATTCTTATTTTATATAAATATCAATAGCGTTGTCAAGCAAGTTGTGTAAATTCTTAATTTTATTAAAGAAGGGTCTAGTTGATATTTTGTTTTATTTAGCTCACTTTATCGTTTTTTTTATTGTGCAATTCAAATAGTACTGTTTAATATTTTGAATTTATTTAATTATCTCCAGTGGGTGAAGTAGTGCCTGGAACATCAGGGGTTTCCGATTTTAACCGTACAAATCGGTGGCGCACTCACTTTATTTTGGCACTTACCCTCTACGGCTGAGCTGGGCACAATTTGCCAGTAGAGAAACCACTACCGAACTCAGCTGGAGTTGAATTTCAATTAGATAATTTATTTATTTTTCAAAATTTGATTTTGTTTTTAAACTCATTAAAATAATTGGCAAACTGTTACATGTCAATGTCAACTATCAAATCTCAACTTTCAAATGTCAACTGTCAAATCTTAAATGTCAAATGTCAAAATTGTCGAGTCTCAAATGTCTACTGTAGTTGAAAGCTATGCTCATCTTCCTCGGTTATTCTTGGAGTGCCATATCTCTTTTTGTTTCTGTACAAAAAGAAAATTATATAAATATATTTATTTTCTTAATCTGTATCGAAAATAAATTCTTTTTTTTTGCTGAGAGAGTTTCGTGCATTGTTTTTGATTTATTTGTAGCTTTCGTAACATTAATCAACAGCCATTCTCAATGGAATAGAAACACAGTCTTTTATTCTGGTTGGTAGGACTGAATCAAGACGGTTTCACTTCTTTTTACTTCATATGTCACTATCTTACTGAAAGTAAGAGATAAATTGGATTCTACAGGAAATGCCGTTGTGAGTAATGACTTATCATATAATCCCAGCAATTCGAGCACACTTTTAAACTTCCACCAAAGTTGCGTCAATAAACACACACATCATCTATTTCAAAAACTGCTCAACAAGCTTTATATATTTTTAAAATATAAAAATGTTCCATCAATAAGGATTATTCGACATTTTTGACTTTTGTTCTCGTTTGACATTCTGTGTGATATTTTTGACAATCGATAGTTGACGTTTGACGTTTCTGATTTCTGTTTATGTTCAATTAATATTAGGCAAATTTCCAGATCCAGAAATGTGACTTACTTTGCCACGTATTTTAATGAAATTAAAAACAAAATCAAATGTTTCAAAATTAATAAAAAGGTTAATCAATTTATTCCAATTTAAAACCAACTCCAGCTGAGATCGATAGTGGTTTCTCTACTGGCAAATTGTGCCCAGCTCAGCCGTAGAGGGTAAGTACCAAAATAAAGTGAGTGCGCCACCGATTTGTACGGTTAAAATCGGAAACCCCTGATGTTCCAGGCGCTACTTCACCCACTGGAGATAATTAAATAAATTTTGAATATTAAACAGCTCTAATTGAATTACACAATAAAAGAAAGCGACGATAAAGTGAGCTAAATAAAACAAAATCTCAACTAGACCCTTCTTTAATAGAAATATTAAGAATTACAAAACTGTCAAGCGTCGTGCTTGACAACGTTATTGATATTTATATAAAAAAAAGAATATATGAATAATATTAAAAGAGAATTTTATCCCAAAATGTGTGATCACACGCAATATAAAAAAAAATATAAACAAGAAAAATAGATCTTAACTAAAACTATAGTTGCGCCTTAAATCTAATTAGCTTATCTGATAATCTAGATACAATTCCTCGTCGTCCTAGGCTTCTCCAATACTTAGGCCGGTACCAAATTCAAGCCTGTTCCCAGAACCAATAGGCTTGCACCAATCACAACTAACTTAAGCTCGACTAAGTATCAGGTCAGCAATCAAAACTCAACCAAAAACTAGGACTTAAACCCTTAACTAGGATTTATACCTGTATCTAGGATTTCAGCCTATAACTAGGATTTCAGCCTATAACTAGGACCCTATTAAGATAGGGTTGTTTGATTTCTTTAAACTCGTGACACCCCTGGCTGGTAAACGGGTGGAACAGTATTCTCGTTGCTAATTGCACCAATCGGAATTCTACCACAATTTACCGTCTGAACGGTTTTAAATTACCAAAATTTCCCTACTGTCTGCTCTATGGGCCACCACAGAAGATTTCCTAAATATCCCTTCACGAGGAATTTTTCCAACGAATCCACCAAAATAACGGAAAATCTCACTCCAATACTATTCGTTATGAAAAACTGAGGTTTAATTTCGTAAATCCAAAATTAATTGTCTCTGATGAACAGAGATTACGACTTAAACCCAGAAAATCTTCTCACTGCCACGTTTTCAAGACAAAGGCTGGTAAAAGAAAGAGCCGATTCTTACATATCACGTTCACGGAATTTGACACACGTCGAAATAAGAGGTGGCCTCTACTACTATAGGGACAATAACCGTAGGATCTTCAGCTACCAATTTACGAACAAACAGTGGTCGTTAGATACGACTAATCTTATTATTTATCAAGATATCAATAAAAATCTCAACATTACCTAATTCCTCGTTCATTTTCAATTTTATTAAGCAAGATAGAAATATAACGGAACACTGACTGTAGAACACTATACGTCGAGTTATCGACAAAAGAAGAGAAATAGTACCTCGGCAGGGTGAAAATAAAAACATAACCCCAAGGATTCATAAACAGAATTTTAATAAATATACTTCTAAAAATAATTCCAGCGATATCAGGAATAATTTATGGCCAGAATAATAAATAATGGCTGGCGATTATCTATACCGAACCAGATCAACCGGTTCCCGACCCAAGTAAATCTTTAATAATGGGAAATTTCAAGGTAGGAAGACGCTTATGTCTACAAATGAAATATTTATCACTTGCGAGAATTTAACCCGTGACAACTTTTTTACTAATATCTTGAAAACTAATAAGGATAAATGAATATCAACTAGATATGAAAGATCATGATCACTTTCCTGTCTACATTAAAGGTTATGACTTTTTTCATAATTCGGTTCGATACTGAAATAACAGGCAGTTGAAGTTTGTTTTAATTTTCCACTTTAGTTGACATTTTTGACATTTTACTTATATCTTAAAAACTAATAAGGATAAGCATTAAAACGAATATAAACTAAATTAGAGATCATGATCATTTTACTGTCTACATTAAAGGGTTAACCTTTTTTTCACAATTCGATTCGTTATTGAGATATGTAACTTAATAGGCAGTTGAAGTTTGATATTTCTCACTTTTGTTTTTGTTTGACATTTTAGGTGACATTTTTGACAGTTGACGTTTGTCATTTCTGACTTTTGTTTTCCATTTTGGGTGTCATTTTTGACATTAGACAGTTGACATTTTTGACTTTAGTTTTCGTTTTCCTAATTTTTGGCGTTTCAACGTTTCGTACACTTTGATTTTCAACCGTTGGCTCATTTTCTAACATAGTAAAATCTCACGAAACCTACTTTAAACTACCGAAGAATTTGAATAAAATAAGTTGCCGAACTTAAACGCTCAACATTTGCATTTTATAGATTCGGAAAACTAATAAATAAAGTCTTAAAATTTTCCATAGAAAGTCAGGTAAGTGGTATAGCTTTTAAACTATTTTCTACATGACAAAAATTTTAATTTTTTAATAAAAATTTGTAACAATTAATATCATGTATTGAATTGCTCTTAAAAATCTTGTCAACAAATTTCACACAATAGTTCAAACATCAACTGACTAATATCAATTGTCAAAAATGACAAATAACAACAAATGTCAAACGTCAACTGTCTGATGTCTAAAATCAGCCCCAAAATGGAAAACAAATGTCAGAAATGACAAACGTCAACTGTCAAAAATGTCACCTAAAATGTCAAACAAAAACAAAAGTAAGAAATGTCAAACTTCAACTGCCTATTAAGTTACATATCTCAATAACGAATCGAATTATGAAAAAAGGTTAACCCTTTAATGTAGACAGTAAGATGATCATGATCTCTAATTTAGTTTATATTCGTTTTTATATGCTTATCCTTATTAGTTTTTAAAATATAAGTAAAAAAAAAGTGAGAGGTGTCAAGGGACAACCGGATGGAACGAAGTTCCTTTCGATTAATTAGTGAAGGAATTGTAATTTTTAAACACAGCAGAGTGTTTATACGTTAAGCATTTATTATTGTCTGTATAAAATCTCTACTTACCTAACTCTATCAGCAACATCCGGAACTTGTGCAGAAACACTGTCAGGATACAGTATTGTTATTATTTTCTATTATTTTATTATTTATTATCAACAAAAAACCTGTATAAACTTAACAAACTCGCGACACTACACTATTCAAAGCAAAATAGAAAAAAAAATGTGAGCCGTCACGGGACGCCTGGCAGATGTGAAACATCGACATTATTGTGTAAAAGTAATATGCAGAAAAGAACAGATTGTGATAGGAACTAAATATGTCATAATGATAAAATAAAATATTACGATTTTTTCCAGATAACGATGACTATTTATTGAATAAATTTAAAAAGTGATTTCGTTTAGCTTTTTATTTAATTGCCTTAAATTCAATAATCTTAAAAAAGGAAATTATTAAAACACAAATTTATATAGAAGTACGTTACTATATTAATATAATTGTAGTTACTTCATAATTTTAGTACAAACAAAAAGCGATACTAAATAAAAAATAGGAAAATGATGAATTTAACTATGAATACAACTTTATCGTTGAATAACTTTTAAACGGTATTTAAAAAATGTATTATGATTTAGGCACGGGTTAATGTGAATATTAAGGGCTGGTTAAGGTCTGATAATTTTTGTTAGGTCATAATCTAAAAATTTGATGGGTGTTTGGAGAACAAAACCAAATCTGGGAAATAACGGACACCCCAATGTATATAGAGTAGGTAGGTACTCACTCATTTTTATTCATATTTTTTCATCACTTTCTTTATTAACACTTTGTTTATTCATATTTAAAACTAAATACACAAATTTTACGCGGACAACTATATGACAACTATTCACCAACAATCTATTTTGATTGACTAGCTGTCAATTTTACAGGTCAGCAAAATATGTAGGTATATTATGTTGCCTATACAAACAATCATTTTTATATATATAGAATAGATAGTAGGCGGAATCGAGTTAGGTTTTTATGAAACAATTCATACCCTGTCCCGCCAAATTTTTGAATCGATGAGCTTCTTCCCCCTATTGTTGGCGCGCCACCGTCGCGTCGCTCAAAACATGACACCAATTTCATATAAGATATCAGTACATCTTTTATCGATTATTATCGATGCGTTAGGTTTTTTACGTCATGACGTCACCGTCACCACGCCAGAAATCTGATTTACGTGCCGCTATAGATGTTTCACATCAATAGTAAATCCATTATCACCTGAATATTTGCAACAGTTTGTTTCTTTTAACAAAAGTGTCCATTTATACAATACCAGAGGTTTAGATGACATAGCCTCAGTCGTAACTGGTCGTAACGCCCGAAAGAGAACTTCGTTCCAAAAGTAAGTCGCATTTCTGGATCTGGAAATTTGAGGAGGGGTGAGCAAGTGCTCGTTTCAATGGCCTTCTTGGTTACTACATCAACTATGGTTTTATCTCACAAAAAATCAGAAATAAAATTTTGACCACGTAATAAAGATAATAAGGGATCTTTAATGGTCCGAAATATATGAGCAACTATAAAAACAAAACATTTGATTATTATCGATAAAACATTTCATGCAATCTACTAAAAGCTAGTTAGAATTTTCTTAAACAGAATAGAAGTAAACATAAAACAAGAAAATAAATTGAAAAATCCGATAACAGTGGCAATCTGAAATAAGCATTTTGATAAATAGAACAAAAAAATTACGAAATGATGTGAGCTTTAAAAGGCAATTTTGAACTCGGATGCTGCATTATATCCACTACTTTAGGTTTCATTTTCTTGTAAATTTTCTCTATTTTTCTATATTCCAATTACAACATATCATTTTTTGTTATTTTCTATCTCAGATAAAGTTTTAACAAAAATTTTGTTGTTGGTTTTACCAAAGAAAACTTTTACTAGCGTTTATTTTTTTTTAAATCGAATCAAACAACCGTCAATTCCTGACGGATTTTTCTTGTAAATCCTTTGGTATTTTAAGTTCCCAATTTCGAATTCCCAAATGAATTGTCGGCGACGCAAAACGAACAAAACCAAATGAAAAAGTCAACAAAATGTTTCTCACAAAATCCCACTTTCTTCACTTATTCAATTCATTCACAATTTAAATCCATTAGAATAAAAGGGAAATAGTAAAAAAGGTTAATTTAGATACAATTTTATAAATGTGCAGATTTTTGTTTACTTATATGTATATAAAATTATTAATTTTTGAAGTTATACTTCTATTCGTGCACTCTGCGAAAATACGACTATGATGGTCTTCGAAACACATAGCGTAGCCGTACAGGGTAAGTACAAAAATAATAGTGAGTCGCGCCACCGATTTGAACGGTTAAAATCGGAAACCCCTGTTGTTCCAGGCACTGAACTTCCTCACTGGAGATAACTAAAGAAATTAAGAATCTTAATCAAAATTAATTGAGCTGAAAGTTTAAGAACGTTAAAGTGAGCTAAATAAAACGAGAATGTTAAACTAGACCCTTCTTTGATAATAAAAAAAATATAGTATGGGTTAACACTACTGCCAACCCTAGCGCCTTAACAATGGTATAAATATGAACGTAAAGGAAAAAAAAGAATTATCTGAGAAGTGTGATCACACGCATGTCTTAAAATTGAAACCTAAAGTTAACGACTTAAATCTACAGTTACAATGGCTTATAGCTTATCTGGTAATCCTGTAGTCGGTTTCCTCCAGTCCTTGGCTTCAAATGCTTCACCACTAATTGGCCAAAAAAAAATATCTAGGCCTGTATTAAAAACTTAGACCTGCACCAAGAACTTGAGCCCTTTCCAAAAACTTAGGCCCGTACCAAGAACTTGAAAGCCCGCTCATTGGCCCAGAGCCGACGTGTGGTATTGCTTACAACACAGCACGAAGAGCTGTTCGCCAGTGGATGGGCATAGAACATCGAAAGAGCTGGGAAAGAACAGAAGGTAAAATACAGTCAAAGAGAATGCTGCAGACACCTACTGGTGCAATAGCGGCAGATGCCCTTGGGCTGAGGAGGAAGACCCTGCGGAAAGTGGTTGGCTTCATCAGCGGCCACTGGGTATTTCGCGGACACCTACATAAGATGGGAATTCAAGTTGAAAACCTCCTATGTAGAAAATGCGGTGAGGAGGAGGAAACAGCCTTCCACGTGATATTTATGTGCCCAGCCCTGCAAGGTCTGCGTGTGAGATCCCTTGGCCTACCGACTGGAGATCAAAGGGAAGAACGGGAAACCATAGTCAAAAGAATCTCTTGGTTCATTAAGAACCTGGGATTTGACGAAGAATGAGGACCTGTGAATGAGGGTGCACAATAAGCTGTACTAGCTGCGATGCAATTCCATGGACTACCTCTAAGCCTGGCCCTCTTAAAAAAAAAAAAAAAAAAAAAAAAAAAAAGAACTTGAGCCCTTTCCAAAAACTTAGGCCCGTACCAAGAACAAATTAGGCTTGCTCCAAACAAATAAGCCCGTACCAAGAACCCTATTGTAATAGGGTTTAATTTTCTCTAGAATCGTGGTACTCTCACTGATATGAATGTGCGAAGGCGTGAACGCTGCTAACTGTACTGATAGGTGATTTAAACTGCAATTCGCTGGCCTGAATGGTATTGAATTATCCAAACAACTCACTGACTGTACCGTGATCTTACCACAGAAGATTTCATAAAAATCCGACACGCGGTTTGCCCATTGAATCACTCCAAAAATAACTACAGAATCTAACTCCAACAACGGACAATAAGGTTTAGTTTCAAAAATCCAAAATTAATTGTTACAGATGCACTGCGATTTAAAACTTATACCAAAAAATCTTCTGACTCTCTCAAACAACCGTCCAGGTCGAAAGCAAATAGCAAAATCGCTGAGACAATCGTTTCCTCTCGACGAAATATGACACAACCGGAGATGGCCTCTAACCGTTCTATTCTTAACTCCTAAACTACTGTAGGACCAGTAAAAGAAGAATTTTCAGCCCGCGGTTTACCAACGTCAGCGGTAATAATTTTAATAACAACAAATCTTATTACTTGTCATAGTAACACCAAAATTCTCAATATGTACTCAATTTCTCGTTCGTGTCCAAGCTTAAATATGTCAGATTCAAATATAACGAATTACCTGACTGTAGACAACAATATGACGAGTTATACAAACAGAAGAAGAAGTGACAAGCACCTGTTTACAAACGTCAGCGACAATAATTTAAAGTAAACAACCACAATAATTTGTGACCTGAATATAATAAATAGACGATAATGCAAAGTAGTATTAGTAACAATTGTGGCCAGAATATAATAAATAGAAGGTGATTACCTACAAACAACCGAGAACCAACTTGTTCTTAACATTAAAAGACTCTGTTTAACCCTTATTTTGGCGTAATCGTACAGTAAGTAGATACTAATGTTATCTTTTAGAAACTTTTATTCTTACAGCAATTTTAGCCGTGACATTGTCATTTGACATTTTAATGTTTTTGACATTTGTGATATACTAAATTGTATCAAACATACCATTACAACAACACAGCATACATGCAATAGTAAAATAGGTCATAAAATACCAAGAAAAAAAAAATAAATCTATATCAATACCAAATATAACATTTATAGCAAAACATAAAAAGAAATGTTATTACCCCCAATTTTCAATAACCACTAAACGTATTTTGAGACAAAAAGTCGACGATTTACGATTGAGTTTTTAGCTTTCTACTGGCTGGAATAATAAAATATGCTTCGTAATGGTTATACTTCTATTCGTGCACTCTGCGAAAATACGACTATGATGGTCTTCGAAACACATAGCGTAGCCGTACAGGGTAAGTACAAAAATAATAGTGAGTCGCGCCACCGATTTGAACGGTTAAAATCGGAAACCCCTGTTGTTCCAGGCACTGAACTTCCTCACTGGAGATAACTAAAGAAATTAAGAATCTTAATCAAAATTAATTGAGCTGAAAGTTTAAGAACGTTAAAGTGAGCTAAATAAAACGAGAATGTTAAACTAGACCCTTCTTTGATAATAAAAAAAATATAGTATGGGTTTACACTACTGCCAACCCTAGCGCCTTAACAATGGTATAAATATGAACGTAAAGGAAAAACAAAAAAATTATCTGAGAAGTGTGATCACACGCATGTCTTAAAATTGAAACCTAAAGTTAACGACTTAAATCTACAGTTACAATGGCTTATAGCTTATCTGGTAATCCTGTAGTCGGCTTCCTCCAGTCCTTGGCTTCAAATGCTTCACCACTAATTGGCCAAAAAAAAATATCTAGGCCTGTACCATAAACTTAGGCCTTCACCAAAAACTTGAGCCCTTTCCAAAAACTTAGGCCCCTACCAAGAACTTGAGCCCTTTCCAAAAACTTAGGCCCGTACCAAGAACAAATTAGGCTTGCTCCAAACAAATAAGCCCGTACCAAGAACCCTATTGTAATAGGGTTTAATTTTCTCTAGAATCGTGGTGATTTAAACTGCAATTCGCTGGCCTGAATGGTATTGAATTATCCAAACAACTCACTGACTGTACCGTGATCTTACCACAGAAGATTTCATAAAAATCCGACACGCGGTTTGTCCATTGAATCACTCCAAAAATAACTACAGAATCTAACTCCAACAACGATTCGAATGGACAATAAGGTTTAGTTTCAAAAATCCAAAATTAATTGTTACAGATGCACTGCGATTTAAAACTTAAACCAAAAAATCTTCTGACTCTCTCAAACAACCGTCCAGGTCGAAAGCAAATAGCAAAATCGCTGAGACAATCGTTTCTTGTCGACGAAATATGACACAACCGGAGATGGCCTCTAACCGTTCTATTCTTAACTCCTAAACTACTGTAGGACCAGTAAAAGAAGAATTGTCAGCCAGCGGTTTACCAACGTCAGCGGTAATAATTTTAATAACAACAAATCTTATTACTTGTCATAGTAACACCAAAATTCTCAATATATACTCAACTTCTCGTTCGTGTCCAAGCTTTAATATGTCAGATGCAAATATAACGAATCACCTGACTGTAGACTGATTTTCAAAGACTCTGTAAAACGTCATAATAGTATTAGGTATACTATTATTATCTTTGACATCTATTTGATAAACGTTTTACTGAAATGACAATTGATTAGCAGGAGACTGCAATCAAGTAGTTAACAATATGACGAGTTATACGAACAGAAGAAGAAGTGACAACCACCTGTTTACAGACGTCAGCGACAATAATTTAAAGTAAACAACCACAATAATTTGTGACCTTAATATAATAAATAGACGATAATGCAAAGTAGTATTAGTAACAATTGTGGCCAGAATATAATAAATAGAAGGTGATTACCTACAAACAACCGAGAACCAACTTGTTCTTAACATTAAATGACTCCGTTTAACCCTTATTTTGGCGTAATCGTACAGTAAGTAGATACTAATCTTATCTTTTAGAAACTTTTATTCTTAGAGCAATTTTAGCCGTGACATTGTCATTTGACATTTTAATGTTTTTGACATTTGTGATATACTAAATTGTATCAAACATACCATTACAACACCAAGAAAAAAAAATAAATCTATATCAATACCAAATATAACATTTATAGCAAAACATAAAAAGAAATGTTATTACCCCCAATTTTCAATAACCACTAAACGTATTTTGAGACAAAAAGTCGACGATTTACGATTGAGTTTTTAGCTTTCTACTGGCTGGAATAATAAAATATGCTTCGTAATGGTTTGACCTCGTCATCTAACACCATATTAACTGTAATTTATTATTTTTATGATACGGAACATGTGAAATGTGTGAATGTGAATGTGTATGTGTGAAATTGATTTATTTAAAAGTCGTTCTATGAGAAAGGTATAAATTTTGGTTAGGAAAATAGCTTAATCAATACTTAAAATTTATTTTTTTCGAATGTATTACATAGAAAAGTTAGTAGTTATACATTGTAACTTAATAATTCCTTAATAAGTAAAATTGGCCGGTTGGGCGCCAATTTTGTAACCCTAGGCTACCTCCTGGGTTCGTGGCTTCCTTCTGAGTTTTATCAATTCTTTTCAAAACATAAATTCAGGGCGCCAAGTACAGACAAACAAATAAAATGCAAAAATCAGTTTCAGGATGATTTATTTTTATTCCAGACTTCTATTTGGGTGGAGCCTTGACTAACTATCTTCAGGAATTCTTTCCTTCTTTAATTCAAGGATGGTACGGCCTTTTCTTAAAAAATCTTCCTTCAAAAACTATCCCGGGATGGTTTTTTCTTTTGTGACGACTTCTCTGGTCAGGTACAAAATGGCTGACGGCTTGTCAGCGTTTCTTTATTGGTTGCAAGATAATTCTCCTTCTTGATTTGGCAATAAAACCTAATAATGAAATTCTAATCAAAACTCTAACCATATTAACGAGAAAAAATTTATTATATTCACATGTTTATATATTTTATGATCACAAAAAACTGACTTTTACGATAGCAAATGTATTTGAAATTTGACATTTCTAACCTTAGACATTTGCAACATTTGACGTTTCTTACATTCTAAAGTTATTAGTTATCATTTGAGAATCTTTATTTATGAAAATCGTAAATTTGGGTTATGAAAATAGCTTAATCAATACCTAAAATCGATTTGTTTAGAAGATATTAGATTAGAAAGTTAGTATTTATCCTTTGAGGAATCTTTATCGCTTCGAAAATTTATCGGAGCGTATCTTAAACGGGTATAATTCATTCGCGAAAAGGGTATAAGACCCGAATACTATACAATACCGAAACCTTAATTTATATGCTATGTATATATAATTAGTAATGCGTTGTATGTTAACAATAGGACATCAATTAATGAACAATGCTTCTACGCTTCAGTTCATCTCAAGAGAGTGGGATATTTAAATTATATTAGTGCCCTAAACAAACTCAAATAGGATATTTCATTAGTTAATAAACAAAAAACGAATGTGGCAGTTATACTTCTATGCACGCGCCCGGATTTTAAATTTGTATGCGTATAATTTAGCAAAATCATTATAGGATATTCGTGGTTAGCGACCCCAATAACCACCTAGTACCGAGTGCACACTCTTTTTGTATCGAATTTGCATAAAATTCCTGGAGACGAGGTCCGTCTTAAGCACCAGGTGTTTCGAAGACCATCGCTATTATTATAATCGTATTTAACTAATCAAAAAACCACCGAGTACTAAGATATTTGACAAGCACTACTGACCTTGAATAGACCACGTTTCACTAGAATGTCACCAATCTCTAACTGAGGCCAGCCAGAATAACGTGGTCACTCTCAGCTGGATCAAAGGACATGGGCACTCTAAAGGCAACCGCATTGCGAACAATTTAGCAAGGAAGGCTGCGGGCTACAAATATGTTAGCCTTCGCCCATCTACCAAGCTTACATTGTCCGCAGTCGTGGACCTTATTAAACAGCACTCTCACCAAAAATTTATACAGTGCTGGGATGAAACTACGAACTGTAGACTGGCCAGAGAGTTATTACCTCATCCTGGCGAGGAAACAGCAAAAAAATTTAAGGCATTGACCGGACAAAATCTCCGAACAGCCGTGGGAATCCTGACAGGTCACTGCCAATTGCGACAACATCTCTTTAGGATGAAACTAACAGAATCGCCGCCATGCAGAGGCTGCGAACAAGAAGAGGAAACAGTAGAACACATTATGTATGACTGCTCTGCTTTTTCTGAAATCAGAAGATCCGTGTTGGGCGAGTATTGACTTACACCAGCCGATGTCAGGGAGATCCCCCTCGGGAGCCTCATCACCTATTTTAAATCAATAGGCCTAGTGACATCCTGAGGTGAGGATATCCCTACACACGGGAGGATGCACAATGGGTCAGTGCTGGCTGAGCACTAGCTCGCCCCTCCCAAATTTCCAGATCCAGAGAAGATATTTGATATTTTTGACATTTGAAATAGGATGTTTGCAAAAATTGTACAAAAAATGATTTAATTTCTTAAAAACTAAAATATTTAAGATAATTTGTAAGAACCGAATCCCAAATAAATATTTACAAAAGTATATTATACACATACGTGGATCTCTTTTCTAGAAAATAATAAATACCTCAGGGTCTGGCTGAGACAATGATCTCCAATTTCGTTTTCTAAATATACAAGAATGAACAGATAGGTATAATAATGCTTTCTCTACTTTAGTGTAGCATAAGGACTGGTTTCCCTAGCGACCCTTTTTGCAGAAACAACGAAACAGACCTTTATGGAAAACATATAATTATTATGTTGGATTTATAGCAAGTTAAATAGATAAGAAAAAAAGTTACGTTTCTATTTAATCGTATAAAATGTATTGAATATAGGGTTAATCAGATTAAATTTGATTTAAATCAAACGGATTTTATTTGAAATAAACTTGTATCGGTTTCAATTTACATTTAATTAGATTATTGTGATTCAATTTCAATCAATGAATTATTAGATAAATTAAATAAATTTTAGTGCAAAAAAATAAATATAAAAAATGTCGATTGTTAAAATGTTTATTTTCAGATGTCAAAACTGTCAAATTTATTGTTGAAATGTCAATTCAATATCATTTGTAACGATCAGAGACCGTTTTTGTGCCGAAATCCACCTGACTATTGGTAGAAATTTATTTTATTGTTTTGTGCCACGATTAGTAAGTGGGAGACGAGACGTTTATCTGTCGGTTTCCTTGTGCGTAGATTATAACTGCTCGTGCATTTTATCACTGTTTATATTCCTGGTAGGTGCTCTTCGATACAGGTTTTTGCCACATCCTGAAGGGCCCTATTAGAGATAGACAATAAATGTTAGATAACGTGACAAGTCGTCAGCCATTTTGTTAGCCGATATTGATAAAGTTATCGAAGAGAAATCATACCTTACTGGATAGGAAAATTGAAAATTTTTCGAAGAGAAATCATACCATTCCTGGAATGGAATATAAGTATTGAAATCCCGAAGAGTATTTCAAAACACATCCAGAGAAGTAGATTCATTTTGGATTACTGGAATAATAAAAAGATAAGAGATTTAATTAATTATCGTATAAACTTTAACCTTTCATTATTGAAAATTATTTGCTTTGTCTGTACTCTGGCGCCCTATAATTGATGTTTGGAGGGAATTGATCAAACTCAGGAAGGAAGCCACGAACCCAGTTGAGCTAGCCTAGGGTTGTAATCCCTTAAAAGGGAAAATAAGAAGCTACAAATTGGCGACTAATGCCAATTTAGTTTTTAAGGGATTATTAGGGTTACAAATTGGCGCCCAATGCCAATTTAATTTTTAAGGGATTATTAGGGTTACACATTTTTGATGTTTGTTTACCTGAAGTTAGTTTACGTCAAATGTCAAATTTACTTATAACCTATCGATTACATTTCATTTTTAAAGTTTGTTTCCGTCAACTCTCATGAATATGTCAAATTTGATAATAATCTGTACATTAAATGTCATTTTTTAGATTTTTCAGTTTATTTACCTTAAAAATTCAAATTGTATTGTTTTTTAAATGAAATTTCTAATAATTTACAAAAAATTCTGTTTCGATATCTCGTATATTTAAAAAGTTGATCGTCTTTTGTTTTTAGAAAAATCTCTACAACTCACTTATTTATTAAGGTTTTTTGAAAATTCAAATTGTATTGTATTTTAAATGAAAGTGTACATAATTTACAAAAAATCCTAATACAATATCTTTAATATTTGAGAAGTTGATCGTCTTTTGTTTTTAGAAAAATCGCTATAACTCACTTATTTCTTAAGGTTTTTTAAAAATTCAAATTGTATTGTATTTTAAATGAAATTGTACATAATTTACAAGAAATCCTAATTCAATATCTTTAATATTAAAGAAGTTGATCGTCTTTTGTTTTTAGAAAAATCGTTATAACTCACTTATTTATTAAGGTTTGCCACGTATTTTAATGAAATTAAAAACAAAATCAAATTTTGAAAAATTAATAAAAAGGTAAATCAAATTTACCCAATTGAAATTCAACTGCAGCTGAGTTCGGTAGTGGTTTCTCTACTGGCAAATTAGTGCCCAGCTCAGCCGTAGAGGGTAAGTAAACAAATAATAGTGAGTCGCGCCACCGATTTAAACGGTTAAAATCGGAAACCCCTGTTGTCCCAGGCACCACCTTTCCCACTGGAGATAATTAAATAAATTTAGAATATTAAACAGTACTAATTGAATTGCACGATAAAAAAAAATAACGATAAAGTGAGCTAAATAAAACAAAATATCAACTAGACCCATTCTTTAATAAAAATTATGAATTTACACAACTATCAAGCCTCGTGCTTGACAACGCTATCGATAGTTATATAAAAAAAATATGTGAGTAATATTAAAAAGAATATTATCTAATATGTGTGATCACACGCAATACAAAAAACAAGAAAAATAGATTTTTAACTAAAAACTAAAGTCACGACTTAAGTCTAATATAGCTTATTTGTTAACAAAATACGATTCCTCGCTATCCTTGGCTTCTCCAATACTTAGTCCGGTACCAAAAATCAAGCCTGTTCCCAGAACCAAATAGGCTTGCACCAATCACAATTAACTTAAGCTCGTACTAAGTATCAGGTCAGCAATCGAAATTCAACCAAAAAAACTAGGACTTAAACCCTTAACTAGGATTTATACCTGTATCTAGGATTTCAGCCTATAACTAGGACTTAAGCTCGTAACTAGAACCCTAAAATCGTAATTTGGAATTAATAATAGCTCAAACAAATTTTAATGACTCCTCAATTAATTGACTTACTGACTTTAATACAATTTGAACACATTAACTTAAATTTGTACTACAATGAAAGAATAAAAATGAATTTAAATGAATAATACCACATTTAGACGCTGACTTCTCTGAATTTACAATTAATGATCAAAACTAATGATTTAAATGTACTCAACAAACTTAAATTTGACTTGCTAGTCACGACAAAATTATAACAATAAATTAAATCAAAATTTAACATAAAATTAATTTATAATAGTAAAAGAATAAGCAAAAAGGAGTCTAGTTTCACATAAATAAACCTACATACAATACACAAAGAAATATACATGTAAAATCAAGATATTAAAACTAAAATTGCGACTATATGGCGTTATTAATCTTATATAAAAAAAAATATAATATAGTAACTCACCTATTAAGATAGGGTTGTTTTATTTCTTTAAACTCGTGACACCCCTGGCTGGTAAACGGGTGGAACAATATTCTCGTTGCTTATTGCACCAATCGGGAATTCTACCACAATTTACCGTCTGAACGGTTTTAAATTACCAAAACTTCCCTACTGTCTGCTCTATAGGCTACCTACACTCATTGGGAACGAAAAAACCATAAGAATCGAACAACCACATGAATAAATAACGTGTTACTCACCACAGAAGATTTCCTAAATATCCCTTCACGAGGAATTTTTCCAACGAATCCACCAAAATAACGGAAAATCTCACTCCAATACTATTCGTTATGAAAAACTGAGGTTTAATTTCGTAAATCCAAAATTAATTGTCTCTGTTGAACAAAGATTACAACTTAAACCCAGAAAATCTTCTCACTGCCACGTTTTCAAGACAAAGGCTGGTAAAAGAAAGAGCCGATTCTTCCATATCACGTTCACGGGATTTGACACACGTCGAAATAAGAGGTGGCCTCTACTACATAGGGACAATAACCGTAGGATCTTCAGCTACCAATTTACGAACAAACAGTGGTCGTTAGATACGACTAATCTTATAATTTATCAAGATATCAATAAAAATCTCAACATTACCTAATTCCTCGTTCATTTTCAATTTTATTAAGCAAGATAGAAATATAACGGAACACTGACTGTAGAACACTATACTTCGAGTTATCGACAAAAGAAGAGAAATAGTACCTCGGCCGGGTGAAAATAAAAACATAACCCCAAGGATTCATAAACTGAATTTTAATAAATATACTTCTAAAAATAATTCCAGCGATATCAGGAATAATTTATGGTCAGAATAATAAATAATAGCTGGCGATTATCTATACCGAACCAGATCAACCGATTCCCGACCCAAGTAAATCTTTAATAATGGGAAATTTCAAGGTAGGAAGACGCTTATGTTTACAAATTAAATATTTATCACTTGCGAGAATTTAACCCGTGACAGGTTTTTTGAAAATTCAAATTGTATTGTATTTTAAATGAAATTATACATAATTTACAAAAAATCCCAATTCAATATCTTTAATATTTAAGAAGTTGGTCGTCTTTTGTTTTTAGAAAAGTCGCTATTACTCACTTATTTCTTAAGGTTTTTTAAAAATTTAAATTGTATTGTATTTTAAATAAAATTGTACATAATTTACAAAAAATCCCACTTTGATATCTTTAATATTTAAATAGTTGGTCTTCTTTTGTTTTAAGTAAAATCGCTATAACTCGCTTATTTATAAAAAAATTTAAAATATTTTAATTGTATTGTATGTCAAATTGACTAAACAGAATCCTAACCTAACACTTTATCTGGATTGAGTAATTTGACAACAGCGCAATTTTCCAGTAAACCGACGCAACAGCAGTTTGCGACGGTGCTGTCGTCAGTGATTCAGGTGTCGATAAAGAAGGCGGTCGAAGAGACCGCCGCAACGAAAATTTTCATATTTACCGGAAAATTTACCCATCGCATCCCCACCTATTCTCTCTACTTGGATTCTCATCTACATAATGTGCCACGAGAAAATCGCCTTCTCCGGTGTCAAATAAACGTTCTTTTTAATCTATCCATAAAATGGATTTGTTGAAAGTGTATTGTAAAAAAAATAAGACAAAAATGTGTCATTAAGTGTCATTTTTTTGAATATATACAGTGTGTTTGTGATTTAATGAAAATGTGTAAATGTAAAGTTGGATTAGAGTAAATACTGGATATTGTATCAAAACAAGTAAGTACCAAAAAAATAAGGAAAATACAGCACAAAATTTTGTATTCTAGATGATTTAGAATGTTTTTGTATAAAATGTAAAAATTTCGTTTTTGTATCTTTTTTGAGTTTTGAGATATGATCGATTTTTAAGGTTATCAAAAATTGTAAAAATATTGAAAATTAAGCGATTTTTTAAGTTTTTTTTACGATATTCACGATTTTATATATATTTTTTTTAATATAAGACATATCGAGATGAAATTTGTTGTAAAATATGTGGAATTTTATTTTAAATATAATACAGTTTAAATTTTTAAAAAATCTTTATATTTAAGCGAGTTATAGCGATTTTTCTAAAAACAAAAGACGATCAACTTGTTAAATATAAGCGATATAAAAATGGGATTTTTTGTAAATTATGTGTAATTTTATTCGAAATACAATACAGTTTGAATTTTTAAAAAATCTTAATAAATAAGCGAGTTATAGCGATTTTTCTAAAAACAAAAGACGATCAACTTCTTAAATATTAAAGATATTGAATTGGAATTTTTTGTAAATTATGTACAATTTCATTTAAAATACAATACAATTTGAATTTTCAAAAAACCTTAATAAATAAGTGAGTTATAGCGATTTTTCTAAAAACAAAAGACGATCAACTTCTTAAATATTAAAGATATTGAATTGAGATTTTTTGTAAATTATGTACAATTTCATTTAAAATACAATACAATTTGAATTTTCAAAAAACCTTAATAAATAAGTGAGTTATAGCGATTTTTCTAAAAACAAAAGACGATCAACTTCTTCAATATTAAAGATATTGAATTGGAATTTTTTGTAAATTATGTACAATTTCATTTAAAATACAATACAATTTGAATTTTCAAAAAACCTTAATAAATAAGTGAGTTATAGCAATTTTTCTAAAAACAAAAGACGATCAACTTCTTAAATATTAAAGATATTGAATTAGGATTTTTGGTAAATTATGTACAATTTCATTTAAAATACAATACAATTTGAATTTTCAAAAAACCTTAATAAATAAGTGAGTTATAGCGATTTTTCTAAAAACAAAAGACGATCAACTTCTTAAATATTAAAGATATTGAATTGGAATTTTTTGTAAATTATGTACAATTTCATTTAAAATACAATACAATTTGAATTTTCAAAAAACCTTAATAAATAAGTGAGTTATAGCGATTTTTCTAAAAACAAAAGACTATCAACTTCTTAAATAATAAAGATATTGAATTAGGATTTTTTGTAAATTATGTACAATTTCATTTAAAATACAATACAATTTGAATTTTCAAAAAATCTTAATAGTTGAGCGAGTTATAGCGATTTTTCTAAAAACAAAAGACGATCAACTTTTTAATTATAAGAGTTATCGAAATGGGATTTTTTGTAAATTGTGTGTAATTTTATTCAAAATACAATACAATATTCTTAAATCTAAAAAAGTAAGCGCAAACTGAAAAATTCTGATAAATAATGTAAAAATCGTTAATAAGTATAAATATTTTCATACCAAGTTGGAAAAACTGTAAAAATTTGGAAATAAACTTCCAAATACAAAAACAAAAACACATATACCTACTTGGTCTATCAAACACGGTTGTTTAATTTAGAAATAATGAAGAATCCAAAATCCTTGACTAAAATTGGATTTATATATTGTGGTTCACGTAATTGGTGAGAAAGGTAAAAGGTTAAAGGATCTTCTTCTTAAAGAATGGCTTCAATAAAAGTGTTACACAACCAGGATAATAAAGTAAAATCCTTTTTAGAAACACCCAAATATATTTTTGGTCTCTTTTTTTTACTTGCTATACCACAAATATCCTGTTTCTTAACTCAACATATATAATAAAGAGTCTTTCTAAAAATACATAATGTTTGATTACTTTATTTCCGGAAATAGTACGATAATATTTAATGGTGACAAAGTTGAATATTTATTAATCGCAGAAATGCATATTTTTAGATCTTTAACGGTCTATTTGTAAGCTATATACAAATTTTTACGTTTTTATAGCACTTGGATATCGAAAAATCACTATCACTCGTTTGTTTATTAAGATTTTTTAAAAAATCAAATTGAATTGTATTTCAAATAAAATTACACATAATTTACAAAAAATCCCACTTCAATATCACTAATATTCAAAAAGTTGATCGTCTTTTGTTTTTCGAAAAATCGCTATAACTCGCTTGCTTATAAAGATATTTTGGAAATTCAAATTGAATTGTATTTCAAATAAAATTACTCATAATTTACAAAAAATCCCACTTCAATATCACTAATATTAAAAAAGTTGATCGTCTTTTGTTTTTCGAAAAATCGCTATAACTCGCTTATTTATTAAGATTTTTTGGAAATTCAAATTGAATTGTATTTCAAATAAATTTACACATTATTTACAAAAAATCCCGCTTTAATATCACTAATATTAAAGAAGTTGATCGTCTTTTGTTTTTCGAAAAATCGCTATAACTCGCTTGTTTATTAAGATTTTTTGGAAATTCAAATTGAATTGTATTTCAAATAAAATTACACATCATTTACAAAATATCCCACTTTAATACCACTAATATTAAAAAAGTTGATAGTCTTTTGTTTTTCGAAAAATCGCTTTAACTCGCTTGTTTATTAAGATATTTTGGAAATTCAAATTGAATTGTATTTGAAATAAACTTACAAATAATTTACAAAAAATTCCACTTCAATATCACTTATATTAAAGAAGTTGATCGTCTTTTGTTTTTCGAAAAATCGCTCTAACTCGCTTGTTTATTAAGATTTTTTGAAAATTCAAATTGAATTGTATTTCAAATAAAATTACACATAATTTACAAAAAATCCCATTTCAATATCACTCATATTAAAAAAGTTGATCGTCTTTTGTTTTTCGAAAAATCGCTATAACTCGCTTATTTATTAAGATTTTTTGGAAATTCAAATTGAATTGTATTTCAAATAAAATTACACATAATTAACAAAAAATCCCGCTTTAATATCACTAATATTAAAGAAGTTGATCGTCTTTTGTTTTTCGAAAAATCGCTATAACTCGCTTGTTTATTAAGATTTTTTGAAAATTCAAATTGAATTGTATTTGAAATAAAATTACACATAATTTACAAAAAATTCCACTTCAATATCACTAATATTAAAAAAGTTGATCGTCTTTTGTTTTTCAAAAAATCGCTATTACTCGCTTGTTTATTAAGATTTTTTGGAAATTCAAATTGAATTGTATTTCAAATAAAATTACACACAATTTATAAAAAATCCCGCTTTAATATCACTAATAATAAAGAAGTTGATCGTCTTTTGTTTTTCGAAAAATCTCAATAACTCGCTTGTTTATTAAGATTTTTTGGAAATTCAAATTGAATTGTATTTTAAATAAAACTACACATAATTTACAAAAAATCCCACTTCAATATCACTAATATTAAAAAAGTTGATCGTCTTTTGTTTTTCGAAAAATCGCTATAACTCGCTTGTTTATTAAGATTTTTTGGAAATTCAAATTGAATTGTATTTCAAATAAAATTACACATAATTAACAAAAAAACCCGCTTTAATATCACTAATATTAAAGAAGTTGATCGTCTTTTGTTTTTCGAAAAATCGCTATAACTCGCTTGTTTATTAAGATTTTTTGAAAATTCAAATCGAATTGTATTTGAAATAAAATTACACATAATTTACAAAAAATTCCACTTCAATATCACTAATATTAAAAAAGTTGATCGTCTTTTGTTTTTCAAAAAATCGCTATTACTCGCTTGTTTATTAAGATTTTTTGGAAATTCAAATTGAATTGTATTTCAAATAAAATTACACACAATTTATAAAAAATCCCGCTTTAATATCACTAATATTAAAGAAGTTGATCGTCTTTTGTTTTTCGAAAAATCTCAATAACTCGCTTGTTTATTAAGATTTTTTGGAAATTCAAATTGAATTGTATTTTAAATAAAACTACACATAATTTACAAAAAATCCCACTTCAATATCACTAATATTAAAAAAGTTGATCGTCTTTTGTTTTTCGAAAAATCGCTATAACTCGCTTGTTTATTAAGATTTTTTGGAAATTCAAATTGAATTGTATTTCAAATAAAATTACACATAATTTACAAAAGATTTCACTTTAATATCACTAATATTAAAAAAGTTGATCGTCTTTTGTTTTTCGAAAAATCGCTATAACTCGCTTGTTTATTAAGATTTTTTGGAAATTCAAATTGAATTGTATTTCAAATAAAATTACTCATAATTTACAAAAAATCCCACTTCAATATCACTAATATTAAAAATGTTGATCGTCTTTTGTTTTTCGAAAAATCGCTATAACTCGCTTGTTTATTAAGATTTTTTGGAAATTCAAATTGAATTGTATTTGAAATAAAATTACACATAATTTACAAAAAATCCCACTTTAATATCACTAATATTAAAAAAGTTGATCGTCTTTTGTTTTTCAAAAAATCGCTATAACTCGCTTGTTTATTAAGATTTTTTGGAAATTCAAATTGAATTGTATTTCAAATAAAATTACACATAATTTACAAAAAATCCCATTTCAATATCACTAATATTAAAAAAGTTGATCGTCTTTTGTTTTTCGAAAAATCGCTATAACTCGCTTATTTATTAAGATTTTTTGGAAATTCAAATTGAATTGTATTTCAAATAAAATTACACATAATTAGCAAAAAATCCTGCTTTAATATCACTAATATTAAAGAAGTTGATCGTCTTTTGTTTTTCGAAAAATCGCTATAACTCGCTTGTTTATTAAGATTTTTTGAAAATTCAAATTGAATTGTATTTGAAATAAAATTACACATAATTTACAAAAAATTCCACTTCAATATCACTAATATTAAAAAAGTTGATCGTCTTTTGTTTTTCAAAAAATCGCTATTACTCGCTTGTTTATTAAGATTTTTTGGAAATTCAAATTGAATTGTATATCAAATAAAATTACACACAATTTATAAAAAATCCCGCTTTAATATCACTAATATTAAAGAAGTTGATCGTCTTTTGTTTTTCGAAAAATTTCAATAACTCGCTTGTTTATTAGGATTTTTTGGAAATTCAAATTGAATTGTATTTTAAATAAAACTACACATAATTTACAAAAAATCCCACTTCAATATCACTAATATTAAAAAAGTTGATCGTCTTTTGTTTTTCGAAAAATCGCTATAACTCGCTTGTTTATTAAGATTTTTTGGAAATTCAAATTGAATTGTATTTCAAATAAAATTACACATAATTTACAAAAGATTTCACTTTAATATCACTAATATTAAAAAAGTTGATCGTCTTTTGTTTTTCGAAAAATCGCTATAACTCGCTTGTTTATTAAGATTTTTTGGAAATTCAAATTGAATTGTATTTCAAATAAAATTACTCATAATTTACAAAAAATCCCACTTCAATATCACTAATATTAAAAATGTTGATCGTCTTTTGTTTTTCGAAAAATCGCTATCACTCGCTTGTTTATTAAGATTTTTTGGAAATTCAAATTGAATTGTATTTGAAATAAAATTACACATAATTTACAAAAAATCCCACTTTAATATCACTAATATTAAAAAAGTTGATCGTCTTTTGTTTTTTAAAAAATCGCTATAACTCGCTTGTTTATTAAGATTTTTTGGAAATTCAAATTGAATTGTATTTCAAATAAAATTACTCATAATTTACAAAAAATCCCACTTCAATATCACTAATATTAAAAAGTTGATCGTCTTTTGTTTTTCGAAAAATCGCTATAACTCGCTTATTTATTAAGATTTTTTGGAAATTCAAATTGAATTGTATTTCAAATAAATTTACACATTATTTACAAAAAATCCCGCTTTAATATCACTAATATTAAAAAAGTTGATCGTCTTTTGTTTTTCGAAAAATCGCTATAACTCGCTTATTTATTAAGATTTTTTGGAAATTCAAATTGAATTGTATTTCAAATAAAATTACTCATAATTTACAAAAAATCCCACTTCAATATCACTAATATTAAAAAAGTTGATCGTCTTTTGCTTTTCGAAAAATCGCTATAACTCTCTTGTTTATTAAGATTTTTTGGAAATTCAAATGGAATTGTATTTGAAATAAAATTACACATAATTGACAACAACTTCCACTTTACTATCACTAATATTAAAGAAGTTGATCGTCTTTTGTTTTTAGAAAAATCGCTATAACTCGCTTATTTATTAAGATTTTTTGGAAATTTAAATTGAATTGTATTTCAAATAAAATTACACATAATTTACAAAAAATCCCACTTCAATATCGCTAATATTAAAAAAGTTGATCGTCTTTTGTTTTTCGAAAAATAGCTATAACTCGCATGTTTATTAAGATTTTTTAGAAATTCAAATTGAATTGTATTTCAAATAAAATTACACATCATTTACAAAAAATCCTACTTTAATATCACTAATATTAAAAAAGTTGATCGTCTTTTGTTTTTCGAAAAATCGCTATAACTCGCTTATTTATTAAGATTTTTTGGAAATTCAAATTGAATTGTATTTGAAATAAAATTACACATAATTTACAAAAAATTCCACTTTAATATCACTAATATTAAAGAAGTTGATCGTCTTTTGTTTTTAGAAAAATTGCTTTAACTCGCTTGTTTATTAAGATTTTTTAAATATTTAAATTGTATTGTGTTTTATATAACATTACACATACAACTTTACTGAATTTTGGTTATTAAATGATATAAGTGTGTGTTGACATAGGAAAATCCAGGGATTTGATCAAAATTTAAATAATGATTAAATATGGCATTATGTTTTGAGCAAATTCGATTTGGGTGAATTTGTGCTCATTGTGATTATTTTTTGGGGCATGTGTTGTCGGGCGTCCGAATTGAAAATGCATTTAATCGGAATGAAATTTTCTTCTTGTAACTGATTTATATATTTCGTTTTCCAATTTCATATATTAATTAATAATTCGCTTATTCTGTCAATTCCAATTATAATGGTTGTCGTTTTTTTTTTCTGGCAAAATCATTAAATTTGTATAATTGATCAATAGATTGTCGGGTAAATACGTACTTTAGTGTCAAATATTCTAAATAATTAAATAGACACAATAACCCTTAATGGGCACGAAACATTAGGCACCCAAACGATCAGGTTTTCTATTAAAAAAAAAATAATAAATTTATGTTTGAAGCAAATTTATCATAAAAATGCAACGTGATGTAATATATGAAACGTCAAATGTTATCATTTTTAAGATGTGTCATTAAGATGAAATGTAAAATGGAATTGACTTTAATATTTAAAAATGTCAATAAAATCATAACAATTTGGCGCTCAACGTGAGGCAACTTGAATAACAAGAAATCAAGCTGTTAAATTTTAAATTCTAAAAACCTCTATAAATGACTGGAGTATAAAGTTTATAGTAAAATCAATAAAATCAACTGACAAATGCAAACATGTCACTTTTGAAATAATTATTATAGAAAACAAAATTTGATGAGTTTTATCGTAAAATAAACATTATCTATCAAATCCATTTCAAGTGGAAATACAAACTGAAAACGTGTAATTGACATAAATGGAAGGATTTATTATTAAACTATACATATAAATAGTTAAAAAGTGAGAGGTGTCAAGGGACACCCGGATGGAACGAATATCCTTTCGATTAATTAGTGAAGGAATTGTAATTTGTAAACACAACAGAGAGTTTGTACATACATAAGCATTTATTATCGTCTGTATAAAATCTCTACTTACCTAACTCTATCAGCAATATCCGGAACTTGTGCAGAAACACTGTAAGGATACATTATTGTTTTTATTTTCTATTATTTTAATATTTATTATCTACAAAAAACCTGTATAAACTTAACAAAGTCGCGACATTACTACACTGTTCAAAGCAAAATAGAAAAAAAAATAGTAAATGCATTATTTTCAACAGTTCGTTTCTTTTAACAAAAGTGTCCATTTATACAATACCAGAGGATTAGAGGATATACATCTACCTAGAATTACTTTTTATTTCAATTTAATTTAAAACAGGAATTAACAATTTAATACAAAATTTTAAAATTAAAATATTTGACAGTAACTGACAGTTAAGGTAATTTGACGTAGGTACCTAACTAGTCAAGTTAAGAACTATTTTTGAAATGTTTATGAATTTATTGATTCATAAAAACAGGATAAAAAAAGTGAGAGGTGTCAAGGGACACCCGAATGGAACGAAGTTCCTTTCGATTAATTAGTTAAGGAATTGTAATTTGTAAACACAACAGAGATTTTGTACATACATAAGCATTTATTATCGTCTGTATAAAATCTTTACTTACCTAACTCTATCAGCAATATCCGGAACTTGTGCAGAAACACTGTCAGCATACATTATTGTTTTTATTTTCTATTATTTTAATATTTATTATCTACAAAAAACCTGTATAAACTTAACAAAGTCGCGACACTACTACACTTTTCAAAGCAAAATAGAAAAAAAAAGTAAATCTATTATTTTCAACAGTTCGTTTCTTTTAACAAAAGTGTACATTTATACAATACCAGAGGATTAGATGATATACATCTACCTATAATTACTTTTTTTTTTAATTTAATTTAAAACAGGAATTAACAATTTAATACAAAATTTTAAAATTAAAATATTTTGACAGTAACTGACAGTTAAGGTAATTTGACGTAGGTACCTAACTAGTCAAGTTAAGAACCATTTTTGAATTTTTTTTTTTTTTTTTTTTTTTTTTTTTTTTTTTTTTTTTTTTTTTTTTTTTTTTTTTTTTTTTTTTTTGGAATAATAAAAGTAATAAAAAACTCTTTGTTTTTTATATAACTTTCACTTTAATTAAAAATTTTTTTTTAATGACATGTTTCGCTGAACTAGCATCGTCAGATTGACATATAAAGTTACATTTTGTTTATTTGTATCTAACTATCTGATGTTGATTAGGTAATATTAAGGCTAGATTAGGTATGGAAGTACTTAGATATAACAATATTAAAGCCTAGATGTTATTAGCCCTAAGGGATTATCCTGGATGTATCTCCCTCTAAGATCAGTATAACTGTGCAATGATATAGAAAAACCAGGAAAAAACTATATTACCTAATTTAAAAAAATCTGGTGTTTACAAAATTAATAGTCCAAAATGTAATGCCATATATATAGGTCAAACACAAAGAAAATTTGAAATAAGATTCAATGAACACTTAAGAGCATATGGATTAAAACAACCAGATAAGTCAAACTATGCAAAACACCTACTTGAACATCCAACTTCACTCTTACATAACAATAACATCCAAATACTACACATTTGTAATAAAAAACAAAATTTAGATTTCCTTGAAGAACTTGAGATAAAAAGAAATCTAGCAGATCTACAATTTAAAGTTGTTAATGAACAAATTAATCTTAGAAATTCTCCACTATTAAATTGTTTACTTTGATTGAGTCTTCATTTTATACATAGATAAGATATAATTGTAATACAAATATATTAAGTTATTGTAAAGATCAGCAGATATAGTTTTTTCCTGGTTTTTCTATATCATTGCACAGTTATACTGATCTTAGAGGGAGATACATCCAGGATAATCCCTTAGGGCTAATAACATCTAGGCTTTAATATTGTCATATTTAATTACTTCCATACCTAATCTAGCCTTAATATTACCTAATCAACATCAGATAGTTAGATACAAATAAACAAAATGTAACTTTATATGTCAATCTGACGATGCTAGTTCAGCGAAACATGTCATTTAAAAAAATTTTTTAATTAAAGTGAAAGTTATATAAAAAACAGAGAGTTTTTTATTACTTTTATTATTCCAAATAAAAATGAACTTTCAAGTAGTAAGGGTACGTACAATTAATTTTATTTTTGAAATGTTTATAAATTTATTGATTTATAAAAACAGGATAAAATAAAATATAATACTATTATAGTTACTTATGTTTTTCTACAGTATTTTCTTTTAATTTAATTTAGTGTCTTTTTAATTGTACTTTTATTAGTATTCATTATGGTAATTATCGAGAATTGGGGCTCCAGACAAAAATCGCTCCAAAAAATTTTTTACCCCCTAAAATCGTTACTGTAGGGTAGAATGAGGTAATATAAGACGGGAGAGAAAAAAAAAATCAAAAACCCTCCATTCCGGTGTTAGGTTAGGTTTGGTTACACCGGAGTGTAGGGTTTTTGAATTTTTTCTTTTTTTTTTCTCCCCCGTCTTATATTACCTCATTCTACCCTACAGTAGCGATTTTAGGGGGTGAAAAATTTTTTGGAGCGATTTTTGTCTGGAGCCCCAATTCTCGATAATTACCTTTATTATATTAGGGTTTCCTATTTAAATAAAGATAGGTATATCTATCTATGAGAGAGAGAGAGAGACAACATGCGTATGTCGTGTCGTGACAAATTTTGGTATGAATTTTTTTTGGCTAGCTCCTAGCGTCAGTCGTAACTGTTCGTAACGCCCGAAAGGGAACTTCGATCCAATAACAAATGTTTGATAATAAAATAAATCTAAGTAAAGGATTTTATTTGCGTATTCGAAATGAGATTCTATTGTATGTGCAATTCTCTTTACAATTTATTTTCTATTTGTTAGAGAAAAGTGTGTATTGACAGTTGGAAATGCAGATAAGTATGAACACGACCACAAAAGAGATCTATCACTAAACTTTTCCTCAAGTGGCTTTCTCTCGGGTTTTCAATTGGTTGGTCTTTATTGTGGGAAAAATTCCCTTCTTTAGTTGTATGGTTTATTAAATTATATATGGTGATGAAATTTATTATATATACAACTATTTCTAATGTTTTGTAACAGGCGAATTTTCACCTAACGTTATTATTAAAATTCTAAATGGTATGTAACTCACATGCTGTCTACTATCAGAATTCTTAGTGTTTAGCTAAACATCATTCCGGAAATTAAACAGGTTCAACCTTTTATTTTCTCATAATTACATTTTATTACTTTCCTATAACTTCATTTTATCTAATTTTAATTAGCGTCAGAACTTACTTATTTCCGTATATTTATGTTATCATTTAATATTATAACAGTTCGTATATTAGAAGTAAACAATGTCGATTACGTCGAATTGTTCTATTTTCTTTCTGCTGTATTCGGTCTAGGACTGAGTCGTTTACGGTTAATGCCGTAATTAATCCCCACAATAGTATATTAAAGGGCCTCTTCTGCGCAGTTACTTTATGTCTACGTGAGGAAGTATTTTTCATTTTCCTGTCAACCACCTTGTCGATAGTACCGTTGTGTTATTGGAGAAAATTTGTTGGTTTTGGTTTTGATCGTGGTGCATCCGCGACGCTAAAGTGTGGATTTTAATACCAAACCCCTATTTCCAACTGGGCCATTAAATCAATTTACGTTGGGTTGTTATTTTTGATTTTTCTTCGTGTTCAGTAGGAAAAACCACGTTGTGGGATTTGTACAAGATTTTCTGTCGATTTAACATCAGCACATTATAATACGGCTTTTGGGTCTAAAAATCAACGTCCCAGGCTATTTAATACCTCCGAGTTAGCATACCCTTTTTCCATCTAGGGTCCTTGGTACTGGCTTTATTTTTTTGCGACTTGCTTTATTCCTTGGTACTGGCTTTATCCTTGGTACTGGCCTTATCCTTGGTACTGGCTTTATCCTTGGTATTCTTAACGTAGTGAACGCTCTGAGCGTATATACGGATGGATCAAAAACAAAGCAAGGTGTAGGATGTGGAATTTACTCTAGATCCTTATACCTAAAAATAAAATGGGCTATGGATGGCTTGTCAAGTGTGGTTCAGTCAGAACTCACAGGCATAACCATAGCTGCAAAAGAATTAATCACTAGGAACATCACAGGCAGGAATATAAATATATATACAGACTGCCGACAAGCACTACTGACCACGTTTCACTTCAAGTTTAGTAATAGAATGTCACCAATCTCTAACAGCCAGAATAACGTGGTCACTCTCAGCTGGATTAAAGGACATGGGAACTCTAAAGGCAACCGCATTGCTAACAATTTAGCAAGGAGGGCTGCGGGCTACAAATATGTTAGCCCTCGCCCATGTACCAATTGTCCGCAGTCGTGGACCTTATCAAACAGCACTCTCACCAAAAATTTATACAGTGCTGGGATGAAACTACGAACTGTAGACTGGCCAGAGAGTTATTATCTCATCCTGGCGAGGAAACAGCAAAAAAATTTAAGGCATTGACCAGACAAAATCTCCGAACAGCTGTGGGAATCTTGACAGATCACTGCCAATTGCGACAACATCTCTTTAGGATGAGGCTGCGAACAAGAAGAGGAAACAGTAGAACACATTATGTATGACTGCTCTGCTTTTTCTGAAATCAGAAGATCCGTGTTGGGCGAGTATTGGCTTACACCAGCCGATGTCAGGGAGATCCCCCTCGGGAGTCTCATCACCTATTTTAAATCACTAGGCCTGGTGACAGCCTGAGGTGAGGATATCCCTACAATACGGGAGGATGCACAATGGGTCATATGTAGCCTCAGTGTTGGCTAAGCACTTGCTCGCCCCTCCCCAAATTTCCAAATCCAGATCCAGATCCTTGGTATTGGCTTTTATCCTTGGTACTGATTTTATTCCTTGGTACTGTTTTTATCCTTGGTACTGGTTTTATGCTTGGTACTAGCAGTTATTTATTTTTGGAACTGGCAAGTGTTCCTACTACCGGCAGTACCTCTGGAACCGGAATTTATTTTGGTACTCGCAGTTCCTTGTTCTGATCTGAAACTAAACAGCTTTGAATTACTGGAGACTGGATGCTACTACCACCAGTACAGATAAGCATTATAATTCTTCGTATTTTTTATTTTCTTTGCTTTGATTTACTGATTGTAATTTAGTTATAAGTCGTAGTGTGATCACACTGAAACTCATTATCATTTTATTAATTTTAATACTAAGACGCTAGTATACGCAGTTAGTTATAAGTTGAGGATTGTAATTTCTGGTAATTTCAAATATTTTTATATTAAAGAAGGGTCTAATTTTGAAACTGATTCGTTTTATTTAGCTCACTTTATTTCATTTTGTGGGATTGTGTAAGAGTTGTTAGTGCATATTAAATCTAGGGGTTTCCGGCTTTTACCGTCTAAGTCGGTGGCGCGGCTCACTTGTGTATCATCCCTCTACGGCTGAGCTCGGGCATAATTTGCCAGTAGAGTAACCACTAACAAACCTTACGCAATTTATTTAATTGTGGATATTGGATTTTTTTTTTGTTATTCTTACATGAACCTTAACCGTTTGGGTTAAGCTAAGAAAAACCGTGGCAGTTTAATTTATAAATTTTGGTTTAATAGAAGTTCTAAGAGACAGTTTACTAGAGGCGGTTATGAAGTTTGATGGATTAGTGTTTATTTGAATGATTTTTGTATAAATAGGAGGTTGTATTGTATTTTAAACACAATTATGCATAATTTACAAAAAATCCCATTTTAATATCTCTAATAATAAAAAAGTTGATCGTCGATTGTTTTTAGAAAAATCGCTATAACTCACTTATTTATTAGGGTTTTTTAAAAATTCAAATTGTATTGTATTTTAAATGAAATTGTACATAATTTACAAAAAATCTCAATTTAATATCTTTAATATTTAAGAAGTTGATCGTCTTTTGTTTTTAGAAAAATCGCTATAATTCACTTATTTATTAAGGTTTTTTGAAAATTCAAATTGTATTGTATTTTAAATGAAATTGTACATAATTTACAGAAAATTCCAATTCAATATATTTAATATTTAAAAAGTTGATCGTCTTTTGTTTTTAGAAAAATCGCTATAACTCACTTATTTATTAAGGTTTTTTGAAAATTCAAATTGTATTGTATTTCAAATGAAATTGTACATAATTTACAAAAAATCTCAATTCAATATCTTTAATATTTAAGAAGTTGATCGTCTTTTGTTTTTAGAAAAATCGCTATAACTCACTTATTTATTAAGGTTTTTTGAAAATTCAAATTGTATTGTATTTTAAATGAAATTGTACATAATTTACAAAAAATCTCAATTCAATATCTTTAATATTTAAGAAGTTGATCGTCTTTTGTTTTTAGAAAAATCGCTATAACTCACTTATTTATTAGGGTTTTTTAAAAATTCAAATTGTATTGTATTTTAAATAAAATTGCACATAATTTACAAAAAATCTCAATTCAATATCTTTAATATTTAAGAAGTTGATCGTCTTTTGTTTTTAGAAAAATCGCTATAACTCACTTATTTATTAGGGTTTTTTAAAAATTCAAATTGTATTGTATTTTAAATGAAATTGTACATAATTTACAAAAAATCACAATTCAATATCTTTAATATTTAAGAAGTTGATCGTCTTTTGTTTTTAGAAAAATCGCTATAACTTACTTATTTATTAGGGTTTTTTAAAAATTCAAATTGTATTGTATTTTAAATAAAATTGCACATAACTTACAAAAAATCTCAATTCAATATCTTTAATATTTAAGAAGTTGATCGTCTTTTGTTTTTAGAAAAATCGCTATAACTCACTTATTTATTAAGGTTTTTTTAAAATTCAAATTGTATTGTATTTTAAATGAAATTGTACATAATTTACAAAAAATCTCAATTCAATATCTTTAATATTTAAGAAGTTGATCGTCTTTTGTTTTTAGAAAAATCGCTATAACTCACTTATTTATTAGGGTTTTTTAAAAATTCAAATTGTATTGTATTTTAAATAAAATTGCACATAATTTACAAAAAATCTCAATTCAATATCTTTAATATTTAAGAAGTTGATCGTCTTTTGTTTTTAGAAAAATCGCTATAACTCACTTATTTATTAAGGTTTTTTGAAAATTCAAATTGTATTGTATTTTAAATGAAATTGTACATAATTTACAAAAAATCTCAATTCAATATCTTTAATATTTAAGAAGTTGATTGTCTTTTGTTTTTAGAAAAATCGCTATAACTCACTTATTTATTAAGGTTTTTTAAAAATTCAAATTGTATTGTATTTTAAATAAAATTGTACATAATTTACAAAAAATTCCAATTCAATATATTTAATATTTAAGAAGTTGATCATCTATTGTTTTTCAAAAAATCGCTATAACTCGCTTATTTCTTAACGTTTCTTTAAAATTCAAATTGTATTGTATTTCAAATGAAATTTCTCATACTATTCAAAAAATCCGATTTCGATACCTCTTATATTAAAAGAGTTGATCGCCTTTTGTTTTTCGAAAAATCGCTATATCTCGCCTATTTATTAAGATTTTTTTTAAATTTAAATTGTATTGTAAGTTAAATAAAATTGCACATAATTTACAAAAATTCTCATTTTGGTATCTAAAAAAAAGTAAAAACGTAAAAAAAGTATAAGAAGATGAATAATTGATAAAAAAAACATGCAAATTATAAAGCTAGTGAAAAAAGCGTTCAAATTTAAAAAGCAAATCGCATTTTTTTTGCTGTTAGATATTAAAAACAGTTTCTATATTAAAAATGTAAATATTTGTTACAAAGGAGAAAAAGGTCTTTTCGCACTTAATTTTTTATATTAAAAAGGTCTTTTCTCACTTTTTTCTTTATATTTATCAATTGTTCCTTTTTTATTCGTTACAGCATAAATCTACAAAGAAAAACCTTTATAATTACATTAAACAAGACTTTTTTTCAACATTCTTGAACAAATCAATTATTTTCTCCTGTAAGTTGATTAAAGTACCCTTAAAATCCGTAGCAGAACATTCTTTAAAATAGGATGATGAATAGGATCTTTGCATGTTTTCGAGTATATATTTTGCTGCTTTTCGAGTATTTGGAAAAGCTCTTTAACTGTCGACTTTCCTTGAAAATAAAGCTGAAATAATGTTTTTAAATGCGTTCTGTAGCTGCTTTCAGTATATTATTCACTGTAACGAAATTATAAATCTGAAAAAGTGGATTTTATATGTTATTTACCCTAATTAAATTCATAACAACCATTTTTTCTGGTTGAAAAAATGAAATTAGGAAAAAATGACAAAAAAAACTTCTCGAATCTGCAAAATTTAAATTGTATTGTTTTTCAAATAAAATTACACATAATTTACAAAAAATCTCATTTTGATATCTCTAATAATAAAAAAGTTGATCGTCTTTTGTTTTTCGAAAAATCGCTGTAACTCGCTTATTTATTAAGAGTTTTTGAAAATTCAAATTGTATTGTATTTGAAATAAAATTACACGTAATTTACAAAAAATCCCATTTTGATATCTCTTATAATAAAGAAGTTGATCGTCTTTTGTTTTCCGAAAAAACGATATAACTCGCTTATTTATTAAGATTTTTTAAAAATTTAAATTGTATTGTATTTTAAATAAAATTACACATTGTTTACAAAAAATGTCATTTTGATATCTGTAATATTTAAGAAGTTGATCGTCTTTTGTTTTTCGAAAAATCGCTGTAACTCGCTTATTTATTAAGATTTTTTAAAAATTCAAATTGTATTGTATTTCAAATAAAATTACTCATAATTTACAAAAAATCTCATTTTGATATCTCTAATAATAAAAAAGTTGATCGTCTTTTGTTTTTCGAAAAATCGCTGTAACTCGCTTATTTATTAAGATTTTTTAAAAATTCAATTTGTATTGTATTTTAAATAAAATTACACATTGTTTACAAAAAATGTCATTTTGATATCTGTAATATTTAAGAAGTTGATCGTCTTTTGTTTTTCGAAAAATCGCTGTAACTCGCTTATTTATTAAGATTTTTTGAAATTTCAAATTGTATTGTATTTCAAATAAAATTACACGTAATTTACAAAAAATAACATTCTGATATCTCTTATAATAAAGAAGTTGATTGTCTTTTGTTTTCCGAAAAATCGCTATAACTCGCTTCTTTATTGACTTTTTTATGAAATTCAAACTGTATTTGACTTTTTTCACAATTATTCATTTTTTTTAACTCTTAGTATATTATACATGGTTGAAAACAAAATTAACTATTCTTTAATATATATTCTATAAGGTAAAAGTGTAGCAGCTGGTGAATAAATTTCGTTTCCTAGGATAAGTTATTAGATCTTGTTAAGACTCTCACCTCTTTCCCGAATTAAATTCTGGAATAGCTGCAAGGCAAAGAATTTCATGAATTTTTAAGCTTCTACCAAAAACTAAAGATAAGATTTACATATAAGAACGTGATAAAGAAAATATTTGCTCTTATTAGGTTTCTAACAACTTAAATCATTAACAAATTAAATTTTATAGCTTTTTTCTAAAAAAAAAGGTAATTATAATCATGTTGTGAGTATTTTTAATGTAAAATTTAATATAAAATCAAATTCAGTTTGAATTTTTAAATAAAGTCAATAGATAAGCAAGTTATAGCGATTTTTCGAAAAACAAAAGACGATCAACTTCTTAAATATTAAAGATATTAAATTGGGATTTTTTGTAAATTATGTACAATTTCATTTAAAATACAATACAATTTGAATTTTTAAAAAACCTTAATAAATAAGTGAGTTATAACGATTTTTCTAAAAACAAAAGACGATTAACTTCTTAAATATTAAAGATATTGAATTGAGATTTTTTGTAAATTATGTACAATTTCATTTAAAATACGATACAATTTGAATTTTTAAAAAACCTTAATAAATAAGTGAGTTATAGCAATTTTTCTAAAAACAAAAGACGATCAACTTTTTAAATATTGGAGATATCAAAATGGGATTTTTTGTAAATTATGTGTAATTTTATTTGTAATAGAATACAATTTGAATTTTCAAAAAATCTTAATAATAAAGCGAGTTATAGCGATTTTTCGAAAAACAAAAGACGATCAACTTCTTAAAAATTACAGATATAGAAATTGAATTTTTAGTAAATTATGTGTTGGTTTATATTAAATACAATACAATTTGATTTTTTATAAAATATTGATAAATAAGCGAGTTATAATGATTTTTCTAAAAACAAAAGGCGATCAACTTTTTAAATGTTAAAGATATCAAAATGGGATTTCTTGTAAATTATGTGTAATTTTATTTAAAAAACAATACAATTTTAATTTTCAAAAAAATCTTTATAAATAAGCGAGTTATAGCGATTTCTCTAAAAACAATAGACGATCAACTTTATAAATATTGGAGATATATTAAAAAATCGCTATTACTCGCTCAATTATTAAGATTTTTTGAAAATTCAAATTGTATTCTATTACAAATAAAATTACACATAATTGTAAAAAAATCCCATTTCGATAACTCTTATATTTAAAAAGTTGATCGTCTTTTGTTTTTCGAAAAATCGCTATAACTCGCTCAATTATTAAGATTTTTTGAAAATTTAAATTGTATTGTATTTCAAATAAAATTACAAATGATTTACAAAACATCCTATTCCAATATCTTTAATATTTAAGAAGTTGATCGTCTTTTGTTTTTCGAAAAATTGCTATAACTTGCTTATTTATTAAGATTTTTCAAAAATTCAAACTGTTTTGTATTTCAAATAAGATAACACATAATTTACAAGAAATTCCATTTAAATATCTTTTATATTTAAAAAATTTTCCGAAAAATCGTAAGGTGGCGCAGTTAATATCTAAGTTAAGTACTATATATAACGCCACCGTAAGGTGGCGCTGTTGATAGCTCATACATTTAAACTAGCAATTTTTTCTAAAATAGTACTATGACGCCACCGTTAGGTGGCGCAGTTGATTTTCAATACAATGATGAAAAAAATAGTAAAAATCGTGGAAACTAGCTAGAAAATATGATGATAACAACAAAACTTTGTAAAAATTGAAAAAAAATGAATGTGTTGATAAAATTATTAATTTTATGAAGTACACAAGGTCAAAGCTAGTTTTTAATGTAATTTATGTTCGAAATTTTCAAATAATGTTCGTTTTATTAAACTAGAAATATTAAATACATTAAACACCATCAGGAAATTAAGTTTGCGTGTCAGAATAATATTATTTGTATAAATTAATTTTCAATTAATTTAGAAACCTCTTTCTATTGAACATTATCTCTTTATTAACCTATTTTAAGCAACTTTAATTAATATTTCAATTTAATTTTGACGTTTTTAGTCATTTATAATAACAAATTGTGTGTTATTTGTCTACTTTTAATTAAAAATTGAATTTTTAGAAACTTTTTTTGTATTAATGTTATTTTTTGTTGTTTCAGATCCCGTCATGTTGACAACAGTGGGTTGGAAAATAGTGATATTTATTTTCCTTAACCCTAACTTAATTACAACAATGGGAACTCGTAAGTATATTTTTTTTAATTAACTACAAAGTAGAGCTACTTTTACAAGGCGCGAGTATCTTCAAAAATAAAATTAATTGCTCCTCTAGTTGGGCGCCACACGAAATGACAGCAAAAACAGCAGATTGGTAATCAATTTTTCTTCTTTGATTGAGAAACTAAAATATTGCATTATTAAAGACACAATGTTGCAAATACTTTAACAGAACCATACAAAACTAAAATAACTTGACCCTTAAGTTGGGCGCCACACGAAATGACAGCAAAAACATCAGATTGGTAATCAATTCTTTTTTTTTAATTGCGAAACTAAAATCTTGCAGTATTAAAGACAAATTGTTGCAAATACTTCAACAGAACCATACAAGACTAAAATAACTTGACCCTCAAGTTGGACGCCACAAAAAAATTACAGCAAAAACATCAGATTGGTAATCATTTCTTTATTTTTAATTGCGAAACTGAAATCTTGTATTATTAAAGACAAATTGTTACAAATACTTTAACAGAACCATACAAAACTAAAATAATTTGTTCCTCTAGTTCGGCGCCACACGAAATGACAGCAAAAACATCAGATTAGTAATCAATTCTTTATTTTTAATTGCGAAACTAAAATCTTGTATTATTAAAGACGAGTTGTTGCAAATACTTTAACAGAACCATACAAAACTAAAATAACTTGTTCCTCTAGTTGGGCGCCACACGAAATGAGCTCAAAGACAGCAGATTGGTAATCAATTCTTTTTCTTTGATTACGAAACCAAAATCTTGCATTATTAAAGACAAAATGTAGCAAATACTTTAACAAAACCATACAAAACTAAAATAACTTGTTCCTCTAGTTGGGCGCCACAAGAAATGACAGTAAAAACATCAGATTAGTAATCAATTCTTTATTTTTAATTGCGAAACTAACATCCTGTATTATTAAAGACAAATTGTTGCAAATACTTTAACAGAACCATACACAACTAAAATAACTGCCCCCTGGTTGGGCGCCACAAGAAATGAGCTCAAAGACAGCAAATGGGTAATCAATTCTTTTTCTTTGATTAAGAAACCAAAATCCTGCATTATTAAAGACAAAATGTTGCCAATACTTTAACAGAACTATACAAAACTAAAATAACTTGTGCCCCTAGTTGGGTGCCACAAGAAATGACAGCAAAAACATCAGTTTATTTTTAATTGCGAAACTAAAATTTTGCAATATTAATGACTAATTGTTGCAAATACTTTAACAGAACCTTACAAAACTAAAATGACTTGTTTCCCTAGTTGAGCGCCACAAAAAAATTACAGCAAAAACATCAGATTGGTAATCAATTCTATTTTTTTAATTTCGAAACTAAAATCTTGCAGTATGAAAGACAAATTGTTGCAAATACTTTAACAGAACCATACAAAACTAAAATAACTGCACCCTTGGTTGGGCGCCACACGAAATGAGCTCAAAGACAGCAGATTGGTAATCAATTCTTTTTCTTTGATTAAGAAACCAAAATCTTGCATTATTAAAGACAAATTTTTGCAAATACTTTAACAGAACCATACAAAACTAAAATAACTTGTTCCTCTAGTTGGGCGCCACACGAAATAACAGCAAAAACATCAGATTGGTAATCATTTCTTTTTTTTTTTAATTGCGAAACTAAAATCTTGCAGTATTTAAGACAAATTATTGCAAATACTTTAACAGGACCATACAAAACTAAAATAACGTGACCCTCAAGTTGGGCGCCACACGAAATGACAGCAAAAAGATCAGATTGGTAATCAATTCTTTTTTTTTTTAATTGCGAAACTAAAATCTTGCAGTATTAAAGACAAATTGTTGCAAATACTTTAACACAACCATACAAAACTAAAATAACTTGACCCTTAAGTTGGGCGCCACACGAAATGACAGCAAAAACATCAGATTGGTAATCAATTCTTTTTTTTTAATTGCGAAACTAAAATCTTGCAGTATTAAAGACAAATTGTTGCAAATACTTCAACAGAACCATACAAGACTAAAATAACTTGACCCTCGAGTTGGGCGCCACACGAAATGACAGCAAAAACATCAGATTGGTAATCATTTCTTTTTTTTTAATTGCGAAACTAAAATCTTGCAGTATTAAAGACAAATTGTTACAAATACTTTAACAGAACCATACAAAACTAAAATAATTTGTTCCTCTAGTTCGGCGCCACACGAAATGACAGCAAAAACATCAGATTAGTAATCAATTCTTTATTTTTAATTGCGAAACTAAAATCTTGTATTATTAAAGACGAGTTGTTGCAAATACTTTAACAGAACCATAGAAAACTAAATAAACTTGTTCCACTAGTTGGGCGCCACACGAAATGAGCTCAAAGTCAGCAGATTGGTAATCAATTCTTTTTCTTTAATTAAGAAACTAAAATCTTGCAGTATTAAATACAAATTGTTGCAAATACTTTAACAGAACCATACAAAACTAAAATAACTTGACCCTCGAGTTGGGCGCCACACGAAATGACAGCAAAAACATCAGATTGGTAATCATTTCTTTTTTTTTTTAATTGCGAAACTAAAATCTTGCAGTATTAAAGACAAATTGTTGAAAATACTTTAAGAGAACCATACAAAACTAAAATAACTTGTGCCTCTAGTTGGGCGCCACACGAAATGACAGCAAAAACATCAGATTGGTAATCAATTCGTTTTTTTTTTTAATTGCGAAACTAAAATCTTGCAGTATTAAAGACAAATTGTTGCAAATACTTTAACAGAACCATACAAAACTAATTAAACATGTTCCACTAGTTGGGCGCCACACGAAATGAGCTTAAAGACAGCAGATTGGTAATCAATTCTTTTTCTTTGATTAAGAAACCAAAATCTTGCATTATTAAAGATAAAATGTTGCAAATACTTTAACAGAACCATACAAAACTAAAATAACTTGTGCCCCTAGTTGGGCGCCACACGAACTGACAGCAAAAACATCAGATTAGTAATCCATTCTTTATTTTTAATTGGGAAACTAAAATCTTGTATTATTAAAGACGTATTGTTGCAAACACTTTAACAGAACCATACAAAACTTAAATAAACTTGTTCCACTAGTTGGGCGCCACAAAAAATGAGCTCAAAAGACAGCAAATTGGTAATCAATTCTTTTTTTTAATGAAAACCTAAAATCTTGCATTATTAAAGACAAATTGTTGCAAATACTTTAACAGAATCATACAAAACTAAAATACCTTGTGCCCCTAGTTGGGCGCCACACGAAATGATCGCAAAAACATCATATATGACATATTTCTGATTAAGGAACCAAAATCTTGCAATTTTAAAGGCAAATATCATATGTAAAAACTCCAAATTCATTTAACCTGTTTGCACTTAATATTGAATTGAATTTTACTTTGTTAACGTGAGACCCTTGCTAAACACAAAACGTGATAATATCTTCAGTTTGGTTCTAAAGGAAAAACAGTCACTTGTCACGGAATTTACGTTAACACGTGAATTATTACACGCTATAATAATAATCGGGATATAAAATATACCTCAAGGTTCTAACAGGAATATTCAATGTGTATATAACAATCGTTTGTTTCAAAAGGGTTGATCTAATCGAGAGATACGTTTGAGTGTTAATTATTTATAAATAGTCAAAATTTCTCATTTGACATTTCATCTGACATTTGTCAGTTGGCAGTTGACATTTGATAATTGGCATTTAACAGTTGACATTCGATAGTTTGCCACGTACTTTTAGTGAAATGAATTAAAAATAAAAAAATAAGAAAAATTAATCAAATACTTCCAATTGAAGTTCAACTCCAGCTGAGATCGGTAAGTGGTTTCTCTACTGGCAAATTAGTGCCCAGCTCAGCCGTAGAGGGTAAGTACCAAAATAAAAGTGAGTGCGCCACCGATTTAAACGGTTAAAATCTGAAACCCCTGTTGTTCCAGGCACTGACCTTTCCCACTGGAGATAATTAAATAAATTTAGAATATTAATCGGTGTTAATTGAATTGCACAATAAAAAAAATAACAATAAAGTAAGCTAAATAAAACAAAATATCAACTAGACCCTTCTTTAATAAAAAGTAAAGTATTTACACTACTGTCAAGCTCGCTCTTGACAACGTTAACAATATCAAAGAAAAATATTTAAGAGTAATCTAAAATAAATTTATCAATTAAGTGTGATCACACGCAGTTCAAGAAAAATAAGAAAAGTTTAAATTAAAACTAGTCACGACTTAAGTCTAATATTGCTTATCTGTTAATCTAGATACGATTCCTTGCAGTCCTTGGCTTCACCTATACTTAGGCCGGTACCAAAATCAAGCCTGCTCCCAGAAACAAATAGGCTTGCACCAATCACAAATAACTTAAACTCGTACTAAGTATCAGGACTGCACCCAAAATTAAAGCCTGTATCTAGGACTGTATCTAAAATTGAAGCCTGTATCTAGGACTTCAGCCTATATCTAGGACCCTAAAATCGTAATTCGGAATTAACAATAGCTTAAACAAATTTTAATGACTCCTCGAATTAATTGATTTAATAACGTTATACTACTTTACTGACTTTAATACAATTTAAACACATTAACTTATATTTGCTCAACAATGATAGAATGAAATGAATTTAAATGAATTACACAAGTTTTAGAAGCTGATATATCTGAATTTTACAATTCCTAATTAAAAATAATGATTTGAATGCGCTTAACAAGCTTAAATTTGACTTACTAGCCATAACAAAATTATAACAATAAACTAAATTAAGGTTTAACATAAAATTAATTAGTAATAGCACAAAGGGACCGAAAGGAGTCTAGTTTCTCAAAATGATACACACATACAATACACAAAGAAAGATACATGTAAAATCATATTATAAAACTAAAATTGCGACTATATGGCGTTATTAATCATAAAAAAAAATATAATATGGTAACTCACCTATTGAAATAGGGTTTCTTTCTTTAAAATCGTGACACACCTGGCTGGTAAACGGGTGAAACAATATTCTCGTTGCTAATAGGGGATTCTAACCACAATTCGCTGCCTGATCGGTATTGATTTAACCAATATTTCCCCGTGAACTTCCTACATTTCGTCGGAGACAAAAGGAAAGAGAAAAACCATAAGGATTGAATAACCACATGAATAAAGAAACGTGCTACTTACCAACGAAGATTTTACTAAAATCCGACTACGCGGTTTTTCCAAAGAATCCGTCCCAAAAATCTACAGGAACAACTCCACACGATTCAAAATGAAAAACTGAGGTTTAGTTTCGTAAATCCAAAATTAATTGACTCGGATGTACCGAGATTAAAACTTAAACCCAAAAATCTTCTAACGACAAGTTCTTAAGTTATAAAAAAAGTTATATAACCATTTTGTAGACAAAATATAAATCTTTTTACTGTATAAAACACTATCGAAATAAAAATCTTGTGACCCAAATTTCGTATTTTTCTAAAAGCTACAAAAATAATTGGTTCGTCTATAGAGAATGCCCGAAGAAATTAAAATTCTTTGCATTCACAAGCAAAATTATGCAGAGACGCGTCTTTGCTATTGTTTTGGTTCGTGTATTTTCTATTATGAAATTAATTTGTAGGTTTTTTTTCAGTAAAAAAACTCTCGAGTTGAGCGTATGACTGGAATTTTATTTAATTCATTAATTTTTTTTTTGGGTCAGTACTCATTATCAGAACTTTTCAATAAGATTTTGGTGTAATTAAGGATTAAAGTTAAGTTGGAACTTTCAAGAAGTTTCATAACTAACTCTAATGAACTTTTAGTTTTAGTTTCGATGTTCATTATTATTTTTTTTTATTTAACAAAGACCACTCAGCTTTATAAAAAATAAATCTACAAATTAGCTCTGGGTATAACATTAATTTACTGTTTGTTTTTTCGATAAAATGCATACAATCACCTAAAAATGTTAATCAAAAGTTAATGATTTAATTAATAGCAACTCCAGCTGCGTATTTGAATTTTCTTGCAGAAAATGCACCAGTTGTTCTTGATGGACGTTTAAAATTTCATTGAGACCATACTTTAACTTAACTAGGAAGGAAATGAGCTAATAATAGTCCAAACTTGTAATTCTAATGAAACAAGAATGTAAATAATGAAACTTTAGTTAAATTTATTATTGTTTAGAATCTTAAAGTTGTTAAAAAAATTGTTTAACAATTGTGGTTTTGAGATTTGACAGTTGTCATGTGACAGTTGACATTTGATAGTTGACATTTGATAGTTGACAGACCATATTTGACAGTTGACAGTAGGCATCTGACAGTTGACATTTGGTAATTGACAGTTGTAATTTGATAGTGGACGTTTGAAAATTATGTCTTTTTTAAGATTTGACAGTTTATATTTGACAGTTTATATTTGACAGTTGTCATGTGACAGTTCATATTTGACATTTGATAGTTAACAGACGATATTTGACAGTTGACAGTAGGCATCATACAGTTGACATTTGGTAATTGACAGTTGTAATTTGATATGTGACGTTTGACAATTATGTCGTTTTTTAAGATTTGACAGTTGTCATGTGACAGTTCATGTTTGACAGTTGACATTTGGCAATTGACAGTTGTAATTTGATAGTTGACGTTTGAAAATTATGTCCTTTTTTAAGATTTGACAGTTTATATTTGACAGTTGTCATGTGACAGTTCATATTTGACATTTGATAGTTAACAGACGATATTTGACAGTTGACAGTAGGCATCATACAGTTGACATTTGGTAATTGACAGTTGTAATTTGATATGTGACGTTTGACAATTATGTCGTTTTTTAAGATTTGACAGTTGTCATGTGACAGTTCATGTTTGACAGTTGACATTTGGCAATTGACAGTTGTAATTTGATAGTTGACGTTTGAAAATTATGTCCTTTTTTAAGATTTGACAGTTTATATTTGACAGTTGTCATGTGACAGTTCTTATTTGACATTTGATAGTTAACAGACGATATTTGACAGTTGACAGTAGGCATCATACAGTTGACATTTGGTAATTGACAGTTGTAATTTGATATGTGACGTTTGACAATTATGTCGTTTTTTAAGATTTGACAGTTGTCATGTGACAGTTCATGTTTGACAGTTGACATTTGGCAATTGACAGTTGTAATTTGATAGTTGACGTTTGAAAATTATGTCCTTTTTTAAGATTTGACAGTTTATATTTGACAGTTGTCATGTGACAGTTCATATTTGACATTTGATAGTTAACAGACGATATTTGACAGTTGACAGTAGGCATCATACAGTTGACATTTGGTAATTGACAGTTGTAATTTGATATGTGACGTTTGACAATTATGTCGTTTTTTAAGATTTGACAGTTGTCATGTGACAGTTCATGTTTGACAGTTGACATTTGGCAATTGACAGTTGTAATTTGATAGTTGACGTTTGAAAATTATGTCCTTTTTTAAGATTTGACAGTTTATATTTGACAGTTGTCATGTGACAGTTCATATTTGACATTTGATAGTTAACAGACGATATTTGACAGTTGACAGTAGGCATCATACAGTTGACATTTGGTAATTGACAGTTGTAATTTGATATGTGACGTTTGACAATTATGTCGTTTTTTAAGATTTGACAGTTGTCATGTGACAGTTCATGTTTGACAGTTGACATTTGGCAATTGACAGTTGTAATTTGATAGTTGACGTTTGAAAATTATGTCCTTTTTTAAGATTTGACAGTTTATATTTGACAGTTGTCATGTGACAGTTCATATTTGACATTTGATAGTTGACAGACGATATTTGACAGTTTACAGTAGGCATCATACAGTTGACATTTGGTAATTGACAGTTGTAATTTGATATGTGACATTTGACAATTATGTCGTTTTTTAAGATTTGACAGTTGTCGTGTGACAGTTCATATTTGACAGTTGACATTTGGCAATTGACAGTTGTAATTTGATAGTTGACGTTTGACAATTATGTCGTTTTTTGAGATTTGATAGTTTATATTTGACAGTTGTCATGTGACAGTTCATATTTGACATTTGATAGTTGATAGACGATATTTGACAGTTGACAGTAGGCATCTGACAGTTGACATTTGGCAATTGACAGTTGTAATTTGATAGTTGACGTTTGACAATTATGTCGTTTTTTGAGATTTGACAGTTTATATTTGACAGTTATCATGTGACAGTCCATATTTGACAGTTGATATTTGATAGTTGACAGACGATATTTGACAGTGGACAGTAGGCATCTGACAGTTGACATTTGGAAATTGACAGTTGTCATGTGACAGTATATATTTGACAGTTGACAGTTGATATTTGACAGTTGAAATTAAACAATTGGTATTTAACAGTTAAAATTTGCCAGTTGGTATTTAACAGTATGTATTTGACAGTCGACATTTGTCAGTTGACAATTGCTAGTTGACATTTGACAGTTAACATTTATCAGTTTATATTTGACAGTTGACAGATGACCCTTGACAGTTGACTTTTGTCACTTGCTACCATTTCTCATAAATTATAAACATTTTCCTAATTTTTTCCATTTCCAGTTTTTTTCGAACGATCATAAATCTCTCATTCAGAATTCAAACTTTGATCTGATCCATAAAAAGACATTTTAAATTTTTCATTTAACTTTGAACGTTTCTTGACGAAAAATCGTTATAAAACATCAAACACATACAACACCTCATAAATCAATCAAAGTTTCTTAATCTTTTTGCAAATTTTGCGTAGAAATATACAGGTTCGGTGTATAACACAACTTTTTACTTTTATATTACACTCACCTAAGTTTCAAATCGATTTCTAAACTTTTTAAAAACAATTTTCTTTGATTTAACGGAGCCGAAAAAATCTCTTTATAAATGTAAAAATCGTTAAAAGAAATCTTTTATATTGATAAAAATCATTGACAGGTGACAGTTGATAGTTGACATTTGATCATCAGGAAAAATTTGATAAAAATAATCAGGTTTTTGTTCGTCCTACAAGTTCTGCTAAAGTAAAATGTAAGCAGAAAGCTGAGTTTGTTGTTTTACGAGCAAAGATTGGTCATCATCCAACTCTCAAACAAAAGATTTTATAGCAAACTATGTTATTTTTTAAACAAAAACTATCTGCATGTTTAACACAAGAAGATAAATAAATATTATCTTATTCTCAATGGAAACATAAACTGTTACATCATAAAGAAATGTTTTGATTGCAAACAGCAACAAATTTACGGTAACTGCCCATATATTTTAGTCTAACTACCCAATTCTTTACTTTTTAAAAAGAAAAGTTTGTTGCGGTAAATGCCGAGTTGTGTTGTTTTTATTATCCAGAAACTCCCCTTCTTCCTTTTCGAACATTATTTTGATTCATGAACGGATGTGTACACAACTAGCAGAAAGCCTTTTTCGTTTTTCGAATTATGAGGCGAAAACCCAAAAGGGATCAATAACAATTATAAATCGGTATCGTTACAAGATTCGTGATTGGAATTTGATAATGAAATTTTATCCTTTAATCAAATTTTTACTTAAAAAAAGCATTTTAGTTTACCAGTTTCTCGATATTTTTATCGGGAAGTTAGTGATACAATCTAAGATGTATGACAGTTAACAGCTAACATTTGACTATTGCTATTTGGCACTTCAAAGCTGTAAGTTGATATTTGACAGTTGAGAATTGACATTTAACAGTTGAAAATAAGACACTAAATTGCTTTTTCTTGATCTCGATAAGCAGAGATATTAAAAATGAATCAGCTTTATTATTATTTTACACAAAGAACATAGCAAGTAAACACACCCGGTTCTATTCCTAATGATCATGTTAGTTTTAATATCACCGAAATGGATTTCTACCCCAAAAACATGAAATAAACTGTCTATAAACCCCTCGCTGTTATCTCTCTACCAACTGGGGACATCTCGGCAGCGCCACGCTGTGATATACAGCCACTATGGAACTTCTACTTTGTTAAACTCTGTGGTTATCAACTTCGGGATGTAAAATATTTTCTTGTTTAGTGAATGTTAAATATTTACACCTCTAAACAAATATGGATTAAAATTTTGTTTTATAACTTGAGTTACTTTTTTACTGATATCTTGAAAACTTTAAGGTTTAACTTAAAAATGTATATAAGCAAAATTAAAGATCCATATCTGTTTAACAAAAAAGGTTATATAACTTTTTTTCATAACTCGATTCGTTACTGAGATATTTGATTCAACACCAATTGATGCATTTTCTATTATCATTTTAAATGTATACTTTTTTACTAATACATATATTAAAAACTATATGCTTTAGCATAGAGACAAAAGTTAAAGATCATGATCACTTTCTTGTCTATATTAGAGGTTGTATACCTTTTTCTGGGTTTTATAACTTGAGTTACTTTTTTACTGATATCTTGAAAACTGTGAGATTTAGCTCAAAAATGTATATAAGCAAAATTAAAGATCCATATCTGTTCTACAAAAAAGGTTATATAACTTTTTTTTATAACTCGATTCGTTACTGAGATATTTGACTCAACATCAATTGATGTATTTTCTATTATCATTTTAAATGTGTGTTACTTTTTTACTAATATATTAAAAACTATATGCTTTAGCATAGAGACAAAAGTTAAAGATCATGATCACTTTCCTATCTATATTAGAGGTTGTATACCTTTTTCTGAGTTTTATAACTTGAGTTACTTTTTTACTTATATCTTGACAACTGTGAGATTTAGCTCAAAAATGTATATAAGCAAAATTAAAGATCCATATCTGTTCTACAAAAAAGGTTATATAACTTTTTTTTATAACTCGATTCGTTACTGAGATATTTGACTCAACATCAATTGATGTATTTTCTATTATCATTTTAAATGTGTGTTACTTTTTTACTAATATATTAAAAACTATATGCTTTAGCATAGAGACAAAAGTTAAAGATCATGATCACTTTCCTATCTATATTAGAGGTTGTATACCTTTTTCTGAGTTTTATAACTTGAGTTACTTTTTTACTTATATCTTGACAACTGTGAGATTTAGCTCAAAAATGTATATAAGCAAAATTAAAGATCCATATCTGTTCTACAAAAAAGGTTATATAACTTTTTTTTATAACTCGATTCGTTACTGAGATATTTGACTCAACATCAATTGATGTATTTTCTATTATCATTTTAAATGTGTGTTACTTTTTTACTAATATATTAAAAACTATATGCTTTAGCATAGAGACAAAAGTTAAAGATCATGATCACTTTCCTATCTATATTAGAGGTTGTATACCTTTTTCTGAGTTTTATAACTTGAGTTACTTTTTTACTTATATCTTGACAACTGTGAGATTTAGCTCAAAAATGTATATAAGCAAAATTAAAGATCCATATCTGTTCTACAAAAAAGGTTATATAACTTTTTTTCATAACTCGATTCGTTACTGAGATATTTGATTTAACACAAATTGATGCATTTTCTATTTATCATTTTAAATGTGAGTTACTTTTTTACTAATATGTTGAAAACTATATGCTTCAGCATAGAGACAAAGTTAAAGATCATGATCACTTTCCTGTCTATATTAGAGGTTGTATACTTTATCTGAGATTTATAACTTGAGTTAATTTTTTACTCATATCTTGTTAAGTGTGAGGTTTAGCTCAAAAACGTATATAAGCGAAATTAAAGATCCATATTTGTTCAACAAAAAAGGTTATATAACTTTTTTTCATAACTTGATTCGTTACTGAGATATTTGAGTCAACACCAATTGATGTTGAAAACTATATGCTTCAGCATAGAGACAAAGTTAAAGATCATGATCACTTTCCTGTCTATATTAGAGGTTGTATCCTTTTTCTGAAATTTATAACTTGATTTACTTTTTTACTGATATATTGACAACTGTGAGATTTAGCTCAAAAATGTATATAAGCAAAATTAAAGATCCATATCTGTTCTACAAAAAGGGTTATATAACTTTTTTTCATAACTCGGTTGGTTACTAAGATATTTGATTCAACATCAGTTGATGCATTTTCTATTATCATTTTAAATGTGAGTTACTTTTTTACTAATATGTTGAAAACTATATGCTTCAGCATAGAGACAAAAGTTAAAGATCATGATCACTTTCCTGTCTATATTAGAGGTTGTATACCTTTTACTGAGTTTTATAACTTGAGTTACTTTTTTACTAATATCTTAACAACTGTGAGATTTAGCTCAAAAATGTATATAAGCAAAATTAAAGATCCATATCTTTTCTACAAAAAAGGTTAAATAACTTTTTTCATAACTCGATTCGTTACTGAGATATTTGACTCAACACCAATTGATGCATTTTCTATTATCATTTTAAATGTTAGTTACTTTTTTACTAATATATTAAAAACTATATGCTTTAGCATAGAGACAAAAGTTAAAGATCATGATCACTTTCTTGTCTATATTAGAGGTTGTATACATTTTCTGAGATTTATAACTTGAGTTACTTTTTACTCATATCTTGACAACTGTGAGGGTTAGCTCAAAAATGTATATAAGTTAAATTAAAGATCCATATCTGTTCTACAAAAAAGGTTATATAACTTTTTTTTATAACTCGATTCGTTACTGAGATATTTGACTCAATACCAATTAATGCATTTTCTATTATCATTTTAAATGTGAGTTACTTTTATACTAATATGTTGAGAACTATATGCTTTAGCATAGAGACAAAAGTTAAAGATCATGATCACTTTCCTGTTTATATTAGAGGTTGTATACCTTTTTCTGAGTTTTATAACTTGATTTACTTTTTTAATAATATCTTAACAACTATGAGATTTAGCTCAAAAATGTATATTATCAAAATCAAAGATCCATATCTGTTCTACAAAAAAGGTTATATAACTTTTTTTCATAACTCGATTCGTTACTAAAATATTTGATTCAACATCAGTTGATGCATTTTCTATTATCATTTTAAATGTGAGTTACTATTTTACTAATATTTTAAAAACTGTATGCTTTAGCATAGAGACAAAGTTAAAGATCATGATCACTTTCCTGTTGATATTAGAGGTTGTATACCTTTTTCTGAGTTTTATAACTATATGGATTAAAAATTTGTTGTATAACTTGAGTTACTTTTTTACTGATATTTTGACAACTTTGAGGTTTAGCTCAAAAACGTATATAAGCTAAATTAAAGATCCATATCTGTTCTACAAAAAAGGTTATATAACTTTTTTTTATAACTCGGTTGGTTACTAAGATATTTGACTTAACAACAATTGAGCCATTTTCTATTATCATTTTAAATGTCAGTTACTTTTTTACTAATATATTAAAAACTATAGGCTTTAGCATAGAGACAAAAGTTAAAGATCATTATCACTTTCCTGTCTATATTAGCGGTTGTATACTTTTTGTCTGAAATTCAATTTGTTACCGAATTAATGCATTTAGTAGTTATCTTTTTTGGTAAATAGTAAATATTTGTATTTCTAAACGAATTTACATTAAAATTTTACAATAAAGCAGTTTTATATACACATAAGCAACTAGTTGGAACGCCTTATTTTTGATGTTTTCAGTTATTTTCGTTCTTTTATTGATCTAAAAGACGCAAACAACCTTGTTTGTTTGCGATTCTTTCTATTTCAAACTTCCTCGCTTTGTTAAAAGTTTTGTTGTTATAACAAATGAAGTGTATATATCGCTAAGTGTGTAAAAAAACATTTTTGTAACAATTTTATACAAAAATTTCTTATAAGGAAAGTGTAGCTAAATAATTGTTTTCTGTAAATATTTAAAAAATATTTTTTTTTCAGAGGATAAACTTACAAATCAAATTTAATTTAAAGTAATCCATTGGTTTTATTATTAACCAAAAATTTCACCGAATATTCAATTCTCTTTGTGTGTGCAAAATCGAAAATCAATTAATTAATCTCACAGTGTAAAATTCCAAAAGGGTGCTTGATGACGCTATCCAAATTAAACTCCTGGATTTTTTGTGAAAAACGTAGATTCTGACACGATATCAATATTGAAAGTGTAAACAAGAATTCAATTTTATCTAAAATAGTTAGATAACCAAACTTTGCTCGTAAAATAAGAGGTATTTCTTAAGTTTTACAAGCATTTTGTTTTACTGGATTAAACGTGATTATTTTTTATAAATTCTGGAAGCACTTCTGTTAAGATTGCTTCCAGACAAGATTAATCCCTAAAGACTGGGGTGACCCCCCCCCAAGGTCACCATGTGGATCTACACGGCAATCATAAGACCTATGCTAACATATGGTGCAGTCGTGTGGTGGCCTAAAGTGAAACAAACGACAGCAATCAAAAAATTTAACCAAATTCAAAGATCAGCATGCCTTCTCGTAACAGGAGCCATGCGAAGCACACCGACCAGCGCAATGGAAGTCATACTTGTCTCTTCCCTTGATATATTTATTAAGGAGGTCGCATTGATGACCATGGTACGCTTTCGCACGGTCGGTATCGAACCCACTGTAGGGACTGGCACCTATAGGGATAGTCTGTGGAGGGAATCGATAAAAGTGATACCACTCTTACAGGCAGTCACGGATGCCGTCGCACCAAGATTTGTCTTTGACAAACCCTACAAAATATTAACAAACAAGACAGCAGACCTCAACGTAGTGAACGCTCTGAGCGTATATACGGATGGATCAAAAACTAAGCAAGGTGTGGGATGTGGAATTTACTCTAGATCCTTAAGCCTAAAAATAAAATGGGCTATGGATGGCTTGTCAAGTGTGGTTCAGTCAGAACTCACAGGGATAACCATAGCTGCAAAAGAATTAATCAATAGGAACATCACAGGCAGGAATATAAATATATATACAGACTGCCGACAAGCACTACTGACCTTGAATAGACCACGTTTCACTAGAATGTCACCAATCTCTAACTGAGGCCAGCCAGAATAACGTGGTCACTCTCAGCTGGATCAAAGGACATGGGCACTCTAAAGGCAACCGCATTGCGAACAATTTAGCAAGGAGGGCTGCGGGCTACAAATATGTTAGCCTTCGTCCATCTACCAAGCTAACATTGTCCGCAGTCGTGGACCTTATTAAACAGCACTCTCACCAAAAATTTATACAGTGCTGGGATGAAACTACGAACTGTAGACTGGCCAGAGAGTTATTACCTCATCCTGGCGAGGAAACAGCAAAAAAATTTAAGGCATCGACTAGACAAAATCTCCGAACAGCTGTGGGAATCCTGACAGGTCACTGCCAATTGCGACAACATCTCTTTAGGATAAAACTAACAGAATCGCCGCCATGCAAAGGCTGCCAACAAGAAGAGGAAACAGTAGAACACATTATGTATGACTGCTCTGCTTTTTCTGAAATCAGAAGATCCGTGTTGGGCGAGTATTGGCTTACACCAGCCGATGTCAGGGAGATCCCCCTCGGGAGCCTCATCACCTATTTTAAATCAATAGGCCTGGTGACATCCTGAGGTGATGATATCCCTACATACGGGAGGATGCACAATGGATCATATGTGGCCTCATTGCTGGCTGAGCACTAGCTCGCTCCTCCCAAATTTCCAGATCCAGATCCCTAACGACTGGCTCAAGTCAATACAAAAAAGGCCAACAGCAAAGAATATAAAATATATCAATTAGTTTAATGGCTTAATTACTTTCTAAATCTTTAAAAAAACACCCAGTACAATTTCATTTCCATGGTGTTTATAAAATTCCCCATTTGTCATTGTCATATGACATTTTAACTAACGAAAATGTTGGAATCTAATATAAAACTAATGAAATCAAAAAATCTAAATTTATTATTGAAGCAGCAAATCATCCAGCAAATTGAAGAAGTAGAAGAAGTGGAAGAAACCTCACAAATCGATCAAACAATCAAATCAACAAACAATGATGATCAGAAAAAAATTACCTATCAATCCCAACTTAACGTAAAAGAAACTATTCAATTCTACAAAAACCAAGAAAAATCGACAAAATATGAAGACATGAAAGTAGAACTAGCAAATATCCAAGTAGAAGAATCAACAGCAGCTATACAAGATCAGATTCTTACCGAAACTTTTGATCTTCTCGAGAACTTATTGGATCATATTTTACAGTATATAGACTGTATGGTACTGGAAATCAAATCTTCGTTTCGATTAACCGAGATTTTAAACTCTTATATTCTTCATCAGAATAAAATGAACAATCAAGTGTCAGAAACATTGAAAAAATTACACAATTATCCAGAAGTTGTACCACTTGAAGACATAAAATCGAAAATTTTTGTTGTATTGAATCAATATGATCACGTAAAACAACTCAAACAAGAACACGATCAACGTAAATACGATTACAAATTGGCTTTAAAGAACTTTAAAATCATATTGGAAGTAATGGATATCAATGAACGATCGTTAGAAAAGCTGAGGAAACAATTTACAGAAGTGTTATTGAATTATCAACACGCACGAGTAATGATTAATCAGGAATTACCGTTTATTATCCAAGAAAGAATGAAGATTCTTGTAGAATGTTTGAAGATGTTGGGAATGGAATTGGATGTTTGGGGTGAGAATCGTGGAGATGTTGCATGTTTGGTTAAAGAATTGGCCAATATTTGTCTTACTTAGATCTGTTTGGGATGTTAATTATCAATTAATGTTAAGGTTTCGATTAATTGTATATAAATAAGTTGTTGGAAAATGTTAAATTAAATAAAATTGTGATATATTAACACACAAATGTCATATTTGTGCACAAATTGTGTTTTTTCTCATTATCCTCTGATGTGTTCAGTAAAGTGGTTATGATCACGCACAACAAGAACAACGAATAAAGTAAATACAAATTGGGCCTCAAAAATTTAAAAATCATATTGGAAGTGATGGATATCAATGAAAGATTGTTGGAAAAGCTAGGGAAACAATTTGAAGAAGTGTTATTCAATTATCAACACGTTTGGTCAATGATTAACTATGAATTACCGTTTATTATACAAGAAAGAATGTAGATTCTTGTAGTGTTTGAGGATGTTGGGAATGGAATTTGGATGTTGGAATGAGAATCGTGGATATGTTCATGCTTGGTTTAATTAAAGAGTTAGCCAATATTTGTCTTATTTAGAAGTGTTTGTGGTTATCAACACACAAATGTCATATTTATGCACAAATTTTGTTCGTTTGTGGTTATCCTCCGAACTGTTGCGTAAAGTGGTTGTGATCACGTACAGCAACTCAAAGAAAAACACGATTAACGTAAATACGATTACAAATTGGCTTTAAAGAACTTTTAAATGATATTGGATGTGATGGATATCAATGAAAGATCGTTAGTAAAGCTAAAGAAACAATTTGCGGTTGTTATCCAAGAAAGGATGAAGATTCTTGTAGTGTTTGAAGATATTGTGAATAAATAAAATTATGGTTATACAAATGTCATATTTGTGCACAAATTATATTGTTTCTGGTTACCCTTAAATGTGTTCAGTAAAGTGGTTGTGATCACGTACAATAACTCAAACCAGAACAAGTAAATACAATTACAAATTGGCTTTAAAGAACTTGGCAGTAATGGATACTAATGAAGGATCGTTAGGAAAGCTGAGGAAACAATTTGAAAAAGTGTTATTTAATTACCAACATGCACGGTTAATTATTAATCACAAATTACCATTTATTATACAAGAAAGGATGAAGATTCTTGTAGAGTGTTTAAAAATGTTGTCATATTAGTCCACAAATTGCTTTTATACTCGTTTTTCTCACATGTGAAGAAGACATTATCGAAGAATTGATTGCTCAATAAAGCTAATTATCGATAACAGCATAAATGATTAACTATTCTCTTTAATTAATTGTGTTCAATAATATAGAGCTCATTGAAAATGACTTTTATGAAAGCAAGCAAATTTTGTTGAAACCAAATTTTAATTACGTCAAAACATAGTGTATGGCTTTAATTGATGTGGCATTCAAATAACTTTCCACTTCCTTGAGTGTCACGTTAAGCAACCCCTTGAATGTTGGAATCGAGAACAAAGCACCGAACTAAATTAAATTCGAATAGTTTAATTAAGTAAATTCTAGTTGATTGCAAATAATACGCCTGAAAAAAGACAACATTTAAACATTAAGTCAATCTTCGGAAAGCAAAGTATAAAAAGGAAATTTTAACATTTTCATCATCTTTTAGTAAAACCTTTTTTGTCAAATTTTAAATCTGTCTCTGTTCTGTACGTCAATTTAAACATATATTGTCACGCCTGGGGGGATTAAACAATTTGCCATAGTGTATTGTGATGAGGGGTAGCTTACTGAAGGCACTTCCCACCTAGGTCGTGGTTATCTACCCCCTGGTTAGGTATCCTGCTGAGGACAGAAAACTAACCAAGGGGAGGATGAGATAAACAACAGGAAACAAACAACAAATATATTAACGAATAAATAAGCAATAACAATAAATGATAAAAATGTGAATAACGAATAACTAAATACAAATCTTAACTAATCTTACCAAATAAACTACATGTTGGCATGTCACACTTACTCACGCAAATACGTCAAGAGTCACAACGGCCCAGACCCAAGGGCCTGTTTTAGGGACACCCTAAAGGGTGACCCTTACAGACAACCTCAGACTCCGAACTCCTCGAGTACGACCTCAACGACGCTCTTTTATAGCCAATTCTTACGCTATGTGAGAATAAGAATTAAACCATATAAGGTTGCCTTGAAATCTAACGTACTGACTTTAATACTTTAAATAATACAATAAAATATCAAACAATTAAACTACCCTATTATCGTATGTGACAATATGTTTATTTTATAACTTAAATTCTTTTATAGGTCAATTTTAACGTCTGTCTTTGTTTTCTTCCTCAATTTTGACATCTGTGTTTGTTTTATATCACAATTTTGACATCTGTTTACGTTTTAGGTGTATGTTATTGTTTTATATGTCATTTTATATCTGTCAAACATAGAGGATGTGTAATTTTGACATATCAACTTTATATATGCCAATTTTGACATTTGTTTTTATTTGATGGGAAGTCAAATCAACATTTTATATGTCAGTTCAAGTATGTCTTTGTTTTTACGTCAATTTGACATCTGTCAAACTGTGTAATTTCCTTACACCTTATTGAGTTTACGTTAACCTTTTTAAACATCTTATTTTAAATTTTTAATTTTATTTTCCTTTAATATTAAAATGAACTTTCGTGTAGATAAAAATTAATAGAAAATTTAATTGAGTTTACCTTTGTAGAATATTCCAATATCGTTTACCTTGTAACAGATATAAAAATTGAGTTCCACATAACACTCTCATGATTTGCCAAGAAAGGAAGTAAAAATTTGAATTTCAAATTTACCTACAACCAAGTCAATCTCCGGAAAAGGGAAGTAATCGTTAAAGGGAAAAAAAATTAAAATACACAAATAGAATTTTATAGCAAATATTTTGTTTCACCATTATCGTTTATATTTATTAATAGGAAAATGAACCACAATTTACCACCACAAATATTTCATTTCTCACCGTTGAATCAATATTAACCGCAATTTCGATTGGTTTCAATATTAATCAATTTCTTGTTACTGTGTAAAAAAAATAAAAAAACTGTCATTTCAAAATGACATTTAATATTTTGTCACGTGCATAAATCAGCTTCCATATATTTAAAAGTTAAGTTAATGTTTTATCGCGATAGCTAGCCTTTTAACGGGTTCTGGTCCGTGTAGTAGGAATCCTATTGACTTGACCCGTGGAGAGAGTAGATAATTTGATTGTTTAGGTCGAAAACATATCGGGCTTTTACTGTTTAAGCTAATAGCAAAAATTTTAAATTAAGTAAACATCTGCATCGATTCCTTTTGATATTAATAATACATTTAGTTTAATGAATTCGATTTAATTTTAACATCATTTCGGAAATCAAATTAATATCTAGCAAAGCCGTTTTTGCACAACGGAACACACTATTTCCCCTTCTATACTCACAAGTGTCATTGCGGGAAGCGTATGCGTGAACTATCGTGATTTTAGGGCTCCTTTTGCATTTCAACAATTGTACGAACACATTAGTACTACTATCGAATTAAGCAACGCCATTTTGTGAAGTTGAAAGTTCTTCTGGCAATATTCAAGCCATCCTCACGGGTTTTTGAATTTCACTTCAGTATTTCTATCTAAGCCTCATTTTTGTTTATTCCTTTTGTGGTATTTTTGAGTAGGCGTTTAGATAACTCCATATTTCTTGGGATTTAATTAAATGGCGCTTTTCTTCGTGTGATTACTAAGAGTTCGTTACGAAGAAGCGTGGACATCCGATTAAGAATCACGAAATTTGCTACAGGGTGCTAGCGAAATAACATCGCAGATTGGCTGCTTAACCCCTAATCTTGATATAAAAGGGGTTTTTTGGTCCTGGCTGAACTTGTTTTTGGTATTGGCTGAACTTTTTTTTTGGACCTGGCAAGTAAATTGTAAGATCAGCTCACTACTGAGGAATCAACACCGAGCCTCACCATCCACAGAGCAGCAGGCTATTAACGAAAGCCTCACTACAGATCTGCGGATAAACAGATAAGCCAAAAATTTAATTTTAAGTTTAAGACATTGTAAAGAATTGGCCTAACCTTTGTCTAAGTTGTTTAAATATTGTTTATTTTATAGGATTTATTAATTTTGAATCTTTCTTATTGCGCTGGATGATCACTCATTATTAAAACTGCCAAGTTCTTGGCATTATTTGCTGATATTATTATTTACTAACTTTCTTTGCTTGATTATATATTTATATATATTGTAAACTTCACTGTTGGGTTTATTTTCGTCAATATAATTGATAGATCTAACTTTGTGTTCTTACTCAGATCATCACCCACTCACCTAATTAAATATTTTTATTAATTTTATTTTGCTTATCAGGATTCAGAAGAATCAGTTATTTCTCTCCAGTAAGATTGGTCAGTGCCTGGACCATCAGGGGTTTCCGATTTATACCGTAAAATCGGTGGCGCGACTCACATTATTTTGTTTTGTATTACCCTCTACGGCTGAGCTGGGCACAAATTTGCCAGTAGAGAAACCACTTACCGATCTTAGCTGGAGTAGTTAACTTTTAAATTTTCTAAATCTAAATTTGAATTTATTTCATCGAAAGTTCGTGGCAATTTGACAGATCTAAGACAGGATTTAAACAAACGAATCATTAGACAGTTGACATTTGACAGTTGCCAGACATTTAACGGGTGACTTTTGACAGTTGAATTTGAAAGTTGACACTTGATTGTTAAATTTCATATTTTGTTTTAATATTAATAAATGTCTTGTTACTATTTAAAGTAAATTAATAAACAAAACATTACTGACTTTTCATTAACCATTTCATTGTCCAATCTGCGAATAAACGCTTAATTAAATAAAGCGCAAATTAGTATTTAACATCATAATTAATATGCAATTAAAAGCTATTGCGTTCCTTTTAATTACTCTGATTAGAATCAGGTATGAGAACAGTGATATAATTTAAAATGTCTTATTTTTAATGTTCTTCATTAACTTGTAATTACTTTAACTATATACCAGAGTCGATGTTTTTTTCCTTAAACATTTGACAGTTGGCATTTGATAGTTGATATTTGAAAGTTGACAGCTGACAGTTGCCATTTGAAAGTTGACAGTTGACTTTTGACAGGTAATGGTTGACATTTGACAGTTAAAATTTCACATTTAACATTTTCATTTGACAGTTCACATTTGACAGTTGCTATTTAATAGTTGACAGTTGATATTTGACAGTTGATATTTGACAGTTGATATTTAACAGTTGACATATGACGGTTAACAGTTGACCTTTGATAGTTGACTTTTCACATTTGACATTTTCTTTTGACAGTTGCTATTTAACAGTTGACGTATAAAACAATAACAGATGTCAAAAATGACATGAAACGCTGTATTATCAAAAATGACACATGTCAAAAATAACATATAACAAGTATATATGTTCTGTAGCATATTCAAAACAATACTTTTGGATGAATTGTTTTAAATTTTGTCTTTTTCCTACATTCTTGTAATAGATTTGCAATAAAATTAGATTTGAGTTTAAAAATCTTCTTTTTTTTGTTGCAGTTCAACGAGAAATATATCAACAACCACAAAAATACTCAGAATGGCGTCAATTGTGGTATCCAAATTTCGAAGATCTAGCAAAAGCTGAGGCAATGGCCGGTGCTGAAAATAATACAATCACAAATGTAACAGTTCAATTGGGCGCCACTGCTTACCTTCATTGTCATGTTCGAAGTACTGGAGATCGAGCTTTGGCTGGAGCAGAGGTAATTATCATCAAATTTATCAAGAATCTTAAAAAAACAGTCTCACATTACAAAAAAGTAAACAAAAATCGAATATTCTTAGTCGTTACTTGATGAAAATCCATATTCAAAGAATATTAAAATACTAAATGTATTGAGATTTTCACAATTTTTATTTAATTTATGACGCGTTTCACTATCTTATAGCTTCTTCAGATACATTTAAACTTACAAAGTTATGGTAAAAATAAAATGAAATAATGGCATGACATAATGACATAATGATGGTCGAAAGACATTGTATAAATAAACTGAAATAAAACAAATGTACTACAAATTGCAATAAGGACAAAGTTAATAATAATAAATATTTACGATAGTAGTAATATATACAGGATTAGTACATAGACCTTTGTGTAAATAAATTTAATAACGGTGAATTATTTAATTCTGTTTGATCATTCAGTAATGTATCAGAGTGTTTACGTTTATTAATTTCTAGACTTTCTAATAAATTTAATTTAAAACCTTTATTTTCTTGGTGTAAGATATCAAAATTATTATTAAAGTTATGGTTTTCAGAAATTAGATGATTTGAGTACGTAGAATCAGTTTTTTTATTAAGGAAGCTTCTGTTATGTTCTGTAATACGCTTTTTAAAAGTTCTACCTGTTTGTCCTATATATACTTTATTACAAGAACCACAACTAAGTTTATATACACCCGATTTTTGATCTTTTGAATTTTTAGTTTTATTGTTCTTAATGTATTTCCCTATTGTATTATTGGTTTTATATGAAATCGTAAAAGTATGTCACGGGTTTAAATTTACTATAGTTATAACTAATTGCTTACCTTATAATTCGTTATCATTGTAGGGATTATTCGAGTCAGGAACCGGTTGATTTAAGTTCGATTATAGTTAATCGCCAACTATTGTTTATTATTCTGGCCATAAATTATTCCTAATGTTGCTAATATTGTTTTGGAAGTAAATTTATTTAATTCAGGTTATGATTTCATGTAGTTGTTTATTTTTTTTGAAATTACTGTCACTTTAGCTTTCATCTGACTGAAGTACTACCTCTTCCTTTCTGTCGATAACTCGTGATATTGCGGTTCTACAGCCAGCTGTTTCGTGGAATTGTCATTGGCGTAATAAGATTTAAAATAAACGAGGAAATTAAGTAATGTTGAGATTTTTGTAGTTATCTATATAAATAATAAGATCAGTCGTATCAAACGACCACTGTTTGTTCGTAAATTGGTAGCTGAAGATCCTACGGTTATTGTCCCTATAGTAGTAGAGGCCACCTTTTATTTCGACGTGTGTCAAATTTCGTGAACGGAGATATGTGAGAATTCGTTCTTTCTATTACCAGCCTTTGACTTGAAAACGTGGTAGTGAGAAGATTTTTTGGGTTTAAGTTGTAATCTCTGTTCATTGGAGTCAATTAATCTTGGATTTACAAAATTAAGCCCCTGTTTTCCTATCGAATAGTATTGGAGTAAGATTTCCAGTTGTTTTGTTGGATTCGTAGTAAAATCGCTTTAGCGGATTTTAGGAAATCTTCAGTGGTGAGTAACACGTTTATTTATTCATGTGGTTGTTCGATTCTTATGGTTCTTTCGTTCCCAATGAAGTGTAGGTAGCCCATAGAGCAGACAGTAGGGAAAATTGGTAATTTAAAACCGTTCAGACAGCAAATCGTGGTCAGAATTCCCCATTATTGCAGTTAGCAACGAGGAAATTGTTTTAACCGTTTACCAGGTAGGGGTGTCACGAGTTTAATGAAAGAAACCCTATCTTAATAGGTGAGTTACGATATTTAATTTTTATAAGATTAATAACGCCATATAGTCGCAATTTTAGTTGAAATATCTTTATTTTACTTGTATTTCTTTGTGTCTTGTATGTAGGTTTATTTATGTGAAACTAGACTCCTTTTATTGGGAATAATAAAAATAATAAAAAACGTTAGTTTTTTATATAAAACTTTCACTTTAAATGTATTTTAAAAAATGACATATGTTTCGCATTTAAGCATCTGACGATGCTTAAATGCGAAACATATGTCATTTTTTAAAATACATTTAAAGTGAAAGTTTTATATAAAAAACTAACGTTTTTTATTATTTTTATTATTCCCAATGAAAATGAACTTTCAAGTAGTAAGGGTCGATACAATTAATTTAATTAGACTCCTTTTAGTTTTTTTACTATTATAAATTAATTTTATGTTAAATCTTGATTTAATTTATTGTTATAATTTTGTCGTGACTAGCAAGTCAAATTTAAGTTTGTTAAGCACATTTAAATCATTAGTTTTGATCATTAATTGTAAATTCAGAGAAGTCAGCTTCTAAATATTGTATTATTCATTTAAATTCATTTTTATTCTTTCATTGTCGTACAAATTTAAGTTAATGTGATCAAATTGTATTAAAGTCAGTAAAGTCAATTAATTCGAGGAGTCATTTAAATTTGTTTGAGCTATTATTAATTCCAAATTACGATTTTAGGGTCCTAGTTATAGGCTGAAATCCTAGATACAGGTGTAAATCATAGATACAGGTGTAAATCCTAGTTAAGGGTTTAAGTCCTAGTTATTGGTTGAAATTTGATTGCTGACCTGATACTTAGTCGAGCTTAAGTTATTTGTGAATGGTGCAAGCCTATTGGTTCTGGGAACAGGCTTGAATTTGGTACCGGCCTAAGTATTGGAGAAGCCTAGGACGGCGAGGAATTGTATCTAGTTTATCAGATAAGCTAATTAGATTTAAGTCGCAACTATACTTTTAGTTAAAAAATCTATTTTTCTAGTTTATTTTTTTTTTTATATATATTGCGTGTGATCACACATTCTGGATAAAATTCTTTTTTTTTAATATTATTCATATATTTTTTTTATATATATAAAAATCAATAGCGTTGTCAAGAACGAGGCTTGACAGTTTTGTAATTCTTAATATTTATTTATTAAAGAAGGGTCTAGTTGAGATTTTGTTTTATTTAGCTCACTTTATCGTCATTTTCTTTTATTGTGTAATTCAATTAGAACTGTTTAATATTCAAAATTTATTTAATTATCTCCAGTGGGTGAGGTAGTGCCTGGAACATCAGGGGTTTCCGATTTTGACCGTCTAAATCGGTGGCGCTACTCACTTTATTTGGTTACATTCCCTCTACGGCTGAGCTGGGCACAAATTTGCCAGTAGAGAAACCACTACCGAACTCAGCTGGAGTAGAACTTCAATAGTAAAAATTTGATTAACCTTTTATTGATTTTTCGAAATCTGATGTTGTTTTATTTTCATTAAAAATACGTGGCAAGTAGTACTAAATTAAAATCTTTTTTATTGAAACAAAATTTTACGATTTCATATAAAACCAATAATACAATAGGGAAATACATTAAGAACAATAAAACTAAAAATTCAAAAGATCAAAAATCGGGTGTATATAAACTTAGTTGTGGTTCTTGTAATAAAGTATATATAGGACAAACAGGTAGAACTTTTAAAAAGCGTATTACAGAACATAACAGAAGCTTCCTTAATAAAAAAACTGATTCTACATACTCAAATCATCTAATTTCTGAAAACCATAACTTTAATAATAATTTTGATATTTTACACCAAGAAAATAAAGGTTTTAAATTAAATTTATTAGAAAGTCTAGAAATTAATAAACGTAAACACTCTGATACATTACCGAATGATCAGATAGAATTAAATAATTCACCGTTATTAAATTTATTTACACAAAAGTCTATGTACTAATCCTGTATATATTACTACTATCGTAAATATTTATTATTATGTCTTTCGACCATCATTATGTCATTATGTAATGCCATTATTTCATTTTATTTTTACCACAACTTTGTAAGTTTATATGTATCTGAAGAAGCTATAAGATAGTGAAACGCGTCATACATTAAATAAAAATTGTGAAAATCTCAATACATTTAGTATTTTAATATTCTTTAAACAAAAATCGTAAGAAGTTATATATACTTCTTTGGTCTAAAAGTTAAATCTTATGCCAAAATAGTAAGAGGCCTCTTTGACATGTGACATTTGAAAGTTTACAGTTGACTTTTGACAGTTTAAATTTGAGTGTTGGCATTTGACAGTTGACATATGTCATTTAGCAGTTCGAATTTTGATGTTTTGTGATTTATGACTTAATTTTATGGTAGCGGTATTACTAAAAAAATAGAGTCTATTTGTTACACACGAGAAACTTTACGTCTTTATTATTTCGGGGTCTATTATATTGAAAAGAATAAGTAAGGTAACATAATTCTTATATGGGATCGGGTTGAAAAATAGGTTCAATATAAAAGCACAAAGATGCTATTTTTTGCTTTTATTGATAGACATGAATCACCTCATGTGCTTTACCCGGCATTTTCTTTAATAGAAAATTTACCGTTTTAAATATGTTAAAGTATAAGGCAGGGCACTACAAAAAAAAAAAAAAAAAAAAAAAAAGTATGGCAGTCTGTAGGACTGCCGGCAGAAGTTATACTTCTATGCACTGTTAACTAATAAAACTTAATAACTACAAACACAGGCAAGTAGAAATAATTTTTTTTTTTAATTAGTTGATGTGTGTCGTTACTTTAAACACGAAAACTAAACAGTAAAACGATCAATGTACAAAAAAAGTGTTTACAAAACCCCATAGTGCAAAATATAATGCAACCATGTGATGGTAGTATGGACTACAATACAATATCTACTCATTACTGAATATTATTATTAATATTATTAATATAAAATACTAAACTTTATATGTTTACTTACGTGACAGAATTATAAAATAATCTGTCAAACACAATGTAATACGTCACTATGATATTCCAAAACATTAGCTCAGACTGTTTTTTGTATATCTATCTCTTTTCAATGTAATGATACCTTATATGTGTTTCTGTCTCTCTCTTACTCACACCATTACATATGTAATGATTTTTCCCATTTAACCCCACACAAATCAAGTCCATGATAAGAAGTATAACTTCAAAAATCGAGTTGTAATTTTTCAATTGTCGATTTGACAAAGTCACTCTCTCATTAACGTCATACTATATGTGCTTAAGTAGAAAGTGAGTAAGTGTCACATGTGGCATGAGTTAAATTTAATGACCTTTCGGCGATTTGATGGCTAAGCACCTATAGCTTAGTTGTTAGAGCGTCAGCGCGTAGAGTTAAAGGTTGCGAGTTCGAGTCTTGCTGGGTGCGACATATTTTAATTTCTCCTTAATGTCCTTTAATATATTCTTGTTTGTATACTTTCTAAAAACTTTCAAATTTTTTTAATGAAATTTGTTTCTTTTTAGCAAGTTTCATGGGTTCGACGAAGAGATTGGCATATTTTATCTTCGGGTCTGTTTACATACACAAATGATGAAAGGTTTCAAATTTTACATGCTGAAGGATCTGATGACTGGACTTTACAAATCAAATATGTACAGAAAAGGGATAATGGAACTTATGAATGCCAAGTAAGTAGTTTTTTATTTTCATTTTTAAAAACACTTTTATTTAAGATACTAAAAAGAAAAATTATACTTACACTTTCCTTTTACTTATCCTGATCGTTATAAATCAAATCGGTAAGATAAAGATATATTTAAAAACAAAATCTATTACTTTAATAAAATATACATTAGAGAAACTAAAAATATTGATCAGAGTAACAGGTTCTAGCTAGGAAAAGAAAAATCTATAGGTAACAATAACAATATTATTTATTATCAGCTGTAATGATAAAAACGACACACAACCATAAAATATAAAAATATAAAATACATCTCCGTACGGTATAGTAAACACATATTACTAAACACATGTCACGGGTCAAAATTTAAGTTCGTTTATAGGTAATCGTCAACTTATAAATATATTCTGGCCATAAATTATGCCTAATGTTGCTAATATTGTTTTGTAAGTGAATTATATTTAATTCAGGTTATGAATTGTTGATTTTCTGAAATTTATTGTCAAACTTATCTTTCATCTGACTGAGGTATCACCTCTCTCTTTTTATCGATAGCTATTATTACTGTGTTTTACGGCCAGCTGTTTCGTGGAATTTTTATTTGCATAATAAGATCGAAAATAAATAGGGAAATTAAGTAATGTTGGGATTTTTGTTGTTACCTATATAAATAATAAGATTAGTCGTATCAAATGACCACTGTTTGTTCGTGAATTGTTGGCTGAAAAAGTCTATGGTTATTGTCCCTATAGTAGTAGAGGCCATCTTTTATTTTGGAAAGTGTGTCAAATTTGTTAAATGTGAAGGATAGGTGCGAAGATTCCTCCTTTTCATTTACCAGCTTTTGAGTTGAAAAGGTGTCAGCGAGAAGATTTTTGAGGGGTTGATTTGTAATCCCTGTTCATCGGGGACAATTTAGTTTGGATTTACGAAATCAAACCTCGGTTGTTTCTATCGAATATTGTTGGAGAGATTTTCCTGTATTTTGGTGAATTTGGTAGAAAATACGGCACTGCGACCGGATATTTAATAAAATCTTCTGTTGGTGAGTACACGTTTCTTTATCCATGTAATTATTCGATTCTTATGGTCCTTTTGTTCCTTATGAAGGGTAGGAACCCATAAAGCAGACAGTAGGGAAGACTGGTATTTTAAAACCGTTTAGACAGCAAATCGTGGTCAGAACTTACCCCATTATTGCAGTTAGCAACGAGGAAATTGTTTTTACCCGACTACCAGCTAGGGTATCACGATTAACGAAGTAAAATAACCCTATTTTAATAGGTGAGTTACGTAATTATGTTTTTAACAGATTAATAACGCCATTTAATCGCAATTTTAGTTAATATCTTGATTTTACATGTGAATCTCTTTATGTATTGTATGTAGGTTTTATTGATGTGAAACTAGACTCCTTTTTGCTTATTTTTTTTTTGCTATTATTAATTAATTTTGTGTTAAATTTTGATTTAATTTACTGTTATAATTTTGTTGTGACTAGCAAGTCAAATTTAGGTTCGTTGAGTACATTTAAATCATTAGTTTTGCTCATTAAATGTAAATTCAGAGAAGTCAATTGCTAAATGTTGTATTATTCATTTAAATTCACTTTGTTCTTTCATTGTAGTATAAATTTAAGTTAATGTGTTCAAATTATATTAAAGTTATTAAGTCAAACTAATTCAAGGAGTCATTAAAATCTGTTAAAGCTATCGTTAATTTTAAATTACGATTTTAGGGTCCTAGATACAGGCATAAGTCCTAGATACAGGCATAAGTCCTAGTTAGGCAGAATTTTGATTGCTGATCCTATATTTAGTACGAGCTTAAGTTATTGTGAATGGTGCAAGCCTGTTGGTTCTAGAACAGGCTTGATTTTTGGTACCGGCCTAAGTATTGGATAAGCCAAGGACTGAAGAAACTTATTTAGACTAACAGATAAGCCTAATTAGTTTAAGTTGTAACTTAGTTGGTTAAAATTTATTTATTTTCCCTTTGTATTGCGTGTGATCACACATTTTAGATAATTCTTTTTATACAGTTCTTATATCTATTTCTTATTTTTTTTTATATCGATAACGTTCTCAAGAGTAAGGTTTGACATTGGTGTAAATTCTTTACTTTTATTAAAGAAGGGTCTAGTTGATATTCTGTTTTATTTAGCTAACTTTATCATTTTTATAGTACAATTCAAGTAATACTGATTAAAAATTTTGAATTTATTTAATTATCTCCAGTGGGTAAAGTAGTGCCTGGAACAACAGGGGTTTCCGATTTTGACCGTCTAAATCGGTGGCGCGACTCACTAATATTTGTTTACTTACCCTCTACGGCTGAGCTGGGCACTAATTTGCCAGTAGAGAGACCACTACCGAACTCAGCTGGAGTTGAATTTGGATTGGAGTAAATTGATTAACCCTTTTATTTATTTTTCTAAATTTGATTTTGTTTTTAAATTCATTAAAATACGTGGCACACATTTGTGTTTAGTTCAAAAACATAATTATTAATACACATAAAATAATTGCTAAGTACTTTGTTTTATCATTTTCGTGTACTCTGATAAGCGAAAAATGAGAGAAATTTAGATGAAATAGGTATAAAAAAATATATCACCTTTTGCTTTGATATTAACTCGAGTTAAGAGTACTCATATTTAAAGGTATAAATTTTAATTAAATCAGTACGAGAGATAAAATTTAAAGATAAAAAAAATAAGTAAAACAGTTTACAGATAGCAGGTACAAAAAATATAAGTAATAAAAAAAATTACAGATAAGCAATACACAAAAAAACACATCCCGGTTACTTTTATTACGGCACTGTGCACTATACTTATGTATAAGACGGTAAATACAATTAAGATAAAATATTCCATAGAAATAAATGGTACTCTGATAGCTCGATACAGGTATATAAAAAATTGTTAAAAACTTACATTATCTTTTAAATGTTTCTGATATACATTTCTAGCATATGGCTTCATTCTCTCAGTAATTGGTAAGATATAATCTAGAACCATTACTGTCTAGATTTGTAGATAGTTAAAGAAATAAGACCATAAACTCATTCTTCGTAGCTGGAGTTCGAAAAGAAAACGATAACAGTAACAATGGCGGACTTCTGCCGTCGTTGTTCCACTATATACCAAGGAAACTTAAAGAAAACACTGTCTGGAGATCTTTATGTGAATCTTCGGTACGATAAACGGTAACAGAAACACTTAATAGCAAGTAATTTTTAAGATAAAATAAAGAAATTTGCCGGGAATTTGAAACTAGTGGTCGTGCAAGGTGTCAGTCGCGCCAGAACTCAAACTAGAATGCATAAAAGTCGTTAGTACTGGGGTGACGCGCTGTCTTTCGCGCCTAATCATCTGTTTTAAACACGGGACCTCATTGGTCAGTTAGGAAAAATCAATAAATTTGCTTACACTTAACCGTTAGGTAGTTGGCGCGAGTGACAACTAGATTGAAATATGATAAAGGGTCCGCCTACGTGAGAAAGACTGTTAAAAAAAGAAATTTTATTATTCGAGTTTTTTAAACACGCTACAATATTAATTATTAATTTAAATAAATAAAGCTGAAAATTTTATATATGTGGAATTTAAAAGTTCTTTAATTACTTCAAATTTTGTCTCAGAAATTCGAGCAGTGGTAACCCTCTTTATGAACTCCAGCTAACTTTATAACGTTATATCCAGAAATCCAGAAATCCGAGCAATCCTCATAAATATCAAAACTTTTCGTAATCCCCTTTAGTTGAATGGCATCGTTTTGAAAACTAACGCCAGAACCATTTAATCAACATATTAAAAACGATTTAACCCTTTTCAACGTCGCTTTTTTCACATTCGCTTAAATTCAATTAACAAATTTATAATTCAGTTTTTGTCATATTTCCTTTGGCACGTCAAATGACACAAATCAAATGTCATATGCCATATGTGGAACGTCATATCTCAAATGTTATATCACAAATGTTTAAACACATCAAACAACGTTATTTTGACACTTTTGAACACTCTAATAAATAATTACAAATTGTGAATCTTGTCAAACTTGAGGAATAAAAGAGTGGCCTTTTACGATTTAAGCATAAATTTAAACTTTATGATTGGTATTGTAACGGGATAACCGATTAAGAAAACGACCTTTACTTGAAAGACTATTTTCAGGTTTAATGTTCTAGAATGTTCTCTCTCTTACTAGTGTGTACTATTTAAGTTCGATTTAAGTTTCGTGTTCATTCTAGAATGTTCTTTTGTTTTATATAAGGGGATGTATGGACAGTTAAGGAGAGTTCAAATAATTTACAATAGTTCATTGTCAATCAGTTTAAACGTTATCCAGCTGAGTTCTGTGTATCTTTACAATTTTGTGGATAAATTGTGTTAAAGTCCTGTCACGGGCTAATTTTTCGTTAACGTTGAGATATCTTTTTGTAAACAAAATGTTGTTCTTACCTTATAATTCGTAATTATTGTAGGATTTATCGAGGCAAGTATCGGCTGATTTAAGTCCGATGATAGTTAATCGCCAACTGTTGTTTATTATTTTCGACCATAAATTATTTCTAGTTGTTGCTAATATGGGTTTTGTAAGTAAATTTATTATTCTTGTGTTATTGTTTTGAAATCATTGCAAGTAGTTCATCTGATTCATTCTCTTCCTATCGTTGATAACTTGGATATAGCGGTTCTGTAGCCAGTGTACCGTCATATTTATAACTTTATTATTAAAATCGAAATTAAATGGGGAAATTAGGTAATGTTGGGATTTTTGTTGTCGTCTATATAAATAACAAGATTAGTCATATAAAATGACCTCTGTTTGTTCGTAAGTTGTTGGCTGAATAAGCTATGGTTGTTGTCCCTATAGCAGTAGAGGCCTTCTATTTGTTTCTGAAGTGTGTCAAATCGAGTGAAGGATCATATGCGGAGTAATTCTGTCTTTTTTTCACCTAAAAGCTTTCGACGTGAACACGTGTTAACCAGAAGATTTTTGAGGGTTTAATTTGTATCCCTGTTCATCGGGGACAACTTAGGTTGGATTTACGAAATTAAGCTTCATTTTTTTTCTATCGAATATTGTGGAAGAGATTTTTCGGAATTTTGGTGAATTCGGTGAAAAATACGGCACTGTGTCCGGGTATTTAGTAAAATCTTCTGTTGACAGTAGGGAAGACTGGTATTTTAAAACCACTTAGACAGCAATCGTGGTCGGAATTTGCCCTATTATTGCGGTTAGCGACGAGGAAATTGTTTTTACCCGACTACCAGCTAGGGTATCACGAGTTTAACGAAGTAGAATAACCCTATCTTAATAGGGTCCTAGATACAGGCGTAAATCCTAGTTACAGGGTTTAAGTCCTAGTTACTGGTAAAAAAAATATTTGATGCTGACCTGATACTTAGCCGAGCTTGAGTTTTTTTTTGAGATTGGTGTAAGCTATTGGTTCTGGGAACAGGCTTGAAGTGAACGCCGGCCTAAGTGTTGGAGCAGACAAGAACGACGAGGAACAGTATCTAGCATTTAACAGATAAGCTAAATTAGATTAAGTCGTTAGTTAAGAGTTATTTTTCTTATATTTTTTTTTATATTGCGTGTGATCACACATATTTTGGGATAAAATTCTCTATTAATATAATTCATATATTCTTTTTTTTTTGTATTTATATAAATATCAATAGCGTTGTCAAGCACGAGGCTTGACAGTTTTGTAATTCTTTACTTTTATTAAAGAAGGGTCTAGTTGATATTTTGGTTTTATTTAGCTCACTTATCGTTGTTTTCTGTAATTGTGTGGTTCAGTTGGAACTGATAAATATTCAAAATTTATTTAATTATCTCCAGTGGGTAAAGTAGTGCCTGGAACAACAGGGGTTTCCGATTTTGACCGTCTAAATCGGTGGCGCGACTCACTAATATTTGTTTACTTACCTCTACGGCTGAGCTGGGCAGTAGAGAGACCACTACCGAACTCAGCTGGAGTTGTATTTCATTTAATTAATTTATTTGTTTTCAAAATTCGATTTTGTTTTAAATTCCTTAAAATACGTGGCAGTCCCCATAAGTGTTTCAGTATTTTACACCAAAAAAAGTAAACACACACACACACCTTTTGTTTGTAGGTTTTTTGGTTAACGAAGTTAAATTTTTTCAAATTCCTTTATTACGAAAATAAACGTTTATTAAATCAATACGTAGATTAAAGCAACTGAAAACGATGTAGAAAAAATAGAAAAAAAACGCCTTTCAAATTTTTCAAATGTTATTACACAGAACGTTTTCCCGCATTTACACAGTAAACACACTTTTCCTTCGTTTTATTTTATTTTCACTTTTTTCTGGGGTGAGCAAGCATACAGAACTAAATGAGAATAAACATTTCAATAAGGCCCAGCTTGAATTTCATGCGGAACGAACACGGAACACAAAATTGTTCCTTTTTGATGACACAAATTGCAACTGAGTTTTTCATTATTTTTTTTTCCCTTTTGTTGTGATTGTTTGAGTATAAATTCTATTGTTTTGTAAATTTTACCAGATTTATTTACTTCAATTTAAGTTCCTAGATAAACAATGTCAACTCTTGAAATTGTTGATAAAAAATTTTCGAATAATTTTCCATTAAGGGTATAAAAATCGCTTTATCAATCTTAATTTTATACTTGGAAAATTGGAATGGACCGAATATAAATAAAATTAAACACAAATTATATAGCTTGGAGCACACTACACTGTCAGCTGCTGCAAACTATAGGCGTTGAAATTGAAATCGAAATCAAAATCAAAATCGAAATCGAAATCGAAATCGAAATCGAAATTGAAATCGAAATCGAAATCAAAATCAAAAGGTGTGTGTGCGATTCACACACGACAGAAGTGAATACTTCAGTAAATCGACAAAAGAATGAGATGAATATATATAACAAGGGTGGGATAATTACAAAGTTTATTTGTTTAAAAATGAAAGTGTTGTAACGTTTACAACGTTATTTGTGGCCTGGCCTATGGACTATTAATTTTTATAATTTTCGGGTTATTGGAGTCGACGCGTAGACTTTATCTGTTTTGAGAAGGGGAATATTTAGTTCGAACATGAGAAGTATTGCTATTGTAATTCTTTTCATTTTGTGCTTTTAAAGCAATTAGTTTCTTCTCACTACCTTCTCCCTTCGGGCCATTGCCAATTTGTGAAGGGTCCAAAGTGAGGGCTGTTATTAATAGATGATTTATCCTGAGTGAGGCTTTTTCTAGCCGAATTTTTCATCTTGCCACCATAGACAGATTGTTTTCCGCCACCAAAGTCTTTCCTCGAAATACTTCCAGTATTTAAGGAGAAAACATCTTGCCATCGGCATCTTTAACCGGTGCTAACTACGACAGAAATTTCGTCCACCACGTCGATTCCGAAGAAAAAACAAAAGATAATAAATTAGTTATTCACTATTTTTATTTCTAATAACTTAAAGTTTTGAATAAACAATTTAACACTGATTCTTTTTTTTTATTTGTATGTCTGTACTTGGCGCCCTTTTTTAATTGTTTGGGGGGGGGGGGTTGAAAAGAAAGCCAGAAGGAAGCCACGAACCCTGGAGCTAGCCAAGGGTATTTTTACGCTACAAATTTGGCGCCCAACGTGGTTGAACAATTTCTTTGAGATTTATCTTTATCTTTTTCTTTATCTTTTTCTCAAAGGGATTGTTTTGGCCACAAATTGGTGTTACAGTGTTTTGATTAATTTTAAAAGATATTTTATTTAATATATGTTACATAATTTATTGCTCAAGTTCCATATTTTCAGTTTCAAAAATTATTATTTACGACTGTAATATTTTTAACTACACTGTCAGCTGCTGCAAACTGTAGGCGTCGAAATCGAAATAGAAATCAAAATCGAAATCAAAATCAAAATCAAAATCAAAATCAAAATCAAAATCAAAATCAAAATCAAAATCAAAATCAAAATCAAAATCAAAATCAAAATCAAAATCAAAATCAAAATCAAAATCAAAATCAAAATCAAAATCAAAATCAAAATCAAAATCAAAATCAAAATCGAAATCAAAATCAAAATCAAAATCAAATTAAACACAAATAATATAGCGTGGAGCACACTACACTGTCAGCTGCTGAAAACTGTAGGCGTCAAAATCGAAATCAAAATCAAATTAAACACAAATAATATAGCGTAGAGCACACTACACTGTCAGCTGCTGCAAACTGTAGGCGTCGAAATCGAAATCAAAATCAAAATCAAAATCAAAATCAAAATCAAAATCAAAAACAAAAACAAAAACAAAAACCAAAATAAAATTAAAATTAAAATTAAAATTAAAATTAAAATTAAAATTAAAATTAAAATTAAAATTAAAATTAAAATTAAAATTGAAATTGAAATTAAAATTAAAATTAAAATTAAAATTAAAATTAAAATTAAAATTAAAATTAAAATTAAAATTAAAATTAAAATTAAAATTAAAATTAAAATTAAAATTAAACTTAAAATTAAAATTAAAATTAAAATTAAAATTAAAATTGAAATAGAAATAGAAATAGAAATAGAAATAGAAATAGAAATAGAAATAGAAATAGAAATAGAAATAGAAATAGAAATAGAAATAGAAATAGAAATAGAAATAGAAATAGAAATAGAAATAGAAATAGAAATAGAAATAGAAATAGAAATAGAAATAGAAATAGAAATAGAAATAGAAATAGAAATAGAAATAGAAATAGAAATAGAAATAGAAATAGAAATAGAAATAGAAATAGAAATAGAAATAGAAATAGAAATAGAAATAGAAATAGAAATAGAAATAGAAATAGAAATAGAAATAGAAATAGAAATAGAAATCGAAATTGAAATTGGTCAAGCACACTACGCTGTCAGCTGCTGCAAACTGTAGGCGTCGAAATCGAAATCAAAATCAAAATCAAAATCAAAATCAAAATCAAAATCAAAATCGAAATCGAAATTGAAATTGAAATTGAAATCGAAATCGAAATTGAAATTGAAATCAAAATCAAAAGGTGTGTGTGCGATTCACACACGATAGAAGTGAAAACTTCAGAAAATCGACAAAAGTTTATTTGTTTAAAAATGAAAGTGTTTTGATTAATTTTAAAAGATATTTTATTTATTATATGTTACATAATTTATTGCTCAAGTTCCATATTTTGTAGCGTGAAAAATACCCTTTGCTAGCTCTAGAGGGTTCTGCTGAAATTTTGCTTAGTTTTTTCCCCAATCAAGTTATTTAATAGGGCGCCAGTACTGACATACAAATAAATGAACAGAATAAAATCATAAATTGACTACGAAGCCAATAACTCTCCTACCACTTTGCAGTCTCCCACTCGTTACAACGCCAAAACAATAAATAATATAAAAATATTTATAGTCCAGGAGAACTGATCGAAATAAACGATGTTATCGTTACAATTTTCAGTTTCAAAAATTATTATTTACGACTGTAATATTTTTAAAACGTTACATGTCGTAGATACTTACGCAGTCGTAGTTGGTATTAATACGAATAGGTAGAATATAACCGTCGACGTTACATGTCGTAGATACTTACACAGTCGAATTTCGTATTAATACGAATAGATAGAATTGTTTTCATTAGCAGATCTGCTCACTCCCGTACAATTGTTATTAAACTATACGCCTCTCAGGCACCTCTAGTGGCGCCACCAAGCGGACTGCCGCGACATGCGGTTGGGTCAATCGGCTGTCATAAGTGTCATATGCTATGTAATTCCAGCGGAGTGTGTGCGTTTTTAAATTTAAAATTTTAATCGATTGTCGTGAAATGTCCGCGAAAAAAGTTAGTGGTCACACTTGTTGTGTTGTTGGGTGCAATTCCCGGGGTTATACTATCTCAGGAATAAGTTATTATAGATTTCCCTCAAAATCGTGGGAAGTAGCTCGTCGCAAGGATTGGATTGTCGCAGTCCGTCGAGTCGAGTATGTACCAATAATGTTTATCAAATAAAATGTTATGGACCGGTTTTTCAACTAAAGTTTTTAAAATAACGCTCATTACAGAAGAGTGATTTTGCATGATAAAGAATAGGCAATACACAGCACCTGACTCAACCTAATGCGGCCTTGCGCCACGAGGTAGCGCTGGCGTCGCAAAGTCGTGATGCCTGAGAAGCGTATAGGCGCCGCCTACTTTATACTTTATACCTACTCGGCGGTCGACCGACATGCGACATGCACTAACACAGACCAAAAAACGATGTAATAAAAGTTTCACTTTAATAATGTCTGGAAATTGTCAAATGTTAAAAAAACTTTTCATTGACTAAACCGACGGTTTTGTTTAAATGAAATGTATCTCCAGATGAATTTAAACAATATGGAAAATCATTAAGAAATTAGCATTTGGTTGCGGTTAAGGTGGAAATGAGGTCAGGAAAGTTAATTTCGCGACTAAACGAGAGAAAATTAATATGCTTCAGGTTGTCTCATTTTGAGCAAATACATCTTCGGTGTCACGAATATTTTGTTAAAACGATTCTAATACGCGCTCCACTCAACATTCATTCATTAGTTATGCAATAATGTCGAGATAAATTCGAAATTCGAAACTTGAATGCTTTTGTTACGAATGGCAAAAGGGGAATTTATGGTCTTTTGTCCAATTACAACCCTCATTATCTATTTCAACACATTGTTAAAAACAATTAAGAAAGTGAATAAATGACGTTTCGAGTAGAAAAAAAAAGAGTGTGCGTGTAACCTTTACGCGCGATTGAAGTAAAATACCATTTTTACTCTTACAGAATAGTATCTAATAGTTAAAGAATATATAAATAATTACAAGATTACCATAATAAAATTTATAAACTTCTAAACAAAACATAACCTCACTTTCACTAAAATGTCAATGCAAATTTGATTTGTTTGGAAAGGTTTTGCCACGTATTTTAAAGAATTTAAAAACAAAATCAAATTTAGAAAAATAAATAAATTAATTAAAGGAAATACAACTCCAGCTGAGTTCGGTAGTGGTCTCTCTACTGGCAAATTAGTGTCCAGCTCAGCCGTAGAGGTAAGTAAACAAATACTAGTGAGTCGCGCCACCGATTTAGACGGTCAAAATCGGAAACCCCTATTGTTCCAGGCACTACTTTACCCACTGGAGATAATTAAATAAATTTTGAATATTTATCAGTTCCAACTGAACTACACAATTACAGAAAACAACGATAAGTGAGCTAAATAAAACCAAAATATCAACTAGACCCTTTTTTAATAACAAATTTCTAGAATACAGACTGTCAAGCCTCGTGCCTGACAACACAATTGATATTTATATAAAAAATTATGCGAACAATAAAAAAAAGAAAATTTATCAATAGGTGTGATCACACGCAATACAAAAAGCAAGAAGGATAAATTTTAACTAAAACTATAACCGACTTAAATCTAATTAGCTTATCTGAAACACTAGATACAGTTCCTCGACGTCTTATCTGCTCCAACACTTAGGCCGGCGCCCAATTAAAGCCTGTTCCCAGAACCAATAGCTTACACCAATCTCAAAAAAAAACTCAAGCTCGGCTAAGTATCAGGTCAGCATCAAATTTCAAACCAGTAACTAGGACTTATGCCTGTATCTAGGACCCTATCAAAATAGGGTTGTTTCTTTCCTTAACTAGTGCCACCCTGGCTGGTAGACGGGTAAATCGATCTCCTCGTTGCCAATTGCGGTAACCTACCACCTCTCACCATCTGAACGGTTTTAAATCTCCCAAAACTACCTACTGACTGCTTTATGGGTTCCTACCCAACAGAAGATTTTACTAAATATCCGGACACAATGCCGTATTTTCCACCGAATTCACCAAAATTCAGAAAAATCTCTTCCTCAATATTCGATGGAAACAAAAGAATCTTAATTTCATAAATCCAACCTGAGTTGACCCCGATGAACAGGGATGCAAATTAAAACCTCAAAAATCTTCTGGTTAACACCTTTACGAGTCAGAAGCTGATAAATGAAAAGACAGAATTTTTCCACGTATGTCCCTTCACTCGATTTGACACACTTCAGAAAGAAATAGATGGCCTCTACTACTATCGGGACAATAACCATAGCTTATTCAGCCAACAACTTACGAACAAACAGGGGTCATTTGATACGTTTAATCTTATTATTTAAATAGCTAACAACAGATATCCCAACATTACTTAATTTCCCCATTTATTTTCGATTTTAATAATAAAGTTATAAATATGACCGAACGCTGGCTGCAAAACCACAATATCCAAGTTATCGACGAGAGGGTAGATCAGATGAACTACTGTCAGTGATTTCAAACAATAACACAAGAATAATAAATTACTTACAAAACCCATATTAGCTACAACTAAAAATAATTTATGGTCGAAAATAATAAACAACAGTTGGCGATTAACTATTAACAAACCAAATCAGCCGGTTCTCGACCCAGTAAACCTTTAATAATAGGAATTTTCAAGGTAAGAATACACTATGTTTATAGATTAAAATATCTCAGTGTTAACGAGAAATTAGCCCGTGACAGTTTCTTAGCTCCTCCCATAGCTGACGTCACACCGTTACTTCCGTCAGAAAAAAAATCTGAGTTATACCTAGTTGCGCCTAAAGAAGTTTTACTTCAAAAAATTCGTAAAGAAGGATCATTGCAAGTTTTTGCATGTTTGTATTGGTTTTTTGGGCCACCGTGTCTATATCTAAATTTTCGAAATTAAATTCTGTTTAGGTTGCTTTGAATGAGGCTCATAATACGTTTCAGAAACAATAAAGCTTACTAAATTCCTTAAATATTTATCGTATAATATAGTTCATCATTTTCTCTTTACACACTAACAAAGTATAAATTAGGCATTATATGGCTGAAAACATGGCAAACTTCAAAACTTTCTCCCAAAAACCTATTATTGCTTTTCTCTTTTTATCTATTCTCGTAATTTTATTATTGAAAATTTCTATCTCTGTTCATCTCCTATGGTAGTTTTGTTGGTAGAAAGTTCTTCATTTACTCTAATTGAATTTTATTCTATTTTATCCCATTCTCTGTGATGTGGTTGAGGATTAAATTTGTAATTTTTAAACACTTTTAACAGCTTTCTAGAAGGACTTAATGACAAAGTTTTAGACAACATATGTGGGCTTTTATTAAATTTTAAAACTTTAGATACTTCATAATAATAAAGAAATTTTGTATAAATATTTAGATTCCTAACATTGTTGACATTTCAAATTCATCATATTTGATATGTCAGGCATTTGTCATTTTTGATATTTGGCATTTGACACTATTGACAATTGAGATTTTTGACATTTTATATTTTTGACATTTAACATTGATTTCTGATATTTCATATCTGACGCAACTGACATTTTCAAATAAACTGTAATATGGAGCCATGGGCAGAATAAATTGCAAGAATTTCTGACACACATTAACAGCATCCATGAAAATATACAGTTTAGGATGGATATCGAAAACAACAACAAGTTAGCGTTCCTTGATGTGTTATTATCACGAAAAGGAAAATCATTGAGCCACACAGTGTACAGAAAACCAACACATACGGATCGTTATTTACATAGGGATTCCAACCACCGCCCTTGTCAGAAATATGGAGTCATCAAAACCTTAGCAGAAAGGGCAAGAAGCAATTGCGAACCCGAGGCACTAAACGCAGAACTAACTTATATTCATGATGCTTTAAGGGCCAATGGTTATTCAGAAAGGGAAATCAAAAGATCGATTGGACCAACAAATCTTAGACCCAAAGAAAATGAGAAAATCCAACCAGTGGCAAAAGCATTTCTGCCTTTTATTCCGGAAGTGACAGACAGAATTGGTCGATTGCTAAGAAAGAAAAATGTGAAAACTATTTACAAACCAACGAGAAAAATCAAAGAATGTCTTCGATCGGCAAAAGACAGAAGAGATCCACTGTCGGCTTCGGGAATTTACCGCATTCCGTGCACATGTGGAAGCGTGTACCTACATAGGAACTACCAAACGCTCGATCAACACCAGGATTAAAGAGCACAAGGTCAACTGTCGTCTGGGACAGACGGACAAATCCGCCGTAGCGGAACATACCCTCACTATGGACCATCGGATTAAGTTTGAGGAGACCCAAGTCCTCGCTACTACATCAGCATACCATTCCAGACTCTATAGAGAAGTCATAGAGATAGAGAAGCACCCCAAACAACTTTAATAAAAAAGAGGAAGCAGTCAAGATTAACAAAACATGGGTCCCCATAATTAAGGGTGCGAAAACTCTACCCTTAACGAACAACACCGACCAGAACCGATTGGAATCGAAAGCAACTGAGGCCCCGCCCACTTCCTTCCCGACGTGTAAATACGGGCTCCGTTCACGCAGAGCTCATTAGTTCACAGACTGTCAACCAGAAAGCAACTTCTGAAGATGCCAACCGCTCGTGTTGGCGAAACGTTATAGTTAACATGACAATCGACGCCGGCCTAACAGTCCAAAAACCATTGATACATTGACATTTTCAAAATTTGACATATTATATTTCTGACTATTAATATTTCTGACATGTAGTATTTTTGAAATTTGACATTTCTAACATTAGACAGTTCTTAAATTGGACATATTACTCCTATTTTTAACAACTGTAACTTTTTTCATTTAAAATTTATGACATTTGATGCTTCTAATATTCTGACATTTGACTTTCTATCAATTGAGACTTCGGACATGTTAGAAATGTCAAAATTTGAATAAATGTTCGTATACACTAATGTCATCTAAACTAATATTATAAAGAAGAAAGGTTTAATTTTTTGTTTGTTTGAAGTGAATAGCCTCCAAAACTACTGGACCGATTTCAAAAATTCTTTTACCGTTGGCAAGCTACACTATTCCCGAGTGATATAGGTTATGTTTCATTTAAAAAACAAAATAGGGATCCTTCTAATCTAATCTAATCTAAACAACCTGGCATGGTCTCTCCTGTGGAGCCCCATGTTTGAGCACTGCTTCCTATGGGAATATTGTGACCAGCTTCGGCACCAAGAGTCCTTACATGCACCCGATGCGTGCAGGACTCTAGTTTGTTCAGCTGAAAATCAACGTCACGCTGATCTTCAGGTAGGCTAGAATCCAGGTATCCGAAATTCCTTGAGTTACTGTTGCCACAGAGCAGTTCCCTTGATAAGAGACTTGACTCCTGTGACTAGCTCCTCAAGGTGGTGATAGGATTCAGGATTCGTGTCACCGAAGATGAGGAACCGTTTATGGTCCAAGGCCTCACATTCGAATAGAATGTGAGTTGCCGTCTCATCGTCCATGGCGCACAGTCGGCACGAGGTGGGTTCCTGTGTCAGAATCCCCATCCTCCGAAGGTGTAGTCTGAATGGTCCATGCCCAGTGAGCAGGCCCACTAGTACTCTTATCTGACTCCTACCAAGATTCAGTATGTCAAACGTAAGTTTTTTGGAGTAGCCTTTGAGCATCAGCTTCGAGTGCCTCAGCCCTGCAGTGTTACTCCAGTGCTTGGTTGACTCTTCCCAGACCCAGTCCCTGACTTTGGTCCTTACCCAGGCTCTAGGCAGTCCCAATACCGGTTCTGGACCAGTGAATCGTGTGTCCGCTCCCTTCTTGGCCAGAAGGTCCGCGGTTTCATTACCTTCAAAACCTTTATGCCCTGGTATCCACTCCAAGAAAACACTGTTTTGTCTAGCCAGTTCATTGAGGTTTTGTATGCACTCCCAGATCAGCTTGGAACTGACCCGGAATTGTTTTAAGGCCAGCAGTGCAGCCTGGCTGTCTGAGAAGAAAGTTATCCTCTCCCCTCTCCAGCCACGGCCTCGGGCGTGGTCGGCAGCCTTTAGTAAGGCGTATACCTCGGCCTGGTACACGGTTGACTCCGTTCCCAAGCTAAAGTACTGCCTAAGGTTGCGTGGACCACAGATCCCTGCACCGGTTCCTTCTGAAGTGCGAGATCCGTCAGTAAAGTACTTGATCCCTGCATCTTCGAAAATTCTTTGAGAGCCGTCCCCAGTCGACTCGGCTCTGTCTCTCAGTCGGACTTGGTATCGACTCTAAAAGTTGTAACAGGGGATCATCTGGTCAGTTGGCAAGCCTGTCAATAGGACCTGACAATCTCCAATGAACAGTGTGCGATGACGATGCAATCCATCACCATCACACCCGTTAACTTTCAGCCTGTAAGCTCCCGACATCGCCTCCCCTTTGATGAAAACATTGAGAGGTGGCAAGCCCAGGATAACTCCCAGTGCCGCTGTAGGGGCTGTCCTCATGGCCCCAGAGATCTGCAGGCAAGCAAGCCTCTGAAGCGAGTCCAGCTTCCTCTGAACAGTTGATTGCTCAACCTTTTTCCACCATACGCATGATCCGTAGGAGACCATCGGTCTGACAACCGTCAAGTAAATCCATCGGACGACCTTGGGTGAGAGTCCCCACGTCTTCCCCACAGATCGCCTAAGCATGTTTAAAACACGCTTAGACTTGTCTATAGTGTGTTCTAAATGCCGATTCCAGGTAAGTCTCTTGTTCAGATGGACGCCTAGGAACTTTACCTCCTCGGCAATTGTTATTCTTTCACCGAAGATTCTGGGTGGCGTTAAGCCCGCCAGCTTATTCCTACGTGTGAAAGGTACGACTACCGTTTTGGCAGGGTTGACTGTGAGATGTCGACTCCTGCACCAGCGTTCTACCCTTGACAGAGCTCCGTTGAGCAGTTCCGTCATAGTGGTCACACAAAAGCCTCGGACTAAGATGACGAAATCGTCAGCATAGGCCTGGGCATGTATTCCCGACTCATTGAGCTCTCGGAGTAGAGGGTCAGACGCCAGGTTCCACAACCGAGGGGAGATGACTCCCCCCTGTGGGCAGCCCCTAGTGGCCAACACCTCCCTTGAGACGCCAAACAGGTCGGCAGTGATAAGTCGTCCTCTCAGAAAGGTCTCTATCCACCCAGTGGTGGCTGAGTCTAGCCCTCCGAGGGAACCGACTATGGCATCGATAGGGATCCTTACTAAAATGCCATTAATGTAACCAAAAATGACCTTAAAATCCTTACATCGCGTGCGCTGAGAATACTATTGATTATAGAATAAAATAATGTACTACGATTCTGAAGAATATATAAATATCTACAAAAAATGCCGCGACAGCATATGTCTAACTGTTATAGTTACGTCACAATAACTATTTTTTAATTTTTTAAAAGTTTTTATTAATCCTTATCAAAATAACTTATTTCATAATCACGACAGATATCACAAATTTGGCATGTGCAATGGGACGAGGCTACTTATAAAGGAATTAAATGACAATTAAGTTGTAGCAACCAATATAACTGAACCACCAGCTGGTCAACTAGCTCATACACTGAGGATACCGATGATCCCAACTGATCTACCAAATCCATTTAAACCGCTTCAATTTCCTATCAAAAGATCTTTTGCTTTTACTAATAATAAGTCTCAAGGTCAAACCTTCCAAATAGTAGGGATCGGTTTTCCTCATGGCCAACCGCCTAAGGCGGGTCGGAGCACCTGAAAATCAATTTATTTTGCTGCCAGAAAATAAAACAAGATATAATATTGTTTACAGGGAAGCGTTGACCCAATAAATTTAATGGCTTTTGTTATTTTTCTTTAATCCCCGTGCAAAGCCGGGGTGGGCTGCTAGTTTAATATAATCGTTTTTGTATATTTTCTTAAATTTGAAACTTAATTAATTACTCTCTTATTTTTTTATGTAGACATGTTTGAGAAAACTATTTTGAAACAATTACGGACCCTTTAGTTAATTAAGTGTTGGGCATCTGTGTACGGCATTTTGAAATTTGGGTCTATAATTGCTGTTACGAAATTAGTCAAAGTTTTGTTTAACCCAACTAGTTTAATAGTTGAAAGCTTTAAGTAGAAATAAATCATTAAAAAATATCTTCTTGCCACGTATTTTAATGAATTTAAAAACAAAATCTAATTTTGAAAAACAAATAAATCAATTAAATAAAATACAACTCCAGCTGAGTTCGGTAGTGGTCTCTCTACTGGCAAATTAGTGCCCAGCTCAGCCGTAGAGGTAAGTAAACAAATATTAGTGAGTCGCGCCACCGATTTAGACGGTCAAAATCGGAAACCCCTGTTGTTCCAGGCACTACTTTTCCCACTGGAGATAATTAAATAAATTTTGAATATTTAACGGTTCTAATTGAATTACACAATAACTGAAAATAACGATAAGTGAGCTAAATAAAACTAAAATATCAACTAGACTCTTCTTTAATGAAAATATTAAGAATACAGACTGTCAAGCCTCGTGCCTGACAACACAATTGATATTTATAAAAATAAATTATGCGAACAATAAAAAAAAAGTAAATTTATCAAAAGGTGTGATCACACGCAGTACAAAAACAAGGAAAAATAGATTTTAACTAAAAACTAAAGTCCGACTTAAGACTAATATAGCTTATCTGTAAATCTAAATGAATTGCCGCAGTCCTTGGCTTCTCCAATACTTAGGCCGGTACCAAAATCAAGCCTTATCCAAACCAAAAGGCTTGCTCCAAACACAATTACTTAAACTCGTACTAAGTATAGGGTTAGTGATCAAAATTCTGCCTGTCTCAAGGGCTTAAGCCTGTATCTAGGACTTTTAGCCGGTAACTAGAACCCTAAAATCGTAATTTAGTATTAACATTAGCTTAAACGGATTTGAATGACTCCTTGAATTAGTTTGACTTGATTAATTTAATACAACTTGAATTCATTAACTTAAATTTACACTGCAATGAAAGAACAAAGTGAATTTACATGAATAATACAACATTTAGCAAATGGCTTCTTTGAATTTACATTTACTAGGCAAAACTAATGATTGAAATGTACTCAACGAAACTAAACTTGACTTGCTAGTCACAACAAAATTATATCAATAAATTAAATCAAAATTTAACATAAAATTAATCTGCAATAGTACAAAAATATCAATTTATAATAGTTAAAAAAAAACTAATAGGAGTCTAGTTATACAAAAATAAAACCTACATACAATACATAAGAAATACACATATAAAATAAAGATTTTAACCAAGATTGCGATTTAATGGCGTTATTAATCTTATAAAAAAAATAAAATTACGTGACTCACCTATAAAGATAGGGTTATTTTATTTCGTTAAACTCGATATCCCAGCTGGTAGTTGGGTAACTTAAAAAAACAATTTCCTCGCTGCTAAATGCAATGTTGAGCAAATTCCGACCACGATTGTAGTCCAAAAGGTTTCAAAAATACCAATCTCCACTACTGTCTGTTTCATAAGGAACAAAAAGGACCATAAAAATCGAATAATTGCATGGATAAAGAAGCATGTACTCACCAACAGAAAATTTACCTAAAAAGCCGGACACAAAGCCGTATTTTCCACCGAATTTACCAAAATCCAGAAAAATATCTCCTCCTCAAAATTCGATGGAAACAGATTAAGCTTAATTACGCAAATCCAACCTGAGTTGTCCCCGATGTATAGGGATGCAAATTAAGCTCTCAAAAATTTTCTCGTTAACACGTGTTCACTACAAAAGCCAGAAGTGAAAAGAGAGAAGGTCCCCCAATTATCAAACTTCATTTCGATTTGACACACTTCAGAAAGAAAAATTATGGCCTCTACTACGATACAGACAATAACCATAGCTTATTCAGCCAACAACTTATGAACAAACAGAGGTCATTTGATACATTTAATCTTATTATTTTAATTAGCTAACAATAAATAACCCAACATTACTTAGTTTCCCTATTTATTTTTGATACCAATAATAAAGTTAAAAATATAACGGAACGCTGGCTGCAAAACACTATACGTCAGACTATTGACAAAAAGAAAGAAGTAGCACTTACAGACAGATGAAAGTGAAATGTCAATAATTCAACATTCTAACCCAACCTTTGGTCTGAATTTCAATAAATAAACTTCACAACAACATTAGCAGCAATTCACGGCCAAAATATATTCACAAGTTGACGACTACCCATAAACGAACTTAAATCAACCGATTTCTTACTTGAATAAACACTACGATGATAACAAATTAAGGTAAGCAATTTAATTATTTACTATAGTAAATTTTGACCCGTGACATTCTTTTTGTTCATATAAAATCCATTTTTGTCCATAAAATAATATTTAATTCAACCACGAAATCCGGATTTGTTTGAATAGCTGACATTGTAAAATCAAAGAGAGAGAGAGAGAGAGAAAAGTTGAAATTATAACGAAATATTTCGATATTTTGAGGACAATAAGGGAAAATTTAGGTCGGTTTCCTCTCGAAGGGTTGCAATCAAAGAACAATGCTATTCAGAAGGATAGGCCCTTGTTCGAACATAATCATATTATATTTCAATTTCGAATTTCCAATTGAAAATTTTATACAGAAGAAAAATTATTATTCAACTAAATGATATCATTTATATTTAAATTTATAAGAAAACTAGCTATACACGGCGCGCGTTGCTACGCCAACAACTAAAATAAATTTAAAATTTTTAAATTTTTGAGTTTATCGATGTCATACATACAAACATATATATATATATATATATATATTATAACATATGATAACTAGTTCTGATTATTATAGTATTCTATAAGTTACCATGTTATAAAGTACTTCTTACCTTGAAATTTTTTAATTTTAATATAGATGTGAAGAAGGTAAGATTCAAATTAATTTTTTTTATTTTAACGATTATTACTTTAACATATGCTTCTATCTATTCTCTTTCTTAGGGTCAGAGTTCAAAAATCTCAAATAATAAATGGATTCAAATTTAACTAATATTGAAAATTTCAACAAAAACGATAATAAAATTCAACAATCATATACCAAATTATGTTTTCTGAACGATAATTCTATTTTGACCTTAACCTTACTTTTTCTTATTGTTTTGTGCGCATTGACACATTACTTTCAAAAATCAAACATCGTTAAATCAAGTGTTATGAAAAATTCTGAATTTTGTAACCAATAAATCAAATTAAACTTATTTAAGAATGAAAATTAACTTATTTAAACAGTGAAACAGTGTACAAGTGAAATTAAATGTTCATCAAATACATAAAAATCAAACACAGGAAAGTTCTTTATTTTAAAAAAATTGTAAATTGATACCGTGTTCTGAAGCTTTTGTATTCTCTCTGGACAACTAAGGCACAGGCTATCCTTTTCAATTGGAATCCACCATTTCCCAGGACATCAATGATATACGGAAACTTTAGAGATTTTGACGAATAAATTTGCTTCTAATCAGGAAATAATCCACTCTTGCATCAAATGGTAAGTAAACTAATACTTTCTTTCTTATTAGAAACTAGTTTTACTTTCGTTAAATTAACTCAGGAAGCATTTATATAAATGAACTGCTCAGCATACAATTTCAAACATTCATTTCTCCATAAATATAAACTTTACGTCTTACCAGATACTATCAGGAGTTGTCTTGCGGTTTTGTTAACACTTTTTACTACTTTTATACTTTCTTTTATAAGTATTTTCAAATAAAAATCGAAATTTTAACGGAGCAAAATTTATTACATCTTATCCCCTCAAAAGGTAGAAAACAAGAGAGCGATTCAGAAATAAACAATTTAACAACTGAATCTCCAAACAAACTTACACTATACATTATTATTCTCTATTCGCCTACTAATTATTTGTCAAATAAAATTACTAAAAATCTAATACTTAATTCCTTATTTACATTTAATACAATAATCATTCTTTTAAAATTTGCTATACTTTTGATGAATTGTTAATTTTATAATATCTTATCTATAATATAATCTAATATCTTTCTATTTTCAGAACTTTTCATTTGGAAATTAAACTAATAACAAATTACAATATGGCTTGAAAACAAACATTGTATATTTTGAAAGTAAGTAAAATTTTTTATATTTCTTCTATGATTTCTAATATTTTATAATAAAATTTATGTAATGTTTTACATTTATGTTTTAACATTTAATTTTCTTATTTTATTTTATCTTAATTTATTTAAAATTGTTTTTAATTACCAATGTATCGTAAAATTTATAAACTTTTAAATATTTACTCTTATTATCTATTTAATACATGATCATTAAAATTTTATATATTATAGATTAAATTATATTGAATCTTTGAAATAAATATCTCTTAGATATTTTAATTTCTTATTTTGTTTTATTTTTCTTTTTTTAGGAATTGTGAAGAAGACGATGATAAATTATACCAAATTTACTGCATTTGCACTCTGCCTTGGAATAAGAATATTTTCCTTTCTCTATTTCCATTAATTTTCTTTATGTGTACTTATTTGATATAGCATAGTAACTTATATCATCTCAATATATATATATATATATATATATATATAGAATAGATAAATTTATCATTAGCAATGAAATGCCATTTGACATTTGAAATTTGTAGTTAAAATTATAATTTTTCAAAAACCGTATTCATTCTAGTAACCGACTTTCTTCATTGGTGTGTTTAGTCTTGTACATACATAGAGTAAATTTGCTTATTCCTCGACAGTAAAGATGGGGATACACAGAACCATGAATTTATTAAATTCGGTTAAAACGTCTCGTAAAAGAGCCACGGAGTGTCGACAGTGAAAAGTGTGTTTCCACAGGAGACCCGGAGAACCAAACCCGAGCTGAATTTCAACTCGTTTCACTCTAAAATCCAAGAGAAAGAGGGAGTGAGAGAGCGGAAGTTCATCTACGAGCTACAAACACGCAGATTCCTGTTTCCTGCTCTACTTTCCAGTAATTAGGTTTTAATATTTAAATGGAGGAAGGACATAGGATTCTGAAATAACCAACAAGTTTTATCGAGAAAACATTTTAGGTTTATAAAAAGTACAGAACTAACTTAACGGTCACGTCAATCTAACTCATTTCCTAATATTTTCAAAGAAACTTTCTTCAACTTATATACAACTAATTGTTGGAGATACCAAATGTCAGAAATTTAAATATTTAGGATTAAATCTCAGAACAATTTTATCGAGAAATCATTTAAGTATATATATTTTGTGTATATAAAGTACTGGAAAGTTAATGGTCAAGTAAATCCAACTCATTTCCTAATCTTTTCAAAGAAACTTTCTTCAACTTACATACAAACTAATTGTTTGATGTATCCTTCAGATGGACGAAACCTTAATTTACATTCCTTTATGGTTTTGTGGCAGTTGAAGTTGAAGTTTTGCTGTAACTTAGACTATTACTCGACACTAATCATCGTTTCTTGGATATGGAATGTTGTGCCCAACGGGTTTTCCTCTTAATCAGTACTCGAAGTGTTGTTTGTATTTACTTAGTTAGTGATTAGTTATATTATAGTTTGACCAGTTGATTTCCACTTTTATATTAATATAAAAAACACATAGAGTTAGGAAATTTGGTATATAGAATTCTTATGCCATGAAGGAGATCCCTATTGATTTTGATTTGTCTTTTTTGCCTTAAACAGAACGTCATTGGATCATGAAATATGGTATATAGAATCATTCTAATAAAAAAAAAGAACTTTTCTATATGTTTGTTGACGTTTGACATTTAAATAGAAAACCTAGCAATTTAAACATATAACATTTTTGACGACAGTTGACGTTTGTAATTTAAGTACTAAAATTGACAGTTCATACTTAACTAATAACGTTTGACAGTTAATAATTGATTAAAAGTTTACTTATATTATTAAAGTCGTAAAGATACACTAAAATTGATTTTTGTATACATTATTCGATTTTTGAGTCAATTTTACCCTGAAATGATAGGTCGGACTATATACTTTCAATTAATATTAAAAAAGTTAAGTTTTATCGAGAAAACGATAAACCAAAATTGATTTCTGTATAAATTATTCGATTTTTGAGTCAATTTTACCCTAAAATGATAGGTCGGACTATATACTTAAAATCAATATTAAAAAAGTTAAGTTTTATCGAGAAAACGATTAGCTAAAATTGATTTCTGTATACATTATTCGATTTTTGAGTCAATTTTACCCTGAAATGATAGGTCGGACTATATACTAAAAATCAATATTAAAAAAGTTAGATTTTATCGGGAAATCGATAAACTAAAATTGATTTCTGTATATATTATTCGATTTTTGAGTCAATTTTACCCTGAAATGATAGGTCGGACTATATACTTTCAATTAATATTAAAAAAGTTAAGTTTTATCGAGAAAACGATTAGCTAAAATTGATTTCTGTATAAATTATTCGATTTTTGAGTCAATTTTACCCTGAAATGATAGATCGGACTATATACTTAAAATCAATATTAAAAAAGTTAGGTTTTATCGGGAAAACGATAAACCAAAATTGATTTCTGTATAAATTATTCGATTTTTGAGTCAATTTTACCCTAAAATGATAGGTCGGACTATATACTTAAAATCAATATTAAAAAAGTTAAGTTTTATCGAGAAAACGATTAGCTAAAATTGATTTCTGTATACATTATTCGATTTTTGAGTCAATTTTACCCTGAAATGATAGGTCGGACTATATACTAAAAATCAATATTAAAAAAGTTAGATTTTATCGGGAAATCGATAAACTAAAATTGATTTCTGTATATATTATTCGATTTTTGAGTCAATTTTACCCTGAAATGATAGGTCGGACTATATACTTTCAATTAATATTAAAAAAGTTAAGTTTTATCGAGAAAACGATTAGCTAAAATTGATTTCTGTATAAATTATTCGATTTTTGAGTCAATTTTACCCTGAAATGATAGGTCGGACTATATACTTAAAATCAATATTAAAAAAGTTAGGTTTTATCGGGAAAACGATAAACTAAAATTGATTTCTGTATAAATTATTCGATTTTTGAGTCAATTTTACCCTGAAATGATAGGTCGGACTATATACTTAAAATCAATATTAAAAAAGTTAGGTTTTATCGGGAAAACGATAAACTAAAATTGATTTCTGTATACATTATTCGATTTTTGAGTCAATTTTACCCTGAAATGATAGGTCGGACTATATACTTAAAATCAATATTAAAAAAGTTAGGTTTTATCGGAAAAATGGTGAACTAAAATTGAGAAATGACGGAAGGTCATAGGATTATGAAATTTTGTATATAAAATCCTTATACTATAAAAAAAATATTGTTTCAGGTATCAACAAGTCAAGGACTAATTTCCCATTATGTAAATCTACAAATTGTCGTACCAGAAGCTACTATACAGGGTACTCGATCAGGAGAACACCATGTAGATATTGGTAGTATTATCGATTTAGTCTGCATTATAGAAAGGGTAAGTACCAATAAAAATAAACGATTTTTACCCATTTTAATGACCCCCAAATACACATTTTTACCCATTTTAATGATCCCCCAAATACAAGTCTTTACTCATTTTAATGACTCCCAAACACACTTTTTACCCATTTTAATCATTTTCAAATACACGTTCGTATTTATTTTAATCATCAACCAAATACACGTTTTACTCATTTTTATTGACTTCTAAATACACGCTTTTACACATTTTAATGACTACCCTAATACACCTTTTTAACCATTTTAATGCTCGTTCTTAGCTATTTTAATGACCACTAAATACACGTTTTTACCCATTTTAGTGACCCTCCAAATACACTTTTTTACCCATTTTAATGACTCCCAAATACACGTTTTTACTCATTTTAATGCTCCCCAAATATACGTTTTTACCTACTGTAATGACTCCCAAATACACGTTTTTATCTATTTTATTGCTCCCCAAATATACGTTTTTACCTACTGTAATGCCTCCCAAATAAACGTTCTTACCCATTTGAATGACCACCCAAATCCACGTTCTTACTCATTTTTATTGACTTCTAAATACACGCTTTTACACGTTTTAATGACTACCCAAATGCACCTTTTTAACCATTTTAATGCTTGTTTTTAGCCATTTTAATGACCACTAAATACACGTTTTTACCCGTTTTATTGACTCTCCAAATACACGTTTTTGCTCATTTTAATGATACTCCAAATAAACGTTTTTACCCATTATAATGACACCCAAATACACCTTTTTACTTATTTTAATGATCCCCAAATATACGTTTTTACCTACTGTTATGACTGCCAAATACAAGTTTTTATCTATTTTATACACGTTCTTACTTATTTGAATGACCACCCAAATACACGTTCTTACTCATACACGTTTTTACACATTTTAATGACTACCCAAATACACCTTTTTAACCATTTTAATGCTCGTTTTTAGCCATTTTAATGACCACTAAATATACGTTTTTAACCGTTTTAATGACCCTCCAAATACACGTTTTTACACATTTTAATGACACACAAAATACACGTTTTCAAGAAAACTAACGAAACAACAAAAATCGTGAGGTGAATCTGAATCATAAAGCGAAAACTTTCATAGAAAAACATATAAAAAGATTTTCTTCTCGTGTTGTAATTTTAAAAATTTTCAACTTTCCTTTCGAGACTGTAATTAGTTTGTTCTTTGGAGTTGTTGAAGATGAAATGTACAAAAAAAAATGAATTTTTAGTAAGTAAAGTAGAGATAGAATGGGAGTTTAAAGTTTTATTATAGTTTAGTTAAGCTCGTTTACCTGGTGAAGTTTAACAAATAAAAGTTGAAAATTGAGGAAAATTTTTAGAAAGATATTTTATTCATAAGAAAATATTATTAGAAATATAAAAATTGCTTTAGTTTACGTTGCAAGTGATTTCAAGTCAAAATCGTATTGTGAATCGTCAAATGTCAAATACCAACTGTCAAATGTCAACTGTCAAATGTTAAATGTTAAATGTCAAATGTCAAAAATAAAAGTAAATTGACATTGTTTTTTGTGTATGTTTGTCAAACAACTCTTTTTAGAATGATTTGAATCACTCGTGTTAACTAAATTTTGGTATAAACTTTGATGCTAAGTAATTTTTTTAAAAGATAAATATGAAGGATTCCTTAAAAGGATATTTTCTGAAATAAAAATAAAATTGGATTGGTTTTCCTGATGGAATTTTAAATTTTTCTTCGCTCGAACCGTTATCATAAATCCAGTATTGATTAGAAGCACTATTTTAGCTCGAAAGAAAATGCTTTTAGAATTGTATAAACGCCGTTTCAAGTCTAATTTGTATGTTCGAGATAAACCTTCAATTTATATACACGATTTTATGTCGAACGATCAGCTATAAAAAAAATTTAGCATAAATATGCTTTTCAACGATTTATGTTAATGATAAATCTGACAATTGATAGAAATTTTAAATGTCAATTATCAGAAACGTCAACTGTTAAATGGCTGCCACGTATTTTTTTTAATGAAAATATAACAAGATCAAATTTTGAAAAATTAATAAAAGGTTAATCAAATTTACCCAATTGAAATTCAACTCCAGCTGAGTTCGGTAGTGGTTTCTCTACTGGCAAATTAGTGCCCAGCTCAGCCGTAGAGGGTAAGTAAACAAATAATAGTAAGTCGCGCCACCGATTTAAACGGTTAAAATCGGAAACCCCTGTTGTTCCAGGCACTACCTTTCCCACTGGAGATAATTAAATAAATTTAGAATATTAAACAGTACTAATTGAATTGCACAATAAAAAAAATAACGATAAAGTGAGCTAAATAAAACAAAATATCAACTAGACCCTTCTTTAATAAAAACTAAGAATTTACACAACTGTCAAGCCTCGTGCTTGACAACGCTATCGATATTTATATAAAAAAAAAATTGTGAGTAATATTAAAAAGAATATTATCTAATATGTGTGATCACACGCAATACAAAAACAAAAAAAATAGATTTTTAACTAAAAACTAAAGTCACGACTTAAGTCTAATATAGCTTATCTGTTAACAAAATACGATTCCTCGCTATCCTTGGCTTCTCCAATACTTAGGCCGGTACCAAAAATCAAGCCTATTCCCAGAACCAAATAGGCTTGCACCAATCACAATTAACTTAAGCTCGTACTAAGTATCAGGTCAGCAATCGAAATTCAGCCTGTATCTAGAACTTAAGCCCGTAACTAGGACTTAAACCCGTAACTAGGATTTACACCTGTATCTAGGACCCTAAAATCGTAATTCGGAATTAATAATAGCTTAAACAAATTTTAATGACTCCTTGAATTAATTAACTTTACTGACTTTAATACAATTTGAACACATTAACTTAAATTTGTACTACAATGAAAGAATAAAAATGAATTTAAATGAATAATACAACATTTAGAAGCTGACTTCTTTGAATTTACAATTAATGATCAAAACTAATGATTTAAATGTACTCAACAAACTTAAGTTTGACTTGCTAGTCACGACAAAATTATAACAATAAATTAAATCAAAATTTAACATAAAATTAATTTATAATAGTAAAAGAATAAGCAAAAAGGAGTCTAGTTTCACATAAATAAACCTACATACAAGACACAAAGAAATACACATGTAAAATAAAGATATTACAACTAAAATTGCAACCATATGGCGTTATTAATCTTATAAAAATAATATATCGTAACTCACCTATTAAGATAGGGTTTCTTTCATTAAGCTAGTGACACCCTAGCTGGTAGACGGGTAAATCAATCTCCTCGTTGCTAACTGCAATAATGGGGAATTCTGACCACAATTTGCTGTCTGAACGGTTTTAAATTACCAAATTTCCCTACTGTCTGCTCTATGGGCTACCTACACTCATAGGGAACGAAAGAACCATAAGAATCGAACAACTACATGAATAAATAACGTGTTACTCACTACAGAAGATTTCCTAAATATCCCTTCACGAGGAATTTTTCCAACGAATCCACCAAAATAACGGAAAATCTCAGTCCAATACTATTCGTTAGGAAAAACTGAGGTTTCATTTCGTAAATCCAAAATTAATTGTCTCCGATGAACAGAGATTACAACTTAAACCCAGAAAATCTTCTCACTGCCACGTTTTCAAGACAAAGGCTGGTAATAGAAAGAACGGATTCTTACATATCAACGTTCACGGAATTTGACACACGTCGAAATAAGAGGTGGCCTCTACTACTATAGGGACAATAACCGTAGGATCTTCAGCTACCAATTTACGAACAAACAGTGGTCGTTAGATACGACTAATCTTATTATTTATCAAGATATCATCGAAAATCTCAACATTACTTAATTTCCTCGTTTGTTTTAAATCATATTACACAAGTAACTATTCCACGAAACCGCTGGCTGTAGGACCGCAATATCATAGTTATCGACAAAAAGAAAGAGAAAGTATTCCAGTCAGATGAAAGTGCAAGATGACAGTAATTAAAAAGAAATAAACAGCTACATGAAATTTACTTCCAAAACAATATTAGCAACATTAGGAATAATTTATGGCCAAAATATATTTAGTTGACGACTATCTATTACCGAACCAGATCAACCGGTTCCCGACCCAAGTAAACCTTTAATAATGGGAAATTTCAAGGTAGGAAGACACTTATGTTTACAAATTATAGATTTATCACTTGCGAGAATTTAGCCCGTGACATGGCATAAAGTGAACTGTCACATGTCAAATTTCAAATGTCAAAATTTTAATATCAAAAACGTCAACTGACAAATGTCGTAAAGTGTACTGTCATAAATGTCAACTGTCAAAAAGATTTACATCACATAGTAAAAATGTAAATTCTCAAATATGTTGAATCACAGGACTTCTAACTGTCAATTGTCAAATTTCAAAAATATAGTTATCATATGTCACCTGTCAAAAAGATTCTTGTCATATTTCAACAATGTTAATTCTCAGAAATGTCAATTTCAGTACAGCCAACTGTCAAATGTCAGAAATGTCATATTTCAGTAATGTCAAATTTTACCTTTTTTAGTGTTAACTATCAATTGTCAAATCTATCAACTGTCAAATATCAAAAATCTCAAATGACAAAAATGTCAAATTTTCCATATTTGCACGATTTTTAATGATTAAAAGGTTAAGTGAATATTGGATATAGAAACATTAACGTAAGATATACAAATACAAACATCCCCTAAAATTAATTACAAACTTGACACACGCACATCAGGAAAGCGAATTTTACTCGATTTTCGGATATATATAAATCCTCCCTCGAGAGAGAAACTTTTGACGGTTTCTGTGTGTTTGTGTCCCTATACGTGAAGTTCATTTGTTCAGGTTTGGTATTTATTCGAGAAGGGCTCTTTCGCATTACGTGAGATTAATGATTTCTACTTTAATTTTACGTACAAATTAATGCATTCTATGTGGTCGCCTTGGCTTGCTTTATCATTACGACTCGCGACCCCAAAATTCTACCCGCAAAAAACTAAACCTACCTTCACTTGATTATTTTGAAGTTATACTTCTATTCGTGCACTATTTGTGTGAGGTTATGTACTGTACTATGTAATTTTAAACTGGATTAATAAATAAAGAAATAAATATGTAATGGTGTAAGTAAGAGAGAGACACAAATATTTACCACGAATATCATGATGTCGAAAGTCTGTGCGGCACTTGGTGCCTAGGGTATTTACCACTTCTCCTGGAGTTTTAAGTAAATTCTGAAGGTACAAAATCAGTGCACACTTGGAACTCGGCGGTTTTTTGGGTCGCTGAATACGAATATGATAAGGGCGTTGGTGTCTGAAACACCTGGTGCTTAAAAAGGATCTCGTCTCTAGGAATTTTATGCAATTTCGATACAAAATGAGTGTGCACTCGGTACTAGGAGGTTTTTGAGATCGCTGAACATGAATATAATATAATGATTTTGTTAAATCATTCGCATACAAATTTATAAATCCGGGCGCGTGCATAGGAGTATAACTTCTTTTGGCAGTCCCACTGACTGCCTCACCCTTTTTTTTTTCATAAAGTAATCTGTTTTTGAGAGTACAAAAAATTGTTGATTAAATACAGACGAAACTTTGACAGTTGACACTAAACAGTTTATATTTGACAAATGTCATTTGACAACTCTGTAATTTGACGTTTAATAGTTTGACTTTTGAGATTTAAAGTCCTTTAAATTTGACATTTCTGACATTTCGAACGTTTTCTGTTTAAAGTTTTCGACATGTTAACACTTAAAAGTTTGACATTTGAGTTAACGTACGATAGTTTGCATTTGACACTTACTGCGATCATTTTTTTTTTTTTTTTTTTTTTTTTTTTTTTTTTTTTTTTTTTTTTTTTTAATCAAATCGTTTATTTATAAAAGATACATGGTACATTGCTCACAATTGTACACTAGGCTATACCTGACCCTTGGTCTTGTATTTTTAGTAATTATCAATTGTATTATGTCGTGACTATAAACTTACTTATTAACTACAAAAAAAAAAAAAAAAAATGATCGCAGTCTGAGGATGTTAGTGAAGTGTAGTAATTTTCAAATATATTTGTTTATGTATGAAGTAAAAATAATACGTTTACATTAATAACAAAATGTATTGTGATAAATGGAAGTACAGCTTTTTGGAAAACATTGAAGGATTGTTGATCCTCTTTAAGCTGGCAGGTATTTTATTCGAAAGTTGATAGTTGACAGTTGAAATTTGATAGCTGACAGTTCAAATTTAACATTTTAGAGTTGACATTTCACAGTTAACATTTGACAGTTGCCATTTAGCAGTTGACAGATGACATTTAATATTTGTTGAAAGTTTATTTACTACAAATTTTAGTTGAACAAAACTCTACAAGAACTTTATCAAAACATATCAAATGATATTTTTGATAATTTTTTTAGGAATTTAAACCATCTTTGAAAAGGAGAAGTTTTCAAACAAAGTTTTAGCATTAAGTAGATAAAAATCCTCAAAATTTTTGATACTTGCCTAAAACGCAAAATAAATTTATAAGAAAGAAAACTTAGAAATGCACTTTACACGACAAATTTAAGAAATTTATAACCGGAGTGATACGAAAAATTTTACTTCAACTGGAATAAGCACTTTGGATGACATCCAAAAAATTTTTGACCCGATAAATTTTTACACTTGAATTTTAACCCCAAATAAAAATTTTATTATTAAAAAATATAATTGATTGTTAAATTTAACAATTGTCAAATATTTTATTCTTCGACATACAACTGTTTATACAAATTTAAAGTTTATCTAAAATAAACAGATTAGAAATATTAAATATCAAATGTCAAAAGTTTTAAAATGTCATTTGTCAGAAACGTCTAACCTTTGACATTTCTGATCATTGACAATCCTTACTTTTGACAGTTTTGACATCTGTCTGTTGTGACATATAGACAGTGTTGACAATTATATTTCTGAACTTTGTTATCTTTGACACATTTGATAAGTAATACTGTTTGTTTTGTCATTTGGACAGTTTTGACATTTGTTACTACCGACTTTTGACATTTCTAATATTTGATAAGTTTGACATCTTTGAATTTTGTCAATTCTCACATTTATTTGACAGTTGTCACGGGTTAAATTCTCGCAAGTGATAAATATTTAATTTGTAAACATAAGCGTCTTCCTACCTTGAAATTTCCCATTATTAAAGATTTACTTGGGTCAGGAACCGGTTGATCTGGTTCGGTATAGATAATCGCCAGCTATTATTTATTATTCTGGCCATAAATTATTCCTGATATCGCTGGAATTATTTTTAGAAGTATATTTATTAAAATTCCGTTTATGAATCCTTGGGGTTATGTTTTTATTTTCACCCGGCCGAGGTACTATTTCTCTTCTTTTGTCGATAACTCGACGTATAGTGTTCTACAGTCAGTGTTCTGTTATATTTTGATCTTGCTTAATAAAATTGAAAATGAACGAGGAATTAGGTAATGTTGAGATTTTTATTGATATCTTTATAAAATATAAGATTAGTCGTATCTAACGACCACTGTTTGTTCGTAAATTGGTAGCTGAAGATCCTACGGTTATTGTCCCTATAGTAGTAGAGGCCACCTCTTATTTCGACGTGTGTCAAATCCCGTGAACGTGATATGGAAGAATCGGCTCTTTCTTTTACCAGCCTTTGTCTTGAAAACGTGGCAGTGAGAAGATTTTCTGGGTTTAAGTTGTAATCTCTGTTCATCAGAGACAATTAATTTTGGATTTACGAAATTAAACCTCAGTTTTTCATAACGAATAGTATTGGAGTGAGATTTTCCGTTATTTTGGTGGATTCGTTGGAAAAATTCCTCGTGAATGGATATTTAGGAAATCTTCTGTGGTGAGTAACTCGTTATTTATTCATGTGGTTGTTCGATTCTTATGGTTCTTTCGTTCCCTATGAGTGTAGGTAGCCCATAGAGCAGACAGTAGGGAAATTTTGGTAATTTAAAACCGTTCAGACGCTAAATTGTGGTAGAATTCCGATTGGTGTAATTAGCAACGAGAATATTGTTCCACCCGTTTACCAGCCAGGGGTGTCACGAGTTTGAAGAAAAAAAAACAACCCTATCTTAATAGGGTCCTAGTTATAGGCTGAAATCCTAGATACAGGTATAAATCCTAGTTAAGGGTTTAAGTCCTAGTTTTTGGTTGAGTTATGATTGCTGACCTGATACTTAGTCGAGCTTAAGTTAGTTGTGTTTGGTGCAAGCCTATTGATTCTGGGAACAGGCTTGAATTTGGTACCGGCCTAAGTATTGGAGAAGCCTAGGACGACGAGGAATTGTATCTAGATTATCAGATAAGCTAATTAGATTTAAGGCGCAACTATAGTTTTAGTTAAGATCTATTTTTCTTGTTTATATTTTTTTTATATTGCGTGTGATCACACATTTTGGGATAAAATTCTCTTTTAATATTATTCATATATTCTTTTTTTTATATAAATATCAATAGCGTTGTCAAGCACGAGGCTTGACAGTTTTGTAATTCTTAATATTTTTATTAAAGAAGGGTCTAGTTGAGATTTTGTTTTATTTAGCTCACTTTATCGTCGTTTTCTTTTATTGTGTAATTCAATTAGAACTGTTTAATATTCAAAATTTATTTAATTATCTCCAGTGGGTGAAGTAGTGCCTGGAACATCAGGGGTTTCCGATTTTAACCGTACAAATCGGTGGCGCACTCACTTTATTTTGGTACTTACCCTCTACGGCTGAGCTGGGCACAATTTGCCAGTAGAGAAACCACTACCGATCTCAGCTGGAGTTGGATTTCAATTGGAATAAATTGATTAACCTTTTTATTAATTTTTCAAAATTTGATTTTGTTTTTAATTTCATTAAAATACGTGGCACAGTTTTGACATGTGTCTGTTAGCTGATATTAACAGTTATATCTGATATTTTTTACACTCGATGACAGTTCTCATATTTGACAGTTTCGACAAGTGTCTGTCATGACATTTACACAGTTTTGACATTTTCAGACAGTTGACATTTTTGATAGATTTGACAAGTGACAACTATTACATTTATACCAAAACAGTCTTTAGCTATATAATAATTTACATAGTTCCTATTTGCATTTATAGTATAAATTTTAAATTGTAAAATGCATCTTCAAGCATTGTTAGAGAGATTATAGAGAGAGTATGTATATACAAACATAATATTGAGGAATAATGAGCTTCTCACTAGAAATGTGTAGAATAGTAGTCGAATGGTTTAATATAATGAAGTTAATTCCGGTATAAGCTTGTTTAAATGTGTCTAGACATTTCTCATGATGGGAATTTCGAATTAAAAGCAGGTGTGTGCACTACATTCATTAACTATTGATTATTATCATACCGAAATATTGTGTTTTATTTGCTATTATAAATACGAGCAATTATCTTCTATCTTTACATAACTTACATTTGAAGATTAGGTTACAATATTTAGAGTAATTTGACATTTGACAGTTTTGACGTTTCTGATATTTGACATTTCTGGCATTTGACATTTGATATTTGAACTAAAAAATATACTAAAATGAAAATTTTCAGAGTCCAACGCCACCCCAATATGTCTTTTGGTACCACAACGATCATATGATAAATTATGACACAGCTCGAGGTGGAATTTCAGTGGAAACAGTTCCAGGACCTCGTACTCAAAGCAGATTAACAATTCGAGATACAAATGATGCCGATTCAGGAAATTATACCTGTTCAGCTTCAAATACTGAACCTGCTTCCATCTATGTTTTTGTATCAGAAGGTAAGAATAAAAATTTACGAAAATGTTAATTTTTTCAAAATCTGTCAATTTGGTGATTATAATTGTTACATATCTCGATTCCTGAGATAATTTGCTGTTTTTAGAGACGTTACTCGATATGTATTGATTAAGTTTTTTTTGAAGTCAAAATTTTGGCCCAAATCAGTTTTTACAAAAACCATAAACTTTTTTAAAGTTATTGTTACATATTTGGATTCCTGACGTAATTTGCTGTTTTAAGAGATGTTATTCGATATGTTTTGTTTAAGTTATTTTTTAAGTCAAAGCCCAACGTCCTGAAAAAAAATTATAAAACTTGAGAATCTTAGAAACATCCTGCAGGAAATGTAAAAATCTTATAAATTTGAAGAAATTCCAATCCAAAATTCGACTTTACTGTATATTTACAAAATTTTGTGACCTGAAATTCTGTTCGTTTTCACTTCGCGTTGAAAATGAAAAGCCCATTGTTTCCTACGATGTTAAAATTCTTTTGAAGTGTATATCTGGATGTCCCCTTCAATTCCTGCTTTTGTCTTTCTTATTCCCGTTTTTTTTTTTTTTAAATTTATCTACACAGTACAGAGAAAGATAGGGAAAAAACACTTCAATTTCTATTCAATGCTACTTACTCATCGTGTAGATGTGTTTTTCTTGTGGAAATGTTTTGTTCGATCCTTTCTAATTAGTCTAAAATTTGCTGTTGAGAACTTTTTTGTGTATAAAAAAAAGTGTGTGGCAGTCAATGGGACTGCCGGCAGAAGTTATACTTCTATGCACGCGCCCGGATTCATAAATTTTTATGCGAATGATTTAGCAAAATCATTATATGATATTCGTGTTCAGCGACCTCAAAAACCTCCTAGTACCGAGTACACACTGATTTTGTATCAAATTTGCATCACATTTCCTGGAGACGAGGTCCGTCATAAGTACCAGGTGTTTCGTCCTTCAACTGATAAGTTTTCGGTCATTTTTAAAGGATTTACCTCCATACCATGTTTTGCCAAAATCATAGCTCCACCACGTTTATTCTGTACACGACAAAAATAAGAGTTCGGGTAATAACCAAAGACACTTAGATGCTGAACCTCTTCTGTTAAAAGAAAGTGCTCGACCAAACAGTATTTTATATTATGACGCATGGTCGCCATCATTTTCAGTTTCAGCACATAATGGGCAGATGATTAAATTTAGACGAACTAGGCAAGCAGGATGATACTGTTTTTCACATTTAGTACATTTTAATTCGCCTTTTAGAGATCGTTTACAACTCGCGCATGTAATTTTCACATTTATATCATCATCACTCGGCGCCATCAAATATATATCAATGGCATCACTGTTAACTAATAAAACTTAATAACTACAAACACAGGCAAGTAGAAATATATATTTTTTTAAATTAACTGTATTCAATACTTAGAAAAATAAGACCAGTTGATGTGTGTCCTTACTTTAAACACGAAAACTAAACAGTAAAACGATCAATGTACAAAAAAAGTGTTTACAAAACCCCATAGTGCAAAATATAATGCAACCATGTGACGGTAGTATGGACTACAATACAATACTCATTTCTGAATATTATGATTAATATTATTAATATAAAATACTATACTTTATATGTTTACTTACGTGACAGAATTATAAAGTAATCTGTCAAACTCAATGTAATACGTCACTATGATATTCCAAAACATTAGCTCATATTGTTTTTTGTATATCTATCTCTTTTCAATGTACTGATACCTTATATGTTGTCACGGGTCAAATTCGCTCTAGTATAACTAAATTCTTACCTTATAAATCCGTCATTATTAAAGGTTTACTCGAGTCTGGAACCAGTTGATTTAGTTCGATTATAGATAATCGCCAGCTATTGTTTATTATTCTGGCCATAAATTATTCCTAATATCACTGGAATTATTTTTAGAAGTATATTTATTAAAATTCAGTTTATGAATTCTTGGGGTTATGTTTTTATTTTCACCCGGCCGAGGTACTATTTCTCTTCTTTTGTCGATAACTCGACGTATAGTGTTCTACAGTCAGTGTTCCGTTATATTTCTATCTTGCTTACTAAAATTGAAAATGAACGAGGAATTAGGTAATGTTGAGATTTTTATTGATATCTTGATAAATAATAAGATTAGTCGTATCTAACGACCACTGTTTGTTCGTAAATTGGTAGCTGAAGATCCTACGGTTATTGTCCCTATAGTAGTAGAGGCCACCTCTTATTTCGACGTGTGTCAAAATTTCGTGTATGTGATATGAAAGAATCGGCTCTTTCTTTTACCAGCCTTTGTCGTGAGAACGTGGCAGTGAGAAGATTTTCTGGGTTTAAGTTGTGCATCGGAGACAATTAATGTTGGATTTACGAAATTAAACCTCAGTTTTTCCTAACGAATAGAATTGGAGTGAGATTTTCCGTTATTTTGGTGGATTCGTTGGAAAATTCCTCGTGAAGGGATATTTAGGAAATCTTCTGTGGTGAGTAACACGTTATTTATTCATGTGGTTGTTCGATTCTTATGGTTCTTTCGTTCCCTATGAGTGTAGGTAGCCCATAGAGCAGACAGTAGGGAAATTTGGTAATTTAAAACCGTTCAGACGGTAAATTGTGGTAGAATTCCCGATTGGTGCAATTAGCAACGAGAATATTGTTCCACTTGTTTACCAGCCAGGGGTGTCACGAGTTTAAAGAAATAAAACAACCCTATCTTAATAGGTGAGTTACTATATTATATTTTTTTTATAAGATTAATAACGCCATATAGTCGCAATTTTAGTTTTAATATCTTGATTTTACATGTATATTTCTTTGTGTATTGTATGTAGGTTTATTTATGTGAAACTAGACTCCTTTTTGCTTATTCTTTTACTATTAAAAAATAATTTTATGTTAAATTTTGATTTAATTTATTGTTATAATTTTGTCGTGACTAGCAAGTCAAATTTAAGTTTGTTGAGTAGATTTAAATCATTAGTTTTGATCATTAATTGTAAATTCAGAGAAGTCAGTTTCTAAATGTTGTATTATTCATTTAAATTCATTTTTATTCTTTCATTGTTGTGCAAAACTAAGCTAATGTGTTCAAATTGTATTAAAGTCAGTAAAGTCAATTAATTCGAGGAGTCATTTAAATTTGTTTGAGCTAATATTAATTCCAAATTACGATTTTAGGGTCCTAGTTATAGGCTGAAATCCTAGATACAGGTATAAATCGTAGTTAAGGGTTTAAGTCCTAGTTCTTGGTTGAGTTTTGATTGCTGACCTGCTACTTAGTCGAGCTTAAGTTAGTTGTGATTGGTGCAAGCCTATTGGTTCTGGAAACAGGCTTGAATTTGGTACCGGCCTAAGTATTGGAGAAGCCTAGGACGATGAGGAATTGTATCTAGATTATCAGATAAGCTAATTTGATTTAAGGCGCAACTATAGTTTTAGTTAAGATCTATTTTTCTTGTTTATATTTTTTTTTATATTGCGTGTGATCACACATTTTGGGATAAAATTCTCTTTTAATATTATTCATATATTCTTTTTTTTATATAAATATCAATAGCGTTGTCAAGTACGAGGCTTGACAGTTTTGTAATTCTTAATATTTCTATTAAAGAAGGGTCTAGTTGAGATTTTGTTTTATTTAGCTCACTTTATCGTCGCTTTCTTTTATTGTGTAATTCAATTAGAGCTGTTTAATATTCAAAATTTATTTAATTATCTCCAGTGGGTGAAGTAGTGCCTGGAACATCAGGGGTTTCCGATTTTAACCGTACAAATCGGTGGCGCACACACTTTATTTTGGTACTTACCCTCTACGGCTGAGCTGGGCACAATTTGCCAGTAGAGAAACCACTACCGATCTCAGCTGGAGTTGGATTTAAATTGGAATAAATTAATTAACCTTTTTATTAATTTTTCAAAATTTGATTTTGTTTTTAATTTCATTAAAATACGTGGCAATGTGTTTCTGTCTCTCTCTTACTCACACCATTACATATGTTATGATTTTTGCCATTTAACCCCACACAAATCCATTGCATAAATAGAAGTATAACTTCAAAAATTGCATTTGGATTAAAATTTCTGATAAACCCAACCCTATACTAATCAATCATCATTTTGTTCTAAATAAAACTACCCAACTTATGAGTATCACCTTCTCCATTAACTCGCTCGATAACCTAATAAAGACAAGGCCTTAGAAAAAAAGCAGTAGCGATAAGAAAACTTGCTAAAATTGGACATGCTTTTAGCAAATTCCATTTGTAGTCATTTACAAAAATGATGCATATCCGTCGCTGAACGAAAATTTGTTCGTTTTTTTCTTCTTTTTTTTTTATTTTTTGTGATTGACATGACAGCGCTACACCCCCGGTTTCATGTCTCGATTAATTCGTGTTTTTGTTTACTGACCATCAACCACGTTTTCATTTTTACAACTTTTCTAAAAGTTTTTATTCACGCCTGTTTCAGGCAGATTTTAAATTGTTAACAAGTTTCATACAAAAAAAGCACATGGAAGTACCAATAACATTTCTGATCTTTGACAATTTTGAAATCTGTCTATTGTGATAGTTTTGACATTTAATATTTCTGACTTTTAATATTTTTGATCTTTCTCACATTTAACATGTGTTTATTATGACATTTAGTCAGTTTGACATTTATGTTAAACACCTTTAATTTCTGACATATCTAATCTTTAACGGTTCCATAATTTGACAGTTTTGACATGTGTCTGTTGTGTCATTTAAACAGTTTTGACATCTGTCCATTGAGACAGTTTTGACATTTTTAATCTTTCTCACATTTGACACTTTTGACATGTGCTTATTATGATATTTAGTCAGTTTGACATTTATGTTTTGCCACGTATTTTAATGAAATTAAAAACAAAATCAAATTTTGAAAAATTAAAAAAAAGGTTAATCAAATTGACCCAATTGAAATTCAACTCCAGCTGAGTTCGGTAGTGGTTTCTCTACTGGCAAATTGTGCCCAGCTCAGCCGTAGAGGGTAAGTACCAAAATAAAGTGAGTGCGCCACCGATTTGTACGGTTAAAATCGGAAACCCCTGATGTTCCAGGCACTACTTCACCCACTGGAGATAATTAAATAAATTCAAAATATTAAACAGTACTAATTGAATTGCACAATAAAAAAAAAGCGACGACAAAGTGAGCTAAATAAAACAAAATCTCAATTAGACCCTTCTTTAATAAAAATATTAAGAATTACAAAACTGTCAAGCCTCGTGCTTGACAACGCTATTGATATTTATATAAAAAAAGAATATATGAATAATATTAAAAGAGAATTTTATCCTAAAATGTGTAATCACACGCAATATAAAAAAAAATATAAACAAGAAAAATAGATCTTAACTAACTATAGTTGCGCCTTAAATCTAATTAGCTTATCTGATAATCTAGATACAATTCCTCGTCGTCCCAGGCTTCTCCAATACTTAGGCTGGTACCAAATTCAAGCCTGTTCCCAGAACCAATAGGCTTGCACCAATCACAACTAACTTAAGCTCGACTAAGTATCAGGTCAGCAATCAAAACTCAATCAAAAACTAGGACTTAAACCCTTAACTAGGATTTATACCTGTATCTAGGATTTCAGCCTATAACTAGGACTTAAGCCCGTAACTAGAACCCTAAAATCGTAATTTGGAATTAATAATAGCTCAAACAAATTTTAATGACTCCTCAATTAATTGACTTACTGACTTTAATACAATTTGAACACATTAACTTAAATTTGTAATACAATGAAAGAATAAAAATGAATTTAAATGAATAATACAACATTTAGAAGCTGACTTCTCTGAATTTACAATTAATGATCAAAACTAATGATTTAAATGTACTCAACAAACTTAAATTTGACTTGCTAGTCACGACAAAATTATAACAATAAATTAAATCAAAATTTAACATAAAATTAATATATTATAGTAAAAGAATAAGCAAAAGGAGTCTAGTTTCACATAAATAAACCTACATACGATACACAAAGAAATACACATGTAAAATCAAGATATTAAAACTAAAATTGCGTCTATATGGCGTTATTAATCTTATATATAAAAAAAGATATAATATAGTAACTCACCTATTAAGATAGGGTTGTTTTATTTCTTAAAACTCGTGACACCCCTGGCTGGTAAACGGGTGGAACAATATTCTCGTTGCTAATTGCACCAATCGTGAATTCTACCACAGTTTACCGTCTGAACGGTTTTAAAACACCAAATCTACCTATTGTCTGCTCTATGTGCTACCTACACTCATAGGGAACGAAAGAACCATAAGAATCGAACAACTACATGAATAAAGAACGTGTTACTCACCACAGAAGATTTCCTAAAATCCGCTAAAGCGATTTCCTTACGAATCCAACAAAACTACTGAAAATCTCACTCCAATACTGTTCGTTAGGAAAACTGAGGTTTAATTTCGTAAATCCAAAATGAATTGTCTCCGATGAATAGAGATTACAACTTAAACCCAGAAAATCTTCTCACTGCCACGTTCTCACGACAAAGGATGGTAAAAGAAAGGACCGATTCTTTCATATCACATACACGAAATTTTGACACACGTCGAAATAAAAGGTGGCCTCTACTACTATAGGGACAATAACCATAGGAACTTCAGCTACCAATTTACGAACAAACAGTAGTCGTTAGATACGACTAATCTTGTTATTTATTAAAATATCAATAAAAATGTCAACATTATCTAATCCCTCGTTCATTTTCAATTTTATTAAGCAAGATAGAAATATAACGGAACACTGACTGTAGAACACTATACGTCAAGTTATCGACAAAAGAAGAGAAATAGTACCTCAAGGATTCATAAACGTAATTTTAATAAATATACTTCTAAAAATAATTCCAGCGATATCAGGGATAATTTATGGCTAGAATAATAAATAATAGCTGGCGATTATCTAAGCCGAACCAGATCAATCGGTTCCCGACCCAAATAAATCTTTAATAATGGGAAATTTCAAGGTAGGAAGACGCTTATGTTTACAAATTAAATATTTATCACTTGCGAAAATTTAACCCGTGACAGTTTAACACCTATAATCTTTGACATATCTGATCTCTGACAGTTCTTACATTTGACAGTTTTGACGAGTGGCTGATGCGTCATTTAAACAGTTTTGAGATCTGTTTGTTGTGACAGTTTTGACACTTAATATTTGTTATATTTGATACTTCTAACCTTTTAATATTTTTGATGTTTGACAGTTAATAGTTTTGTCATTTAGACAGTTTTGACATTTATATTTGATAATAAAAATATATCGAGTAACATCTCGAAAAAGAGCAAATTTCCTTAGGAATTCAAATATGTCAGAATAATTTTAAAAAAGTTTGTAGTTTTTGAAAAAGTTTTGTTGGGCAAAAATTTTGACTTCGAAAATTTTTTATCAATATATATCAAGTAATATCTCTAAAAACAGCAAATTTCTTCAGGAATCCAATTATGCAACAATTATTTTCCACAAAAGTATTAAAAATTGAAAAAATGTTGAAAAAAGTAAATTTTTTTTTCAGGTGATAATGTGGATGCCATCTTAATGAGAAAATCATGTGCCATGTGTATAGCGAGTCAAATCGCTATTATCCTAATCAGCATGCTTACCACTACAATGCGATAGAAAAATTATCAAAATAATTACTTATGTGATTGTGAATAATTTTTAAATATTTAAGTGATAAAAGACTATGTAGTAGATTCAAAAAAGACTTTTTACCCATATAGACCGAAAGAAAAACACTTTTCTAACCGGGAAAATCAAAGCAAAACTAACATTCCAACTAGAAAAGCGTTTTCAACAAAATTTAGATATCAGTATAAATTTAATCTGGAAAAAATTAAATTTTAGACTTCTAAACACACCTATTGTAAATATAATCTACTTTAATTTTTCATTTTTGTTCCATTTTTTTACTCGTAAATTTTAATCTATACAATTTAGAACGTATTACATCTTGTAATTTAAATAGTAAATTTAACAGTTCATACTTCACAAATGACATTTTTTGACAGTTGACGTTTGACAGTTCACAGTTGACAAAAGACGTTTATAACGTTTGACAGTTCACACTTGACAAATGACATTTTTTGACACTTGACGTTTGTAATTTATGTAATACATGATGATTAACAGTTTACTCTTGGAAAAATGACCTTTTTATGACATTTGACGTTTGTAATTCATAAAGTAAATAATGTTTGACAGTTCACACTCGAAAAATGACGTTTTTTGACAGTTGACCTTTATAATTTAGATAGTAAAAGAAGTTTGACAGTTCACACTTGACAAATGACATTTTTTGACACTTGACGTTTGTAATTTAGGTAATACATGATGTTTGATAGTTTACTCTTGGAAAAATGACCTTTTTTTGACATTTGACGTTTGTAATTCATAAAGTAAATAATGTTTGACAGTTCACACTCGAAAAATGATGTTTTTTGACAGTTGACGTTTATAGTTTAAATGACGTTTGACAGTTCACAGTTGACAAAAGAAGTTTATAACGTTTGACAGTCCACACTTGACAAATGACATTTTTTGACATTTGACGTTTGTAATTTAGGTAGTACATGATGTTTGACAGTTTACTCTTGGAAAAATGACCTTTTTTTGACATTTGACGTTTGTAATTCATAAAGTAAATAATGTTTGACAGTTCACACTCGAAAAATGACGTTTTTTGACAGTTGACGTTTATAGTTTAAATGATGTTTGACAGTTGACAGTTTACAAAAGACGTTTATAAAGTTTGACAGTGCACACTTGACAAATGACATTTTTTAACACTTGACGTTTGTAATTTAGGTAATACATGATGTTTGACAGTTTACTCTTGGAAAAATGACCTTTTTTTGACATTTGACGTTTGTAATTCATAAAGTAAATAATGTTTGACAGTTCACACTCGAAAAATGATGTTTTTTGACAGTTGACGTTTATAGTTTAAATGACGTTTGACAGTTCACAGTTGACAAAAGAAGTTTATAACGTTTGACAGTTCACACTTGACAAATGACATTTTTTGACATGTGACGTTTGTAATTTAGGTAATACATGATGTTTGACAGTTTACTCTTGAAAAATGACCTTTTTTTGACATTTGACGTTTGTAATTGATAAAGTAAATAATGTTTGACAGTTCACACTTGAAAAATGACGTTTTTTGACAGTTGGCGTTTATAGTTTAAATGACGTTTGACAGTTTACAGGTGACAAAAGACGTTTATAACGTTTGACAGTTCACACTTGACAAATAACATTTTTTGACATTTGACGTTTGTAATTTAGGTAATACATGATGTTTGACAGTTTACTCTTGAAAAATGACCTTTTTTTGACATTTGACGTTTGTAATTGATAAAGTAAATAATGTTTGACAGTTCACACTTGAAAAATGACGTTTTTTGACAGTTGACGTTTATAGTCTAAATGACGTTTGACAGTTTACAGTTGACAAAAGAAGTTTATAACGTTTGACAGTTCACACTTGACAAATGACATTTTTTGACACTTGACGTTTGTAATTTAGTTAATACATGATGTTTGACAGTTTACTCTTGGAAAAATGACCTTTTTTTGACATTTGACGTTTGTAATTCATAAAGTAAATAATGTTTGACAGTTCACACTCGAAAAATGACGTTTTTTGACAGTTGACGTTTATAGTTTAAATGATGTTTGACAGTTCACAGTTGACAAAAGACGTTTATAACGTTTGACAGTTCACACTTGACAAATGACAGTTTTTGACACTTGACGTTTGTAATTTAGGTAATACATGATGTTTGACAGTTTACTCTTGGAAAAATGACCTTTTTGTGACATTTGACGTTTGTAATTCATAAAGTAAATAATGTTTGACAGTTCACACTCGAAAAATGACGTTTTTTGACAGTTGACGTTTATAGTTTAAATGACGTTTGACAGTTTACAGTTGACAAAAGACGTTTATAACGTTTGACAGTTCACACTTGACAAATGACATTTTTTGACACTTGACGTTTGTAATTTAGGTAATACATGATGTTTAACAGTTTACTCTTGAAAAATGACATTTTTTTGACATTTGACGTTTGTAATTGATAAAGTAAATAATGTTTGACAGTTCACACTCGAAAAATGACGTTTTTTGACAGTTGACGTTTATAGTTTAAATGACGTTTGACAGTTTACAGGTGACAAAAGACGTTTATAACGTTTGACAGTTCACACTTGACACATGACATTTTTTGACACTTGACGTTTGTAATTTAGGTAATACATGATGTTTGACAGTTTACTCTTGAAAAATGACCTTTTTTGACATTTGACGTTTGTAATTGATAAAGTAAATAATTTTTGACAGTTCACACTCGAAAAATGACGTTTTTTCACAGTTGACCTTTGTAATTTAAATAGTAAAAGAATTTTGACAGTTCACACTTGACAAATGACATTTTTTGACTTTTGACGTTTGTAATTTAGGTAATACATGATGTTTGACAGTTTACTCTTGGAAAAATGACCTTTTTTTGACATTTGACGTTTGTAATTCATAAAGTAAATAATGTTTGACAGTTCACACTCGAAAAATGATGTTTTTTGACAGTTGACGTTTATAGTTTAAATGACATTTGACAGTTCACAGTTGACAAAAGAAGTTTATAACGTTTGACAGTTCACACTTGACAAATGACATTTTTTGACACTTGACGTTTGTAATTTAGGTAATACATGATGTTTGACAGTTTACTCTTGAAAAATGACCTTTTTTTGACATTTGACGTTTGTAATTGATAAAGTAAATAATGTTTGACAGTTCACACTCGAAAAATGACGTTTTTTGACAGTTGACGTTTATAGTTTAAATGATGTTTGACAGTTGACAGTTGACAAAAGACGTTTATAACGTTTGACAGTGCACACTTGACAAATGACATTTTTTGACACTTGACGTTTGTAATTTAGGTAATACATGATGTTTGACAGTTTACTCTTGGAAAAATGACCTTTTTTTGACATTTGACGTTTGTAATTCATAAAGTAAATAATGTTTGACAGTTCACACTTGAAAAATGAAGTTTTTTGACAGTTGGCGTTTATAGTTTAAATGACGTTTGACAGTTTACAGGTGACAAAAGACGTTTATAACGTTTGACAGTTCACACTTGAAAAATGACATTTTTTGACACTTGACGTTTGTAATTTAGGTAATACATAATGTTTGACAGTTTACTCTTGAAAAATGACCTTTTTTTGACATTTGACGTTTGTAATTGATAAAGTAAATAATGTTTGACAGTTCACACTCGAAAAATGACGTTTTTTGACAGTTGATGTTTATAGTTTAAATGACGTTTGACAGTTTACAGTTGACAAAAGAAGTTTATAACGTTTGACAGTTCACACTTGACAAATGACATTTTTTGACACTTGACGTTTGTAATTTAGGTAATACATGATGTTTAACAGTTTACTCTTAGAAAAATGACCTTTTTTGACATTTGACGTTTGTAATTAATAAAGTAAATAATGTTTGACAGTTCACACTCGAAAAATGACGTTTTTTGACAGTTGACGTTTATAGTTTAAATGATGTTTGACAGTTGACAGTTGACAAAAGACGTTTATAACGTTTGACAGTGCACACTTGACAAATGACATTTTTTGACACTTGACGTTTGTAATTTAGGTAATACATGATGTTTGACAGTTTACTCTTGGAAAAATGACCTTTTTTTGACATTTGACGTTTGTAATTCATAAAGTAAATAATGTTTGACAGTTCACACTTGAAAAATGAAGTTTTTTGACAGTTGGCGTTTATAGTTTAAATGACGTTTGACAGTTTACAGGTGACAAAAGACGTTTATAACGTTTGACAGTTCACACTTGAAAAATGACATTTTTTGACACTTGACGTTTGTAATTTAGGTAATACATAATGTTTGACAGTTTACTCTTGAAAAATGACCTTTTTTTGACATTTGACGTTTGTAATTGATAAAGTAAATAATGTTTGACAGTTCACACTCGAAAAATGACGTTTTTTGACAGTTGATGTTTATAGTTTAAATGACGTTTGACAGTTTACAGTTGACAAAAGAAGTTTATAACGTTTGACAGTTCACACTTGACAAATGACATTTTTTGACACTTGACGTTTGTAATTTAGGTAATACATGATGTTTAACAGTTTACTCTTAGAAAAATGACCTTTTTTGACATTTGACGTTTGTAATTAATAAAGTAAATAATGTTTGACAGTTCACACTTGAAAAATGACGTTTTTTGACAGTTGACGTTTATAGTTTAAATGATGTGTGACAGTTCACAGTTGACAAAAGACGTTTATAACGTTTGACAGTTCACACTTGACAAATGACATTTTTTGACACTTGACGTTTGTAATTTAGGTAATACATGATGTTTGACAGTTTACTCTTGGAAAAATGACCTTTTTTTGACATTTGACGTTTGTAATTCATAAAGTAAATAATGTTTGACAGTTCACACTCGAAAAATGACGTTTTTTGACAGTTGACGTTTATAGTTTAAATGATGTTTGACAGTTGACAGTTGACAAAAGAAGTTTATAACGTTTGACAGTGCACACTTGACAAATGACATTTTTTGACACTTGACGTTTGTAATTTAGGTAATACATGATGTTTGACAGTTAACTCTTGGAAAAATGACCTTTTTTTGACATTTGACGTTTGTAATTCATAAAGTAAATAATGTTTGACAGTTCACACTTGAAAAATGACGTTTTTTGACAGTTGACGTTTATAGTCTAAATGACGTTTGACAGTTTACAGTTGACAAAAGAAGTTTATAACGTTTGACAGTTCACACTTGACAAATGACATTTTTTGACACTTGACGTTTGTAATTTAGGTAATACATGATGTTTGACAGTTTACTCTTGGAAAAATGACCTTTTTTTGACATTTGACGTTTGTAATTCATAAAGTAAATAATGTTTGACAGTTCACACTCGAAAAATGACGTTTTTTGACAGTTGACGTTTATAGTTTAAATGATGTTTGACAGTTGACAGTTGACAAAAGAAGTTTATAACGTTTGACAGTGCACACTTGACAAATGACATTTTTTGACACTTGACGTTTGTAATTTAGGTAATACATGATGTTTGACAGTTTACTCTTGGAAAAATGACCTTTTTTTGACATTTGACGTTTGTAATTCATAAAGTAAATAATGTTTGACAGTTCACACTTGAAAAATGACGTTTTTTGACAGTTGACGTTTATAGTCTAAATGACGTTTGACAGTTTACAGTTGACAAAAGAAGTTTATAACGTTTGACAGTTCACACTTGACAAATGACATTTTTTGACACTTGACGTTTGTAATTTAGGTAATACATGATGTTTGACAGTTTACTCTTGAAAAATGACCTTTTTTTGACATTTGACGTTTGTAATTGATAAAGTAAATAATGTTTGACAGTTCACACTTGAAAAATGACGTTTTTTGACAGTTGGCGTTTATAGTTTAAATGACGTTTGACAGTTTACAGGTGACAAAAGACGTTTATAACGTTTGACAGTTCACACTTGACAAATGACATTTTTTGACACTTGACGTTTGTAATTTAGGTAATACATGATGTTTAACAGTTTACTCTTAGAAAAATGACCTTTTTTGACATTTGACGTTTGTAATTAATAAAGTAAATAATGTTTGACAGTTCACACTCGAAAAATGACGTTTTTTGACAGTTGACGTTTATAGTTTAAATGATGTTTGACAGTTGACAGTTGACAAAAGACGTTTATAACGTTTGACAGTGCACACTTGACAAATGACATTTTTTGACACTTGACGTTTGTAATTTAGGTAATACATGATGTTTGACAGTTTACTCTTGGAAAAATGACCTTTTTTTGACATTTGACGTTTGTAATTCATAAAGTAAATAATGTTTGACAGTTCACACTTGAAAAATGAAGTTTTTTGACAGTTGGCGTTTATAGTTTAAATGACGTTTGACAGTTTACAGGTGACAAAAGAAGTTTATAACGTTTGACAGTTCACACTTGACAAATGACATTTTTTGACACTTGACGTTTGTACTTTAGGTAATACATGATGTTTAACAGTTTACTCTTGAAAAATGACATTTTTTTGACATTTGACGTTTGTAATTGATAAAGTAAATAATGTTTGACAGTTCACACTTGAAAAAGGACGTTTTTTGACAGTTGACGTTTATAGTCTAAATGACGTTTGACAGTTTACAGTTGACAAAAGAAGTTTATAACGTTTGACAGTTCACACTTGACAAATGACATTTTTTGACACTTGACGTTTGTAATTTAGTTAATACATGATGTTTGACAGTTTACTCTTGGAAAAATGACCTTTTTTTGACATTTGACGTTTGTAATTCATAAAGTAAATAATGTTTGACAGTTCACACTCGAAAAATGACGTTTTTTGACAGTTGACGTTTATAGTTTAAATGATGTTTGACAGTTCACAGTTGACAAAAGACGTTTATAACGTTTGACAGTTCACACTTGACAAATGACAGTTTTTGACACTTGACGTTTGTAATTTAGGTAATACATGATGTTTGACAGTTTACTCTTGGAAAAATGACCTTTTTGTGACATTTGACGTTTGTAATTCATAAAGTAAATAATGTTTGACAGTTCACACTCGAAAAATGACGTTTTTTGACAGTTGACGTTTATAGTTTAAATGACGTTTGACAGTTTACAGTTGACAAAAGACGTTTATAACGTTTGACAGTTCACACTTGACAAATGACATTTTTTGACACTTGACGTTTGTAATTTAGGTAATACATGATGTTTAACAGTTTACTCTTGAAAAATGACATTTTTTTGACATTTGACGTTTGTAATTGATAAAGTAAATAATGTTTGACAGTTCACACTCGAAAAATGACGTTTTTTGACAGTTGACGTTTATAGTTTAAATGACGTTTGACAGTTTACAGGTGACAAAAGACGTTTATAACGTTTGACAGTTCACACTTGACACATGACATTTTTTGACACTTGACGTTTGTAATTTAGGTAATACATGATGTTTGACAGTTTACTCTTGAAAAATGACCTTTTTGACATTTGACGTTTGTAATTGATAAAGTAAATAATTTTTGACAGTTCACACTCGAAAAATGACGTTTTTTCACAGTTGACCTTTGTAATTTAAATAGTAAAAGAATTTTGACAGTTCACACTTGACAAATGACATTTTTTGACTTTTGACGTTTGTAATTTAGGTAATACATGATGTTTGACAGTTTACTCTTGGAAAAATGACCTTTTTTTGACATTTGACGTTTGTAATTCATAAAGTAAATAATGTTTGACAGTTCACACTCGAAAAATGATGTTTTTTGACAGTTGACGTTTATAGTTTAAATGACGTTTGACAGTTCACAGTTGACAAAAGAAGTTTATAACGTTTGACAGTCCACACTTGACAAATGACATTTTTTGACATTTGACGTTTGTAATTTAGGTAGTACATGATGTTTGACAGTTTACTCTTGAAAAAATGACCTTTTTTTGACATTTGACGTTTGTAATTAATAAAGTAAATAATGTTTGACAGTTCACACTCGAAAAATGACGTTTTTTGACAGTTGACGTTTATAGTTTAAATGATGTTTGACAGTTGACAGTTGACAAAAGACGTTTATAACGTTTGACAGTGCACACTTGACAAATGACATTTTTTGACACTTGACGTTTGTAATTTAGGTAATACATGATGTTTGACAGTTAACTCTTGGAAAAATGACCTTTTTTTGACATTTGACGTTTGTAATTAATAAAGTAAATAATGTTTGACAGTTCACACTCGAAAAATGACGTTTTTTGACAGTTGACGTTTATAGTTTAAATGATGTTTGACAGTTGACAGTTGACAAAAGACGTTTATAACGTTTGACAGTGCACACTTGACAAATGACATTTTTTGACACTTGACGTTTGTAATTTAGGTAATACATGATGTTTGACAGTTAACTCTTGGAAAAATGACCTTTTTTTGACATTTGACGTTTGTAATTAATAAAGTAAATAATGTTTGACAGTTCACACTCGAAAAATGACGTTTTTTGACAGTTGACGTTTATAGTTTAAATGATGTGTGACAGTTCACAGTTGACAAAAGACGTTTATAACGTTTGACAGTTCACACTTGACAAATGACATTTTTTGACACTTGACGTTTGTAATTTAGGTAATACATGATGTTTGACAGTTTACTCTTGGAAAAATGACCTTTTTTTGACAGTTGACGTTTGTAATTCATAAAGTAAATAATGTTTGACAGTTCACACTCGGAAAATGACGTTTTTTGACAGTTGACGTTTATAGTTTAAATGATGTTTGACAGTTCACAGTTGACAAAAGACGTTTATAACGTTTGACAGTTCACACTTGACAAATGACAGTTTTTGACACTTGACGTTTGTAATTTAGGTAATACATGATGTTTGACAGTTTACTCTTGGAAAAATGACCTTTTTGTGACATTTGACGTTTGTAATTCATAAAGTAAATAATGTTTGACAGTTCACACTCGAAAAATGACGTTTTTTGACAGTTGACGTTTATAGTTTAAATGACGTTTGACAGTTTACAGTTGACAAAAGAAGTTTATAACGTTTGACAGTTCACACTTGACAAATGACATTTTTTGACACTTGACGTTTGTAATTTAGGTAATACATGATGTTTAACAGTTTACTCTTGAAAAATGACATTTTTTTGACATTTGACGTTTGTAATTCATAAAGTAAATAATGTTTGACAGTTCACACTCGAAAAATGATGTTTTTTGACAGTTGACGTTTATAGTTTAAATGATGTTTGACAGTTGACAGTTGACAAAAGACGTTTATAACGTTTGACAGTTCACACTTGACAAATGACATTTTTTGACACTTGACGTTTGTAATTTAGGTAATACATGAGGTTTGACAGTTTACTCTTGAAAAATGACCTTTTTTTGACATTTGACGTTTGTAATTGATAAAGTAAATAATGTTTGACAGTTCACACTCGAGAAATGACGTTTTTTGACAGTTGACGTTTATAGTTTAAATGACGTTTGACAGTTTACAGTTGACAAAAGACGTTTATAACGTTTGACAGTTCACACTTGACAAATGACATTTTTTGACACTTGACGTTTGTAATTCATAAAGTTAATAATGTTTGACAGGTCACACTCGAAAAATGACGTTTTTTGACAGTTGACGTTTATAGTTTAAATGACGTTTGATAGTTCACACTTGACAAATGTCATTTTTTGACATTTGACGTTTGTAATTTAGGTAGTACATGATGTTTGACAGTTTACTCTTGAAAAAATGATCTTTTTTTTGACATTTGACGTTTGTAATTCATAAAGTAAATAATGTTTGACAGTTCACACTCGAAAAATGACGTTTTTTGGCAGTTGACGTTTGTAATTTAGGTAGTACATAATGTTTGACAGTTTACTCTTAAAAAAATGACCTTTTTTGACATAAGACGTTTGTAATTCATGAAGTAAATAATGTTTGACAGTTGACACTCGACAAATGACGTTTTTTGACAGTTGACGTTTGTAATTTAAATAGTAAAAGAAGTTTGACAGTTCACACTTGACAAATGACATTTTTTGACATTTGACGTTTGTAATTTAGGTAGTACATGATGTTTGACAGTTTACTCTTGAAAAAATGATCTTTTTTTTGACATTTGACGTTTGTAATTCATAAAGTAAATAATGTTTGACAGTTCACACTCGAAAAATGACGTTTTTTGACAGTTGACCTTTGTAATTTAAATAGTAAAAGAAGTTTGACAGTTCACACTTGACAAATGACATTTTTTGACACTTGACGTTTGTAATTTAGGTAATACATGATGTTTGACAGTTTACTCTTGAAAAATGACCTTTTTTGACATTTGACGTTTGTAATTGATAAAGTAAATAATGTTTGACACTTCACACTTGAAAAATGACGTTTTTTGACAGTTGGCGTTTATAGTTTAAATGACGTTTGACAGTTTACAGGTGACAAAAGACGTTTATAACGTTTGACAGTTCACACTTGACAAATGACATTTTTTGACACTTGACGTTTGTAATTTAGGTAATACATGAGGTTTGACAGTTTACTCTTGAAAAATGACCTTTTTTTGACATTTGACGTTTGTAATTGATAAAGTAAATAATGTTTGACAGTTCACACTTGAAAAATGACGTTTTTTGACAGTTGACGTTTATAGTCTAAATGACGTTTGACAGTTTACAGTTGACAAAAGAAGTTTATAACGTTTGACAGTTCACACTTGACAAATGACATTTTTTGACACTTGACGTTTGTAATTTAGTTAATACATGATGTTTGACAGTTTACTCTTGGAAAAATGACCTTTTTGTGACATTTGACGTTTGTAATTCATAAAGTAAATAATGTTTGACAGTTCACACTCGAAAAATGACGTTTTTTGACAGTTGACGTTTATAGTTTAAATGACGTTTGACAGTTTACAGTTGACAAAAGACGTTTATAACGTTTGACAGTTCACACTTGACAAATGACATTTTTTGACACTTGACGTTTGTAATTTAGGTAATACATGATGTTTAACAGTTTACTCTTGAAAAATGACATTTTTTTGACATTTGACGTTTGTAATTGATAAAGTAAATAATGTTTGACAGTTCACACTCGAAAAATGACGTTTTTTGACAGTTGACGTTTATAGTTTAAATGACGTTTGACAGTTTACAGGTGACAAAAGACGTTTATAACGTTTGACAGTTCACACTTGACACATGACATTTTTTGACACTTGACGTTTGTAATTTAGGTAATACATGATGTTTGACAGTTTACTCTTGAAAAATGACCTTTTTTGACATTTGACGTTTGTAATTGATAAAGTAAATAATTTTTGACAGTTCACACTCGAAAAATGACGTTTTTTCACAGTTGACCTTTGTAATTTAAATAGTAAAAGAATTTTGACAGTTCACACTTGACAAATGACATTTTTTGACTTTTGACGTTTGTAATTTAGGTAGTACATGATGTTTGACTGTTTACTCTTGAAAAAATGACCTTTTTTTGACATTTGACGTTTGTAATTGATAAAGTAAATAATGTTTGACAGTTCACACTTGAAAAATGACGTTTTTTGACAGTTGGCGTTTATAATTTAAATGACGTTTGACAGTTTACAGGTGACAAAAGACGTTTATAACGTTTGACAGTTCACACTTGACAAATGACATTTTTTGACACTTGACGTTTGTAATTTAGGTAATACATGAGGTTTGACAGTTTACTCTTGAAAAATGACCTTTTTTTGACATTTGACGTTTGTAATTGATAAAGTAAATAATGTTTGACAGTTCACACTCGAAAAATGACGTTTTTTGACAGTTGACGTTTGTAATTTAAATAGTAAAAGAAGTTTGACAGTTCACACTTGACAAATGACATTTTTTGACACTTGACGTTTGTAATTTAGGTTGTACATGATGTTTGACAGTTTACTCTTGGAAAAATGACCTTTTTTTGACATTTGACGTTTGTAATTCATAAAGTAAATAATGTTTGACAGTTCACACTCGAAAAATGACGTTTTTTGACAGTTGACGTTTGTAATTTAAATGGGAAAAGAAGTTTGACAGTTCACACTTGACAAATGACATTTTTTGCCACTTGACCTCTGTAATTTAGGTAATACATGATGTTTGACAGTTTACTCTTGGAAAAATGACATTTTTTTGACATTTGACGTTTGTAATTCATAAAGTAAATAATGTTTGACAGTTCACACTTGACAAATGACATTTTTTGACACTTGAAGTTTGTAATTTAGGTAGTACATGATGTTTGACAGTTTACTCTTGACAAATGACCTTTTTTTTGACATTTGACTTATACTTCATAAAGTAAATAATGTTTGACAGTTCACACTCGAAAAATGACGTTTTTTGACAGTTGACGTTTGTAATTTAAATAAGAAAAGAAGTTTGACAGTTCACACTTGAAAATAACGTTATTTAACAGTTGACGTTTGAAATTTAAATAGTAAAAGAAGTTTGACAGTTCACAATTGGCAAATGTCCTTTTTTTAAAAGTTGACGTTTGTAATTAAAGTAGTAAATGATGTTTGACAGATCTCACTTAACAAATGACATTTTTTGACAGTTGACGTTTGTAATTTAAGTATTAAATGACCATTGACAGTTAACACTTGGAAAATAAACTTTTTTGATAGCTGACCTTGACGTTTGACAAATGACGTTTTTTGACAATTATTTGACAGTTGACAATTAGTTGACAGGTGACGTTTCTAATTTGAATAGTAAAAATAAAAGTTGACGATTGATGTTTGGCAGTTGCCAATTGTTTGACAGTTGATGTTGGAAATGTAAATACTGAAAGTACCATTTTACACTTGACAAATGACGTTTTTTGATTGCTGACAATTGAATGACAGTTGACAAGTGTTTGACAATTGACATTTGTAATTTAAATAATACAAAAAGCAGTTCAAACTTGCTAAATATGACATTTTTTAACAGTTAAACATTGACAGTTGACATTTGACAACTGTTTGACATTTAACCATTGACATTATTGACAATTAAAAAATAACAAACTGACAGTTGACATTTGACAAGTGATTATTGATAATTGACGTTTGACAAGTGATTATTGACAGTGGATGTTTTGACACGTGATTATTAACAGTTGAAGTTTGACAAGTGATTATTGACAGTTGACGTTTGACAAATCATGTTAATGTGTTTCGAGTATAAAAATTTGATTTGAAACACTATAAATCTTTTTTATATATACATATATAAAAAATCTTGTAAATAAATTCCTAAATAATTAGATTAATTAATTAATTATTAATTAAAAATAAATTGAATGAATGATAATTATATATATATATATATATATAGTTAAATTCATTAATTGTACATCTACATCTCAACATTTACATATTCTTCTCATAATGTAAACGACACACTTAAGTGAGGTTATGTAAGATATAAAAAAATTAAACAAATATAAACGTTTTGTTGTTAATTATAAACATTTTTGTTTCTAAAATACAAATTTTATGAAAAAAAAATGTGATTTTATTTTAAATTTAGAATGTATGTATCGCTATCTAGTAGAAATTGTAATAATTACAACGAAGTGGCGCCATCTCTCAACAAGAAAAAGTAATGGTTTCATTGTATTGATTTTTTTGATATAGCGCCATCTTTATGAAAATCCCGTATTAACTGGAAAATCAACTTAAACCTAGAAAAATGATAATGATTTGACAGCTGACGTAGTAAATGTTTGACAGTTCACACGTGACAAATGACATTTTTTGACAGTTTACGTTTGTAATTTAAATAGTAAAAACAACAGTTTATTTTGATTGTTAAAATTATTTTATTACGAAGATTTAGTGCCATCTGTTAACAAGGAAAGGTAATAGTTTTACTATATTGATTTATTTAAGATAGCGCCATCTCTAAACTAAAAAAATAATAATATTGTTTTACTATATTGATTAAGTAGATACCGCTCCATCTATATAAAAATTTTACAAACTTTTATGTAGATCTATTAGTGAAGAAATTAGTAATTTGTAAACACAACAGAGTGTTTATACATTTATTATTGTCTGTATAAAATCTCTACTTACCTAACTCTATCAGCAATATCTAGAACTTGTGCAGAAACACTGTCAGGATACATTATTATTATTATTTTCTATATTTTAATATTTATTATCTACAAAAAATTTGTATAAACTTAACAAAGTCGCGACACTACACTGTTCAAAGCAAAATAGAAAATAGTAAATCCATTATTTTCAACAGTTCTCTCTCTCTCTTTCTCTGTAGCTCTTACAACCCAGGATGGGTCTTGGCTGACTCAACAATTCCCCTCCATAAGACTCTGTCCATCATTAGCTCTTCTGCTTCCGTGATATTCAGAGCTCTAAGATCTGATGCTATGTTGTCTCTCCACCGTAGCCGTGGCCTTCCTGATGGTCTTCTACCGGTCGGGGCCTGCTCCCATACTAATTTGACAGCTCTTTCATCTTCCTGTCTTTTGACATGGCCGGCCCATCTCAGTCTTTCCGCTTTAATTATTTTTACAATCTCCGGTTGGTCATATAGTTCTTCTATTTCCCTGTTTTTTCTACTACAATACTGTTGCGTAGATTCATCCCGTGTAGGTCCGTATATACGCCGTAGGATTTTCCTCTCTGCAATCCTCAATCTGTTTTCGTTCTGTTTCGTCATGGTCCAGTTCTCACAAGCGTACGTCATAATCGGTCTTACAATGGAGTGGTATATTCTTATTTTAGTCGTCCGAGATACATTTTTGGATTTTATTATTTTCTGTAATGCAAAACAGCAGCGATTGGCACTTTGTATTTTGATGTTAATTTCCTTGGTCATGTTATTGTCTGACGTGATAGTGGCTCCTAGATATTTAAATTCATGGACTCTTTTGAAGTTATATTGGTCCATCGTCACATTTTGTCCTATTCGATCCCTACGCTCCGTTCTTGATGTGGTCATGTACTTGGTTTTACTCTCATTTATTTTTAGGCCTGCAATTTTCGCTGCAAATTCTATTTTTAGAAATTCTTCTTTGACGTTCACAGTTGTGTTTCCAATGATGTCTATGTCATCTGCATAGGCCAATATGAGACGTGGGCCCCGATTTCTAAAAAGAAGAGTCTCCATTTTTGCCTCCCTCACTACCTTCTCTAAAACTATATTAAAAAGGAGTGGGGATATGGCGTCTCCCTGTTTTAAGCCATTATTTATAGTGAAAAAGGTTGAAAGCTTCCCTCCGATCCGTACTGCACTTGCGGAGCCTTCCATGCTGATCTTTGTCAAACTGAGAAGTTTATTCGGAATTCCTAGTTCTATCATAGCATTCCACAACTCCACTCTCAGGACGTTGTCATACGCTTGTTTAAAGTCGATAAAAAGTTGATGTAGGGCTTTATCGTATTCTCAGCTCTTCTCCATCAACTGACGGATTGTAAAGATCTGATCAACGGTCGATCGGCTTCTTCTGAACCCACATTGGTAGTCACCTAGCAGATGTTCTACATAGGGAGTTAATCTTTCGAGTAGTAATAGGGACCACACCTTATATCCAGTATTTATCAATGATATTCCCCGATAGTTGGAGCACTGTAGTTTGTCGCCCTTTTTGTGTATGTGCACGATGACACTCTCTTTCCAACTACTTGGTATTTTTTCATTTTTCCAAATCTGGTGTATGAGGGTGTGGAAGTGTTTGAGAATAGTTTCTCCTCCATATTTGAGACACTCTGCTGATATTGTGTCGTTACCCGGAGCTTTGTTATTTTTCAACCTGCTGATCGCCTATAGTGGGCTCTTCGACCAGTGGATCTGCGGTATAGTAGGTGACCATATCTCTCTCTTGGTCCTGCTGTGCGTTTAGTAATTGGTCGAAATAACTTCTCCACACCTCCATTACCTCGCTATTATCTGTCACTAATTTTCCGTTATCTGTTTTAAGAAACAGGTCAGTTCTCGGTCTGAAACCTCCTTTAACGCTTCTCACTTCTTGAAAAAATTTCCTCGTTTGGTTACGTGTTCTACTTGCTTCCAGGTCCTCTAGCATTTTTTGTTCGTGTTTTCTTTTTTTTGCTATAAATGTTGTCCGTGCTGTTTTCCTTGTTTGTCTGTATTTCTCCCTATTGTTCTCGTTTGGGTTTTGCAGCATCTCCAGTCGGGCCTTGTTTCTTGCCTTTATCTTCTCTTCACACTCCATGTCGAACCAAGAGTTCCTCCTTCCAGTCTTTTTCTTTCCCACTGTCGTTTGCGTACTAGCCATTAATGCCCTCTTAATGTTCTCCCATGTTGTATCTACATCCTCCTGTCTGGATGTTGACTCAAGGTGCGCTGTTAGACTCCTCTGATATTCTTGTTTCTTGCTGCCCTCTTTGAATGCTTCAGTATTCCATATAGGGGGCTGGCCTGTGTTGTTATACTTTTGGCTAGATATTCTTGCTCGTACTTTAGCTCTAACCAGAAAATGGTCACTATTTCAATCCACACCCCTGAGGCTTCTTACGTTGATTATATTACTGCTGTATCTTGCATTAATTAAGATATGGTCAATTTGGTTCTTTGTCACTCCATCGTTAGATATCCAGGATTGTTTATGGATGTTCTTGTGTTCGAACATTGTTGATTTTATCACTAGGTTGTTCGATGTTGCCATGTCAACAGTTCGTCTCTTTTAACAAAAGTGTCCATTTATACAAGACCAGAGGTTTAGATGATATACATCTACCTAGAATTACTTTTTATTTCAATTTAATTTAAAACAGGAATTAACAATTTAATACAAAATTTTAATATTAAAATATTTGAAAGTAACTGACAGTTAAGGTAATTTGACGTAGGTACCTAACTAGTCAAGTTAAGAACTATTTTTGAAATGTTTATGAATTTATTGATTTATAAAAACTTCAATTGTAATATATCTATCTATGACATCTCTCTCTCTCGAGAGAGAGAGAGAGAAAGAGTTTTTTATTTTTTGGTCTGTGAGAGAGAGACAGGCAGACAGAAACATGTGTGTGTCGTGTCGTGACATATTTTGGTCTGAATTTTTTTCGGCTAGTCTCTAGCTTCAGTCGTAACTGGTCGTAACGCCCGAAAGGGAACTTCTTTCCAATTAAACATTTTATTTAAAAAAAGAAAGATTTTTTATGTTGAAATTTTTGTTAATTAAAATAATTAACATGACTTATTCATGTGGGTGTATTATTTGATTATAATAATATAATCTGTTTTTGTTAATTTGTAGCGTTTTTAAAAAATAACAAAACTGATAGCGCTGTATTACTCTAAATACTCTCACTAAACAAATTCTGACCTTAAGGTCAACTGATACTTCTGTATTTTCATTTTCTACTAAATCTTTAAACCATGTTTGTCAGTTTCAACTTTAATACCAATTTATGTCGAGATATAGTTTTCGTTTATTCAATTTTTTTTCGAAAAGTGATCGTTTTAAATATGATTAGTTTGTGAACTTTGTTAATTATAATTAAGGTATGTAATTTGTTAGATTTAAATTATTTTTATATAATAATTAGGTTAAAGAATGAAAATTTTATTAAACATATCATCTTACATATATACATATAAACGAAAAGAGCGTGTTTTTACAGTCTTATACTTAAAATCATAGAAAAAATGATACTGGTACTGATGAGGTCTAATAGACCGAAACACAGTGTCAAAAATCCGTGACAAATGTGAAAAAATGATACAAATGTCAAAAATTAGTTACAAATGTAAAAAAGTGATACAAATGTCAAAAATTCGACATAAATGTCAAAATAAAATATATAAACGTCAAAAAACTGCTAAAAAATGCGTCACAAATGTTAAAAAACGCTGCATATATCAAAAATCTATCAAAAATGTCAAAAAACGATATTAAAAAGCGCCTCACGGAGTTTCTAAGGTATTTACATTAAATACTAACTGCGCTTACGGTGGCGTCATGATACTAAAATTAGATATTAATTGTTCCATTTTAGAATGGCGCCATTGCATTTAAGCTCGATATTAACTGCGCTATCTTACGATAGAGACCTAGTACTAAAATTATATATCAACTGCGCCATCTTGCGGTGGCGTCTTAGTACTATACTTGCAAGAAAAAGCGTCAAAAATGGCAAAAAAGAACTGTTTGTATATAAATCTGTTTTTCTGTTGTTTTATAATGAAATCGTTGATTAATACAAGTCATAAATCAACGATTTTGAGTGTGTTGAAATTCATCATAAATGAAAGATCGATGGAAAAGTTAGATATTGAACATGATTTGATATAATCAATCATATAAAAAAATATATATCTAAAAATAAATGCAGGTGTATTTTCTGTAAACAAAATTTACATAGCAATACATATTTTTGTCTATTCAAATTATTATCTATTTACGTATACCAATTTCAACGAAATAGCAAATATTTAATGTAACATTGGAAACAAACACACTCTCTAGCCCCAATTTTTACATTTGACACTAAAAATATGACAACTTTGACATTTGTTGCTAGAAATACGACAATATTGACATTTGGCACTAAAAATACGACAATTTTGGCATTTGTCGCTACAAAATGACATTCTGATAGACTTATACTTCAATTTTTGACATTTAACATACTTATATGTCACTTATTGACAGTTGACGCTAAAAATATATTAATTTTTGACATTTTACACGCTTATGTCAATTTTTGAACATTTGATTATATAATTTTGACATTTGGCTCTATGAACATGTTAAAATTGTCATTCTGATAGACTTATAAGTACATTTTTGACATTTAACATACTTATATGTCACTTTTTGACATTTGGCGATACAAATATAATAATTTTGACATGTCACATACTTATATGTAACTTTTGGACATTTGATTATATAATTTTGACATTTGACTCTATGAACATGTCAAAATTGTTATTTTGATAGACTTATAAGTACATTTTTGACATTTGATATACTAATATGTCACTTTTTGACAGTTGACGCTAAAAATCTAGTAATTTTTGACATTTTACATGCTTATATCTATTTTTGAACATTTGATTATATAATTTTATGTCACTTTTTGACATTTGGCGATACAAATATAATAATTTTGACATGTGACATACTTATATCTAACTTTTTGACATTTGATTATATAATTTTGACATTTGACTCTATGAACATGTTAAAATTGTCATTCTGATAGACTTATAAGTACATTTTTGACATTTGATATACTTATATGTCACTTTTTGACATTTGACGATACAAATATAATAATTTTGACATGTCACATACTTATATGTAACTTTTTGACATTTGATTATATAATTCTGACATTTGACTCTATGAACATGTCAAAATTGTTATTTTGATAGACTTATAAGTACATTTTTGACATTTGATATACGCATATGTCACTTTTTGACATTTGACGATATAAATATAATAATTTTGACATGTGACATACTAATATCTAACTTTTTGACATTTGATTATATAATTTTGACAGTTGACAGTATAATCATGTCAATATTAACATTCTTATCGACTTATATTTAAATTTTTGACATCTGACATAATTATATGTCACTTTTTGACATTTGACGCTACAAATATGAAAATTTTGACATTTAACACACTTAATTCTCACTTTTTAACATTTAATGATAGACTGATAGACTTATATGTACATGTTTGTCACTTTTTAACATGTAACCATACAAATATGATAATTTTGACATTTGACATACTTATATGTCATTTTGATGATACAACTTTGACATTTGACATTACGAACATGTGAAAATTGACATTCTAATAGTTATATGTAAATTTTTGACATTTAATATTCTTATATGTCACTTTTTGACATTTGACATAGGTACTTATGTCACAATTTTGACATTTGACGTACTTTGATGTCACTTTTTGACATTTAATTATTAAATTTTGTTATTTTACACTACGAACATGTCAAAATTGACATTCTAACAGACCTATAAGTACATTTTTGACATTTGATGTACGCATATGTCACTTTTTGACATTTGGTTATACCATTTTGACATTTGACTCTACGAACATGTCAACATTGACATTCTGATAGACTTATACTGCAATTTTTGACATTTGATATACTTATATGTCACTTTTTGACATTTGACCTTGCAAATATGTCTATTTAAACATTTTTACATATCTTTACAATTATTTTTACAACTTTTTACTGTTTTTTGTACGAATATCCTCTTAATGATGAAAACCCGTCTATGTTACCCAAATATAAAAAAAAAGTAAATCCCTCTTACTTTTACTGTTAAATATCTTATAGGAGAACTATCACAGTTTGCCACGTATTTTAATGAATTTAAAACAAAATCGAATTTTGAAAACAAATAAATTAATTAAAGGAAATACAACTCCAGCTGAGTTCGGTAGTGGTCTCTCTACTGGCAAATTAGTGCCCAGCTCAGCCGTAGAGGGTAAGTAAACAAATATTAGTGAGTCGCGCCACCGATTTAGACGGTCAAAATCGGAAACCCCTGTTGTTCCAGGCACTACTTTACCCACTGGAGATTATTAAATAAATTTTGAATATTTATCAGTTCCAACTGAATTACACAATTACAGAAAATAACGATAAGTGAGCTAAATAAAACCAAAATATCAACTAGACCCTTCTTTAATAAACAAATATCTAGAATACAGACTGTCAAGCCTCGTGCCTGACAACACAATTGATATTTATATAAAAAAAAGATTATGCGAACAATATAGAAAGAAAATTTATCAATAGGTGTAATCACACGCAATACAAAAAAACAAGAAGAATAAATTTTAACTAAAACTATAACCGCGACTTAAATCTAGTTAGCTTATCTGAAATGCTAGATACAGTTCCTCGTCGTTCTTGTCTGCTCCAACACTTAGGCCGGCGTCAAATTCAAGCCTGTTCCCAGAACCAATAGCTTACACCAATCTCAAATAACTCAAGCTCGGCTAAGTATCAGGTCAGCATCAAATTTTTAACCAGTAACTAGGACTTAAACCCTGTATCTAGGATTTACGCCTGTATCTAGGACCCTAAAATCGTAATATAAAAGCAACGATAGCTTAAACAGATTTTAATGACTCCTTGAATTAGTTTGACTTAGTAACTTTAATACAACTTGAACACATTAACTTAAATTTATACTACAATGAAAGAACAAAGTGAATTTAAATGAATAATACAACATTTATTGACTTCTCTGAATTTACATTAAATGAGCAAAACTAATGATTTAAATGTACTCAACAAACCTAAATTTGACTTGCTAGTCACAACAAAATTATAAC